>MNCI01015180.1:4658-38198 GCA_015680685.1 Gnetum montanum
TCTGATAGCATAGAAGATCAGACGAAAAGACCAAAAAAATCACATACCTCAGACTTGCTTAACCATACACCGTGACACATACAAGCAAGCCTGGGAAGACAATGAACGATTAACCCCAAGTGTTTCTTGTGGCGTTAAGGCATTTAGTCTGCGGAGTTCGACCGGATCGCGCGTGCACGCTCGTTTCGTATGGTTGAGTGTAGGGGTACCTCGCCACTCATCACATGTAATACCTAAAGATGTAGGTCATGACTCATTGATACGTTTCTCCTACGTTCTTAAGGCTAAAGAGCATCATAGTGTAGCAAAAGATACTCCAACAGGTCATGAAGGTCATACTACGTTGGTGCTCTGGGTTGATCCTAATTTGATTATATCCCGAGAACCCATCCATAAAGGACAATAAGGCATGTCCAACTGTAGTACTGATAAGTTGATCAATACTAAGTAGAGGAAAGTCATTCTTGATAGTTTCTTTATTTAGGTCTTAGAAATTGATGTAAATATAGATACTCCCATTCTTCTTAGGGACTACCACTATGTTGGACATCCATTTTGTTTAGTCAACAACTAGGATGAAACTTTCTTGGTAGAGTTTTGAGATCTCTTTGTGAACTACTAAGGTCAAATCAAGTCTAATCTTACATAATTTTTTCTTAACTAGTCAAATGCTAGAATCTAGTATGATGTTTTGTTGAACTAAACATGGGCCTAGACCTAGCATATCTACATATGATCAATCGATTGCCTTAATGTTGTCCTATAAAAATTGGGTGATGTCTTAAGCCTATTGAGGTTCCATTACGGAACTTAGTTTAAGGGTTTTCTCATCACCACTATGTGTTGTAATAGGAATCTCAACCAGAGATTCTTTAGTTATGTCACTAGCCTCAAGGTCGAGGGTCTTAGCTAGGTTTTCAGGTCATTCTAAGGATTTTTCAATAGAGCCTATGTGATCAACAAGACTCTTAGGCTTGAGATCTAAGCAATCAAGGTAAATACACCACTCAACATCACCATGGGATACATGTAGACAAAAAGGCAAACTAATCTATGTCTAGGTATTCATACTTTAATCTTACATGTCAACCAAATTCATATTAAGTGATACCTAGGTAAAATTAAATAAAATTATGCAAATACATGCCATTCTAATGCAAATAAGGTCATCCAAGGCTATAAATAAAGTAAAAATAAGAAAATAAGTTACATTAAGGGCCAAATAAAGATTGAATAAGGTCAAACAAGAAAATATGAGAAATAAGGCCACAAATGATCAACAAGGGTAACCATTTTTCCAATTTTAGGCCTTAGTGAGCCATGATGCAAGTTTAAGGTCATAGCGGGCCATGGTCACATGGCATCAAATGATGGTCAAGGAAGGTCAAACCTCACCATCCAACACCAATCAAAGGCTAAAAAAGGATACATAAGGCTATAGTGTAGAGAACAAAGGGCTAACATATTGAGATAGGAAGTAGTGATGAGGTTAGACAAGGTCAACAATGCACAATAGGTCATGATGATGATAAAGCAATGCTAAAATAAGGCAAAGTAGGATACACATGTTGAATCTTGTCAAAATTTGGTCAAAAAGATTATATTTTCCAAATTTTAGTACTTAGTGGACCATGGTTTGAGGCTACAAGGCTCATCAACTAGATTGGGTATTAATCAAGGTCATTTCTAGGATGTTTGGACCTAAAAATCAAGGGTTTTCAAGCTTCCATTCTATACCCCCTTTATTTCCACACTAGCTAGTGTGGAAGGTATGATCCTCGACATGGATGAGACATCCAAAAATTTCCCAAACTTCTTCTACTTAGTTTTCAACCTCTGATGGCTTGCATGTTAGTGTAGTTGACTAGGGAAGGGAATGGGCTAGTTTTGACCTCAATTTCAACCCTTGGGATCCCTCTTTTGAACCTAAAAAATGTCTTCCACATTGGGTAGGATGGTCCTAGCATAAAAACTAAGGAAATTAGGATGTATGTCATTTAGAGGATCAATATTGAGGTTCTAAGGCCTTTCCAAGGTAGTGAAAGGCCAGATCTATCAAAATTGAGCATATGGAAAGTTGAAAATGGTTAAAAAGTAGGTTTGGAAACTCTACCCCCTTGTTTCCATATTGGCCAACATGGATGGAGAGGGGGCTCAACATGGATAATCCAAATCCAAGTTAAAACATGATCAAATAAGATCAAACAAGTAGTTGGAGCTTAGATCTAGAAGTTGTGCATCTCCTAGCTTTATTTTAGGGCCACTTTAAAAGGTTTTGAGTGTAAACTCAAGTTTGAAGTAGTCTCCATGTTGGCCAGGATGGAGCCAATGTGGAGCAGAGGTGGGACTCTTATTTTTTATCTTATGATGATCTATAGAGTAAATCAACTATATTTCCAAGTCCCTAGGGTAGCACACTATGATTTCTATGGGTTTTCATTAATTTCAATCATGTTTGAAGGCTATTTGATGACATGTAACATCCCTCCCCCCACCACCACCCCCCTTGATTCATGTTGGGAGAGTTACACTAGCATGGAAGATAGGAGTGGATGAGTTTCAAGGATGAAAATAGGCATTTGGTTAAGGCTGTGAGGTCTTGGGCTTCCTCAATGTAGGTTCTTAGTCTGTTGAAGTCTCAATTTATTATTTGAGAAGAAAATGTAGCTTTTCCACACTAGCTCTATGCTAGCCAACATGGAATAAGCATAGATCTTAGATCTAGATTAATTTTGACAACAATAAACAATGCATGTGTGCTCCTAGGGTCACTGGTATCAAGGGCTAGGGTTTAGGGTAGAAATCGATCATTTTTAAAGGCTTTTGAATGGTTTTATGGCTTATCTCCTTGGTTCCATGCTAGCTTCACAGTGGCTAGCATGGAACCAACTAGGAAGATCAAAAGCGATTAACTTTTGGCTATGTTTAGTCCATTTCGTAAGGTTTGAAGGCTTTAGATGGTGTCAACAAGGTTCTAAGGTGCATGCAAGGTCATCTAATGTCATTCTGAGGTGTCCATGAGCCCCAAATAAGCCTCCCCCTAGGGCTCTTCAATCTCCATGCTAGCTAGCATGGAAGAGAGGGTTCCCAACATGGAAGAATTATAAATCTTAGATCTAGACCAATTTTGACCTTAATCAACCATTCATGTGTGCTCCTATGGGTGATGAGGTTGAGGGTTAGGGTTTAAGGTTAAAACTAGTCAATTTGGAGCTTTGCTAAGTGGTTTTTAAAGTCATCACTCTAGTTCCATGTTGGCCAACATGGAACTAGCTCGGAAAAATAGGGGGATTAGTTTTGGCTATTTTAGATTAATTTTGGCTATGCATGTGTAGTTCCAAGGTTGCTGGCATTGATGGTCAAGGAATAATGTTAAAATTTATGAATTTTAAGGGTTTTTCAATGGTTTTTTTATCTTACCTCCTTTGTTCCATGTTGGACAACATGGAACTATCTAGGAAGACCTTAGGGAATTGATTTATGATCATATTTGATCATTTTAAGGAAGTATGGTAACTCCCAAATGTGCTAGCAAGGTTGTAGGGTAAGTTTAGGTTAGTTTTACCTTATTTTGATGTGTCTATGACTTCCCTTGGACCTTCCTAGCTACATCCACACTAGCTCCATGTTGGCCAACATTGATAGGATCTCCCTTGGACCACTTTTGACAAGTTTTGATAGGATTTCAACGCTGTTAGGGCAATAGATGGTCAAGGGTCTTAATTAGATGTCGAAATTGATCAGTTTGAAGGCTCCTAGATGTTCATGTAGTCATCCCTCCCCTTCCCTCCCCTTCCCCAACACACACACACCCCCCCATAACCTTTCTCCATGCTAGTTAGGGTTACCTCAATATGGAAGAAAGGGGGATGATGAAATTTTACCATTTTTAATTAGTTTTGTCACATCTGAAGGATCTGAGAGACTCTGAAAGGGTCTAGAGGTCACTAGGATAGGTCATCATGTTTTTCTTGGCTATAGATAAGGTTATACTACATACCCCAAATGCATCCATGCTGGCCAATGTGGAGAGGGGTTCACTAGTAAGGATAAGCTTCAAGGATGGAAATCAACTTAAACCTCCATTACTATTGACTACAGGAGATATATGGGCTATCTAAGTAGCATTTACGATCAATTAGGGCTTGAAGAAGGATTTTATGTTACACCCCTGAGCCTCCACTAGCCAATGTGAAGGGAAGGTTCATCAACATGAACCAAGTCCAAAGGCTTCATGCACTTTCAACTAGGTTTGATAAGTTTTTGAAGTTTCCAGGAATGACTGGAGGGGTTCTAGGTCATGTGGGTCCACTCTGAGGATCATATCTGAGCTTGATGAGAATTGGGTGATAAGAATAGATGTTACCCCCTTGCTCCATAATAGGCAATGCTACCCTAGCATGGAAGCCCAAAATACCAAGTTTAGACTATATCTAATTCCCTATCAGAGCCAAGGTTGGATGAGGTGGATCATAGCTACCAAAAATGGAAAGGAAGTTAGGTTTTTAAGGTTTTAGAAGGTGGGAAGCATGCATCCATGTTGGATCCATGATGCCTAGTTTGGATGCATGGGGTTAAGGATTAAACATGATTTAAGGCATTCAAGAGATTAAAACCCTCATCGTTCATGGAGTTTTTAGTCTAAAAACATAATTCATGAGGGAATATGGTGAGGCCCATGGTCCAAAACATAAAAAATCAAGAAAATTAAGTGTAACTGTTGTTTTCCCTTTCATGCCCAATGTAGAGAATACTCTACCCCCCACCCCCATCCTACCCCCCTTGCACTTCAATGCACTTTGAGTTCTAATTCACAAAATTGGCAATGGGGGTGAGTGGAAACATTCAGGTTTAAACGTAATTTTTATTCCTAATTTTCCTAAAACACCAACCACACTTTGTATTCCATACCTAGTGCATTGGAATAGAGCTCTATGAGAGTTTTTTACTACAAACACTATCTCCCTTCAACATTGAAGCACCATAGCTTCCTTCCTACCAACATAGAAGCCTCAACTCTTCAGTTTTCAAGCTTCTATAGCATTTGTGTAACTAAGATGAAAAATGTGAAGGATTAAGTAAGAACCCAAGGAATTAGAAGGTATATCAAGCTACTCAAAACCGTTTCAAGCTACCCATGCTTGTTTCAATTTAGACTTCCTCCTCACTCACTCCCAAGTAGGCCATCTCTAGTCATTTTCTCCAGTTTCCTAGCCGTTTTTATGTTTTTCTATCTAGGATAGGAGCCATTTTCTTCAAATCTATGGAAAGGGGGTTGATGAAATTGAATTCCAATGAAATCCTAACTCATATTTTGGTTGTTTCTATGCAAATCTATTATTTTTTGCTTGCTCAATCTTTCACAAATTTGATTTGTAAAATAGACTTCCTTTTCAATGTGCTTTTCCTAAAAATTTGGCAGTGGAGCTATTTTTGTTAGAACTAGGCTAATACTTTTGTTAAAATTAAATTCTAAAAAAATCCTACCCCCTATTTTTACTTCAATTTAAGACTAAATTAAATTAGGTTTTATGAATTTTGTGTTTTGAAATGCTTTTTTGATGAGAAAAGCAAGCAAAAATGTGAATTTTTTATTAAGAAAATGGCTAAATGTTGGCACAATCTAAGGTTATAGGTTTTTAGGGTTATGTTTAAGGTTTACAATGGTTATGATCACATCTAACTTGGATTCATTACCAAGAAGTTATGGTTGTTTCAATTTGGTTTTGTAATTAGAGTTTGTGCTATTTTTTAGATTTTCATCCAAGTTTACAAATTTTATATGAATAAACGATAGGGGATTTCAATTTTTTCAAAGTTTAGGAGCATAGGGCTCGATTTACACTTTCAAACAATGGTGTAATCACTCTATTTAGAGTTCAAATGAATTTTTGGTGAATTGTTTACCAACCCTACATAGAAGGGGGTGCATGATGACAGCTACAGTTGTGCAAATCTAGCTGTGGATCATGTAAAGTTGGTTATGTATTTTTTTTTTACTTGTTATGGCTACAAATCTTGTGCCTTCAAGATTCCTTCAATGGTGAAATCACTAAAATCGATCTTTGATGAATTTTTTTATGAACTTTTAACTATGGCTATGTCAATTAGGATTAATTCTAGTTGTAGCACTTTACCCCTTGGAGATAACTATTATTGACATAATTAGAGATGTCTCTTGCCAAATTCCATGCCCTTGGAAATGCCTAAAGATGTAAACTATGTTCTAAAGTTGGTTTCATGAGAAATAGATATTTTTACTATTTTTAGAAGGCTTTTTCCTATGGTTGTTTCTTCCAGGTTTTAATGCTTTTTCTAAATTACTATTTGGTTTGAACTAAGGCATAATTTTGGCTGCATAATTTTGGCTATGATGTTTTGACTATAATGGCTAAATGACTATGGAGGATAAACTAGTTGTTATTAAATCTCTAAATGAATTTTGACAAACACTTTAGAGTTTTTTAAAGGGGCTAATTTCATCCCTAACTAAGGTGTTTTGTGAAATTCATAAGGAAATTCTAAGCATTGAAACATGATGCTAATGATGCCTATATTTTTCCCCTATAGGGTCATATTGAATACTGTACTCATCATGGTTGAGTTTATGGGCATCCTATGTTATATCAGCTAGCCCAAGGCCAACACCCCTATACCTAACATGGACCTAGAGAAGGGGTTACTATGGTTCTGTTTGGGGATAAGGGAATTCTTTGCTTAACTTCTATAGAACTTTAGTATGATGATGTGATCATACTTTTCTATAGAAGTGGGTAGAATCATAGTAAGACCATACTGCCTGGGTCTACGTGGTTGGTTGCTAAATTTATAATCGATGATCCAGAAACTCGAGTAGCAAGAGAGTCGATGAAGACAAAAGACATCACCAATATACATTATCTTTCAAATGACTAGAAGATGCCAGAGTATTCTTGTTACAACATTAATAATACTTTGATAATGGTTCAAAGAGCCCACTCCTTATTCCAACTTTAGAAGAAACAACCATAGGAAAAGGCCTTCTAATGGGATTATAGGTTTTACCATAGGAAAGGCATGCTGATTATCATTACCATTAGTGAGACCATCTTTTGTGACTTTTTTGGTGTTCCTACTAATGGAATGATAGTTTCCACCAAACCAATGAAGGATGTTAGCCATTATCTAGAAGTTGAGAAGTGATTTGTTTCTATAAAGGATCACTCTAAACTTACTTTTGATAACTTCATGAATCCTAACACAAGGGATTCCTATCCCTTATTTAGGTCTCAAGCCTTTCCTAAATTGTTATCACAAAAGAAGGTAATCAGTATTGTCCAAGTATGGACCTTCAATAAGGTTTTAATGATGGAGACTCATTTTAACTAGGATGCTTCCTTGGCTAAGGACCTTAAAGAGGAAATCCTCAAACTCTATGAGAACCCCTCTATGATAGTCCACATGCACTATGCATTTTTTGCAAGCTATCTAAAGAGGTTCATATAATTCTTGGTGGTGAGCAAGAATGAGTCATGGGTGCACTAGGATTCAAAACAAATCTCTAAGCCTTGGATAAAATATCTTTGTCCAATTATGTAGGGCTTAGAATCCACTAGAAGACATGGAATATTCATTGTCTATGACCACCAAGAATCTTAATAGTAGTTGATGTGAACCCCTAGACAACATGGGGAAGGCACCTCTTACATTCTCAATGAGCATCTAGAGAGCTTGACAATTGTGTGTCAAGGCCAATAGGGTAGCTAAGGCTAGTTTAAAATGGCCAATTGAGGAAGCACCATTATCATTAGAGCCATCCTCCAAGCAAAAATCATCTTTAAGATCCCTTGGTTAGATCAGTTAGTCACAAATATGCTTTAACTATGTTCCTAATGTTTTTGGCTATGTTATGTCCAATGGATACAGATACTAACTTGTTTGATGGGTTAAGGCTATAGGTCAATGGTTGAACTTAGCAGACCAAGTTGCTACTATGGAAGAAGAGCAACGATAGGCAGAGGATATGCACAAACATGCAAAGGAGGATCAGAGGTGTATAGCTACTATGGTAGAGGAGGAACAAAGGATGTGAAGGAGGTACTCTTGTAACAACATGAGGCTATAGGATTATCCCACATTAATATGGATGATCTAGATGCCTTATTCAACAAGCCACTACCCAAGGAGCCTTCAATAGACATTCTCAATGATGATAAGAATGAGAATGAGGATCCAGGTATGCATATGCTTTACTTATTATTGTCTATGGTTTATGCTTAATTTCTTAGTTCTTACTGTCTAATGATTGTTATGCTTATCATAGTTCCTAATCCATAAACAAAGGTCTCTACATCCATGTTTCACATGAAACCATGCTTAGAGGTCCTAGACAAGATAGAATTCATTCATGGAATGGCAAAGGACATCATCAGTCAATTACAACAGATTATACCAAAGATTGGTAAGGACTATTATTTGTTATACCTTAGTTGGTTTACTATGAGTTATATTTTATGTTATGGATACCTCAGATTGTATGTCTTTTTTATGGTTATATTTTTCTTATTTTTAGTGCCATTAGTTGTGTGGAACCTGGCCCAAGACATGGAGTTTGACTTCTTGCCTAAACTTCCTCTTAACACCCCACATGTTCCCCTAAAGCTGTATGGAACTACCATTGATTTTGTAGTTTCATGCACAAAAGCTTCATGGGAGATTTAGAGGTCCAATGAATCCCTATGGAAATAGGTTGTGGCCTTGAAGGAGAAAAATGAAAGGCAAGCTAAGAAGATCCAGGATCTTGAGGAATGTAAGGCCTTCGTGAAAGCCTAAGTGGCTAACTCAGGGGCCTTATAGACCAAGGAGATACCATGGGCTCACTACTGGCATACCATCTAAGACAAGGTTGTCCTTTCCCTTTAGTTGAATGAGCAGTAGATGTAGAAGGACTTGATCTTCCAAAAGGCCTAGGATTGAAAATATTACAATGCTTGAGTTCTAGAGTTGGGTAAGACATAAAAGAATCACAAGTAGAAATATAAGATTGATCAGGATGCATACCTAAAGTGGTTGAGGAGGGAGACAACTAAATGGTATAAGAGGGATCTATTTATCCACGGAATTTAGGTTGAGAGCACTTTCAACCTATTTGAAAGAACTCCCATAGCAGTTGAGTCTCCTACTCCTCTAATCACTAAAACTATGAATGAGGTCTCTACAGCTATAATCTCATGGAAGCCACCATCATGGATGGGTGTAGACAGGACTAATATCTTTATAGGCATCAATTTCGGGGATATTGAGTGGGCCAATATGACAAAAGACAAGATTCTCCAACATTTGGATACTAGCCTTCACCATCTTTCCTAAGAGTTTATAGAGCTATATTTCCCATAGGTTTTATGGCATTTATGTTTTATGTTTTAAGTTTTTGTTTTGCATTTGTTTATGTTATGATTTTGGTTATGCTAGTTATTAATAGGTTGCATGTTGTTATGTCACAAGCATCATATGATGTTGGCGGCCCCAGGGATGAAGGAAATGATGATGATGATGATGCATCACCTCCTTCCCCTTTTTTTGTCCCCTTAGCACCGCTAGATGCATGATGTAACAAATTTTATTGATGATTTTTGGTTTATTTTATGTTATGTTAGATGTTGTATGGTCCATGTTGGCCAATGCTTGAGTTGTAGACATTTTGACATTTATGGTTTATTATTTTGATATTTATGCAACACAGTGTGGCCATAGCTATATATATTACTTTAAAATATTTTAAGTTTTAAGTTTTAATTTTAGTTTTGGTGACATATGTTGTTGATGGCTTTACTACTTTAAGGTTTTAAGATTATAAATGTTGTTATCAAGGTTATGTTACTAATGGCTACATTGGCTATTTAGACTATAAGATTATGAATGGCCATAGGATAAGAGTTACTTGCCAATTTTAGGCCATGGTGGGCTACACATTTACCATTATTCTAAAGTCTTAATAGATTGTAGCACCAATTTAAAGTCTTATCAGACTATGATATTAGTTTAAGGCCTTGGTAGGCTGTAGATTTACTAGTTTTAGGCCATGGTGGGCCATAAGTTTTTCCAATTTTAGGCCATGATGGACCCTAAGTTTTGCCAATTTTAGGCCATGGTGGGCCCTCATTAAAAGGAAACTTATATTTTTGGAAATTTTCTATTTTAAAGTTTTTATGGAGTTTTCTAATTTGAAATTTTTATAAGGCTTTTGACGTTTACAACATGTGCAAAAGTAAAGAAAGAGAAAGGCTCTAATAAATAACTAAAAATGCAAATGAAAGTAAAAATTAGGCTATGTGCATAAAAGAGTAAAGTACCCAAAAAGCATAACAAGTCAACAAATAAAATTTTGGCTGCATAGCTATCAGTTCATATCATTATACGATTATAAGGACATGGGGTGGAAGGGTCGAGGTTTACTTTACTTATGTAGACTCTTCCTAATTTTTTAATGATTAGGAAATGTGTAAGATCTTCTCTATACAAGTTTGTATTCACCATACCCTTTGTTAATGATGTTAAAAGGGAGTTCATCCCATAATGCATCCTACTATCCATGATTATCATTGTTAGCTTTATCCTCTCTCTCGGGTCACTAGATTTCATGGCTAGGAGTTTCTTCTTAAAACTCCACTTCAAACCCCTACTCTACATCTACATTGTTAACAACTAGGGGCATCATGTTATCACCATGAATGATGATTTCACCTCCCTCATAAGGAAGGTGAATCTCTTGGTGGATGGGTGAGGACATGACTTGTAACTAAGCCAACCAAATTCTTCCCAAGACAGGTTAAACCCTAGCATCTCTTCCACCACTAAGAAATCCAAGGTTGTGGGGAATTCCTCCCCCATCACAAAATCCAAGGAGATAGATCCCTTGACAGCAATCCTTGATCTATTGAAGGACTTAAGAATTTTTGTTGATGTGTGTTGTATTTCCTCTATCAAGCCTAATCGCTCAATGATGGTGCATGGGATGATGTTTCTTAGCTACCCAATGCATCTTATATTGCCCTACACATATGGTTATGAAAAAAGAAGTCCCAGTTACTTTTTCATTTTGGGGATTGGCCTTGATTTTGCTATCGTAAATACTAGTGATGTTGACTTCTCATCCCTTGGTGAAGGAGGAACCATCATTGCATGGATGGATTCCTTGTTAGTGGGAATGTCCTCACTAACTAGGATGAAGGTCAACATCTTGAATAGCATTTCATGATGTGTAAAGGAAGTCATGATTAGGTCATACAGGCTCAAAGTTATATTTTCTTATTTAAGGGATTATTTAACCTATTCCTTTACATTGAGGAAGTTTTTGTTGTTGGTCATGGGCTTGTCACCTTGATTGTGCTTCACTTCCATCATGAACCTAAAAATGTGAACTTTAGCCTTAGGTTTATGTTGTTGGGATTTCTCCTCTTTCTTTTGAATTTGGATTTTGAGGTCCTCCTATGGTTTGCTAGTTGAGGTGGATTAGGCAAAGGAGGTCATGGATATAGATGATATGGAAGTGGACTTTGGTGGCTCCACTTCCTTCCATGCCTTAGTCTACTTGTCTTCCTTATTATTAGACTTATACTTACTCTTCTTCCTCTACTTGGTTGAGGCTTTTTAGCTATTATCGATTGTGTTTGAGAAAGAACCTATGGCATTAGCCACCACAGGAGCCCACTATTTGGTTGTTGGTGTTGGTTGGGCTATAGTGGGCTGGGGCACCCTGATGACAAAGTGTTCCCTCAAAGACATTCATGATAGTACTCTCTTGAAAAAGGGTGAACTTCAACTAGTAGAAGCTAAACAAGCCTTTTTATTCTGATGGGCTACTCAAATCACAAATGGTTCTCTCATGAGTATTTGATTTTCATCTATGATGAATACCAATATGATGTATGCAATGTTCTTGATGTTCAATAGGTCCTTATACACCTAAATCGATTGGTTTTGTGGTTAGATAGGGTTGGATGCATCTAGAACTAGCTCTCCCCTATCTATCATCTTCTAAAGGTCATCCATTAGTGCAAGGTAGAAGTCTGTGTCATGACTAGGAAGTTGGTGATAGTGGTAAAAGTGGTCTAACTTAAAGGATTTAGGCGGTAATGGGTCATCCTTTGTTGCTCGAGTGGGGTCCTTGGCTATCTCACATAGCCTTTCATGCTTCTTTTAGGAAGCTTCAATCATTTTCTTGTATTGAATGTGTCCACTTTTTAATAGTTGGTCCAATAGCTCATATGGTTTTAATGGACACCTAGAATATTTGGACCTATCCTTTCTTTCAAATATGGGTCCAATTGTTGTTGATGTGGTGATCCCAAAGGCTAATAGTTGGTTATCTTGGTTATTAATAAGGGTCTTCAATGGGTTGTTCCTTGGCCCTTAGTTAGTGGTTTTGGCCTCTTTGGTTATTGTTGCTACGACCACATTGTTTTGTTTACTCCTCTCCTTGTCCCTTCATGTATGTTAGTTTTTTTATGTCACATAGGCCAAGTCATGATTGTCCTTTGCGGCATCCTCTATGTTCTTATCCTAGGAGAATGCTTGACTAAGTGCCCATGGATCAAGATAGTCTAGCTTGGACTTAATGAAATCATTGACCACCCCCTTGAATATAGCCAGATGGTGAATTTTGGCTATAGGCTCTAATATCTCATTTAGCAAACTATTTCACCATTGGATAAACTTCTGCATTAGCTCAATGGATCCCTGCTTGACCTTCATTAGTTTATCAAGCATAGTATCAAGCTTTAAGTTGTACTTAAAGTAATCAATGAACTAATCTATGAGGTCTTCAAGGAAGGCTATAGACACTCTAGCTAGGGCATGGTACCATTCAAGCACTTTCCAAATTAAGGACATAGGGAAGATCATCATTATAGTATGCAACTATGGTTGCAACAACAAGCACTCAGATCGAAAGGTTATAACGTGAGTTTTGGGATCACCTTCTCCATTATACTTACTAAATTAAGGGATAGGAACACCAAGATAAAGTGTCAAGGGTGGGACTATAAAACTAATTGGATCATCCTAATAAAAATCCATGATCTTGACACTTTGGAAAGTAGAGGCCTTAAGCCTCTTCAACTCCCATGTCAGGTCTTAAATCATCTAGAAACCCTAATCTATGCCCTATGGTGCCTTTGCTGGTTGCAAGATTTGCATAAAAAACTATGGTATTTTTTGGAAGGCTTATGGCCTCACTATTAGTTGTAAGATAGGGGGAGAGGTTACATCATGGCTATGGTCTATGGACCAAACAAGAAGAAAGACGTGCTGGTATTTGGGACAAAAATGGAACAAAGGGGGTATGTGACCCCTAGGCTGCTTGAGGTTCCATGGTGGATCCCACCTGATTAATCAACAAGTTAGTGGTAGTAATTGCTACTAACATTGGTCATACTAACCTAGGCTAGGTGGAAAGTTTCATGGAGTAATCAAAACTAAATGACTATGGCATTGATTATGCTTGGTAAATGATAATAACCGGCATGGGCTTGGTTGGGTATGTTGGGAGATGCTCAAAGGAAGAGGAAAATAAGGTAGAGGAAGAAACTATTGCCTTGGGAGTCCCTTATTAAAATAATTCCCCAAAAAGATTCTTAGGCTCATACTCTACCCTGAATTCAACTTCCTCCTCTAGTTGTCCATCGAAGATAACCTTCAAATTACCTTTGTCAACCTTGATAAGAAGGGCTAAGATGCTAGCATAGAGGCCATTAGGGTGTATTTGATCATAGGGGAAGGAAATATAATCTTTCCCATCATGAGGGATGAGCTCAAATTTCCTTTTGGCTTCTACTTCCACTAGTGGGATCAACATGCTAGCCTGAATCTTGGCATAAATGAAGTTATAGTGCTCTTCATTTATCATTGAGAACCTAGGACTTTGCTCCCTAAGTCTCAGCGACTATCTACATTCAATCATGGTGGGGTCTTTAGGGTTATAGATCCTTAGTATAGTTGTAAGGTAGCTTAGTCGATTGTAAGAAATACATGGCTATTGTGCCAAAAATGGATTGAGATAGACTATAAAAGGTAAGAATATGAGTGAATTATAGCAAGTGGAACTCAAAAATGGTTAAAATAAGCAAAAATGGCTAAAAATGAAGTACTTACTATAAATAGTAAGTGGGGGTAAGGGGTTATACTCCTTTACCAAAAATGGAAAGGTGAAAAAGCTATAATAAACTTCACCCACGCTAGCTTTCCAACTACCTCAATGTTGAGTGTGGTAGGGGGAAAGAAGGGGATGAGATGGGGAGATCTCACACCTTCCAATTACAACATTGGTGAAGGGGAGAAAAGTTTGGCAACCAAAATGGCAACTTGGGACTTTTAGAAAAATGGTTTTGACAAGCTACTAAATTTCACAATAGGGAAGAATGGGATGGGGGATTGATTATTTAGACCACCAACTCTGGCTTCCTTGGGAAAATGTGGTAGTAGAAGCAAAGTAGAAATGGACCTAAAAACCAATGCTCACTTTGGAATTTCACAACAACTGCTATAAAAATTCCAACACCCAAACACCTACACTAGGTTTTTGGGGCAAAGGGAAATGGATTACAACATTGATCTTGGTTGACAACTAAAGGTTTTTTATTATTAAAAAAATAAGAATTACAACTTGTAGGTCAATGCTAGCTATGGGAAGAATAGATTTTTGCAAAGAAATTAGGAGAAGGCCCTTATTCTAGTGCCAAGAAACTATTGCAACTAAAAATCTTGGTCACTAGAAAGCTAAGGATTCTCAACTATGGACAACCTCAACCCTTAGGAACTTCCAAGAAAAATGGAATTCAGGGTGCCCTGGATGGTCCGGTAGATCACTTAACGACTTAGGGAGGTGTAAAATGGGGTTGTGAAAAATGTAAAATTTGCATATATGAAAACTAAAATGAATACAAATTGTACACATAATCAAACTATATACTTTATTGAATAAATAAAGAATGAGTTTAGCGATGTGTACAAATGTGCCTATAGGAGAGCAAGGGGGGTTCACTTGGGTAGTGATTCCAAGTCTATTGAAGCTAATCAAATCCACTTCATAATCCAAATGCTTAGCCACTCCTAATGTTGTCAAACCTACTCTACTACCACTCAAAATCTGCAACATTGGTTACTATTGGGGTGAAGAAATATGAAGGATTGAAGTTGATAAAATGCTCCACACTAAGATTTGGGGATCCTATGGAGGCAACGTTGACACCCAAGGCTCATGATTCCTAAGGAAGCTGATGAGTGGTGAGGTACCCCTACGTCCAACCATATGAATCACAAAGAGTTCATGTGTGATCTGGTTAAATTCTGTAGACTTTATTATTTTCAGTGCACTAGATCTTTAGGAAGTGAATTTAGCCTTAAGGTTAATCATTATCTTCCCAATTACACTTGTGATGTTCACTGGTATGGTTAAGTGTAACTGAGGTATTCAATTTTTATCATTTTGATGTTTTATAGTTAGATGCTTGAATTGTAGATAAAAAGAGATTTGATTAACTAATTAACTAATCATTTAACTAATCCTAACAGAAGTATCTATTCTCACTTTTTGGTACATGTCCTAAACCCACGTATCTGCTACTGGGCAACCAAGCACTATGCTATTGGGCATACCAAGCAATAATGCTACTGGTATTACTAAGCGAATACATTTTATGCTTGAAGCGATCATACTTATGTGTGTAATCTATCTCACTTAATTGTATAATTAATGTAATAACTAAAAAATATTTAACAACTAATTGAAAACATTTAATAAATAATTGGAAATAGTAAATGCATAAATAAAGTAGCTAATCTATCCAAAGTGCTGCAAAGTTTATCTGAAAGCTCGTCTTTATTGCTGCACACACTAGCTTTCTTAGGTACAACAATGCTTGAATAAAGATCCATACACTCAATGACTCCTATTGTAATCACTTAGAGGAAAAATTCTGACTTTCAAATGGAAAAATGCAAGAGCTTTGCTACAACTACAATTTACTTATGCCATAAGTGTAACTAACACTACATCGACAGGGCCTCATTGATGCATGGTAAGATGCATCAACTAGGCCTTCTTGATGAAGCCCAACCAATGAGGCCTCATCGATGCAACCAACTTAATGCAACTCATCGTACACCCATGACTGAATGAAAAATCATCCTCAAGTTCTATTATAAAATTGGGAAGGTATGGGATTACTGACTAACTTTTCTTCACACAAAAAAAAAATTGAATGACTTGATAAAAAAGGGTGTATGGATCATAAAAAATTAAGGTGTTTAGGACACAAAATTG
Source organism: Gnetum montanum (assembly GCA_015680685.1). Taxonomy (NCBI): domain Eukaryota; kingdom Viridiplantae; phylum Streptophyta; class Gnetopsida; order Gnetales; family Gnetaceae; genus Gnetum; species Gnetum montanum. The sequence continues at coordinate 20,959 of MNCI01015180.1, forward strand.
AACACCATGATTTGACTCTTCAAAAATTAGACAACATGTTCCTTGATGATTTGAAGCTTCTTAGAGAAGATCAAAGGATCCTAGATGGTGATGCTTCCTAAGGCTCCAAGGGACCTTCATAGGCTTCATGCATTAGTGGTGGTTGATATGGCTATGATTATCTTACTACTTCTATAGCTTTAGGTTGGAGAAGGAAAGCATCCAATAGTGCTTTCATTTTCTCCTTCTTACTCCTTTGATCATGCACCATCCACATAGTTTCTCCAATGTAGGTTGGAATGGGCACATCCCAAGGACATAGGAATGCTAAAAACAACTCCTTAGCATTGACAAACTAAGCAACAAATTGTTTGTGTTCAATGTTGAACACTCTCACTATGTTCTTCAGCTCTTGGTAGTCATTCATCCATCTAGCTAGGTTCTCAACAAGGGATCATTAATCTTTGAATCATTCTTTGAGAACTTCAGGTTTAGCATTAGTAGTCTCAAGCTTTTTCTTAGTGTCCTTGTGATGTTTGAACTTAGCCTTGTATAGCAGATATGAGCTAGCCACTTATTTTTCTAACTCTAAACGTGGTCATCTAGCAGTCAACATTACTAGGTTTGCATAATGGAGATTGGCCAACTTGATGTACTCTCTCATCTCCTTGATTTGCAACTCCTTCAAGTAGATCTCTACTTTGTTGTAGGTGTCAATCCCATCAAGGATGGGCTGCCACATATCTCTTCCTTTCTGGAGTTGCTGGAGGGCTTCATTCATTTTTTCATTTTCCATCTAGATTTTTTTTTATTCACTTCTTTTTGCAAAATGACCTAGTCCTTGTAGTGATTTTTCACTTTCTCAAATTTGAGCATTTCATTCTTCCAAGTGACAATCTCGATGTTAGAATTTTTTTGCAAGGTGCGTACCTCCTCCATTGATAGATTTTAGTTCTTTGTAGCTAGTTTCCTTAGTTCAGTGTTCACCATGGAAACCTACTTCTATTATTGATGAATGAATTCTAGCATTTTATCTCTTTGAGTATCAACATTTCGTAGGTGATAATTTTGTGTGGTCAATGCTTCATTCTCCTGGCACATCTAATTCAAGTCCTTTTTGATTGAGTGCATTTTAGCTTNTGCAAGTCAAGCATGAAGTTTAGCAACCTCCATGTCCAAGCATTGATTTTTCTCTTGGGCCATTTCTAGTTGTCCCTCCAAAATAATACATCTACTCCTTGCAATTAATAGCTTCAACTGGGTTACAGTGATGTTCTCCAAAAGATCAAAGATTTCCAAAGTCAATTGCCTAGTTCCTACTAGTCATTCCAACAATTTTTTATGTTGTGATTCACCTAACCTCCTGCTAACCATGCCTATAGAAATCCACAAATCTTAGAGTGCAAATATGTCTAGTACATTTGCCACTTGTGCATTCAGTGCTTTAGCTACATGGTTAGATACCACTTCTACCATTGTCTCTTACCCTTGGTGTTGCATCATCAAGATAGTTGCCTCTTCACTTTCCTCCAACCTCACTAAAAAATTGGTGGCTATTCTAGGAATTTCTAGGAATATATGATGTGTTGTTAATGACAACATCACCTCTTGATCATTAGGAGCTAACCTTAAAGGCAGCTGCATTCTTTGGGTAGAGAAAATGGGACCACCCCTCTCAATTTGGTTAACTATTTGAGCCACCTCATTAAGGTGATTCATCACTAGCTGATACACAAATGGATCCACCCCACTTGTTTTTACTTATTACTCTTATTCACTCAAGAGTTATTCTCAAAATTTTTTATAGATGTTCAATGGTTATGCGGGCCTCCATTGTTGTTTCCTAAGTGGGTGGTGGTGGTAGAAACTCCTCTTCTTGGGTTGTCATTGGTGTTTTATCCTTCATGATTTCTACCCATGAAGCCAAGGGAACATGCCTAAGAGTGCCATTAGAGTAGCAAATAATGCCTACCATTTTGCAAAGTTTTCTGATGAGACATTGAAAGGGTAGGGTCTTCTTTCCACATTCATTTTCTTTGAAACGTTTTTCAATCTCCAATTATAGCAATTGTAGAAGGTTAATGGGGAACATTCCACTTAGAGTGGCACATACTCACGTGGAGAAAGCAATCACCTTGCTTGGCCTCACTATTGAATTGAGGTGATAGACTGCAATATTAAAATAAATCTACTTCATTGGTGTGAGCACACGATACTCCTTATGATCGACCCTGTAGCAACATTGGGTCCACTTCCTCTTGGCCTCAGGATCACCTTTTGTAGACAATTCACCCATCTATGTTCTAATGTTAAGCAACCCAAGTTTCTATGCAATGACTTCTACTAAGTAGGACACTTGAATGTCCTTGATCTTAATAATGGACCCCAGCCTTTGACTACTCTATAAGAAATAGGTCTCTCCCATGTACCATTCTCAGCTGGACGTGATGACTAGCCACATGGGAGAAGTCTATAGTTGTGTCTTGACATCCTCTATGGATTTCTCCAAAAATGGCCTAAACTTGATCTCTTGAAGAATCAATCTTTGAATGTCTCGAGACCAAATGATATCTAGGTAAGCTTGATTCAACATGACCTCAAGCCTTGGCGCGAGTCCAAGCACTTCTCCTCTTTGTGATTATTCGGTTGGCACTTCTTCCTTTGGAATCTGTCGGATAGATTTCACTTCAAGCTCCTCTTAAAGAGTTCCATTGCATGGGTCACCACTAGTAGTTCTTGGCCTTTTTCTTACTAGACCCTTCTAGTTTTGGGTCATTTCTCCCATAATTGTGAGGGTTATCCTTCCTACTAACATTTTTGTTTGGGTGCCATCTATAATCACAATAAGACCATGGATTAGCAATCATTGTGTAACCTTAAAATAATTGGGATACCTTAACTCTTGAGGATAGTTATACTTGGCTAATTTTTTATTATGGTTGATTTAATTAACCTAATTATTATTTATGTATTATCATTAAAAAATCATCCTCGAGGTTGTTGGAATGGTTAAATTAGGAAAAAGTTGATGTTTATATATGGTTAAGGTTATTAATCCTTTAGAGGAGTTAGGAATATTTTCAAAATAATTCATTGATTTTTCATTGGAAACCTTAAGGTTTGTGGCCTCCATGATAAATATCTTACCTCTAGTAACCACAAGATTGAAAAATGGAGTGATTTGGACAAACAGTTGGGAAGTTATGAGCTCTAGAAGGTTTTGGGCTATCAAAAATTGCAAAAATTCCTTGTGTTATGAGCAATTTGCAAAAAATTCCAAAGTGTCCAATGGTATATATAGGATCTAAGCACTACAAGGATGAGGCCTAGTCAATGAGGCCTCATCAACATGGTCAACTACATTGATCAGGCCTCATTGACATAGTCAACAACCATCATTGACTTGGTCAAACTTTGAAAATACAAGGAATTTTTGGATAAAATTGGGATCAAATGGAAGCTTAGAAGACCATGAATAGTATGAAAACATGAGAAGAACATGTTTAAGCTCATAAATTTTGGAAAAAGGAGAAAAAATGATTTAGTGGATGAATGAAATGAAATATTAAGGACTACTAAGCAGTTTATGCAATGGAAAATGAAAAAAATAGGATTGTAGCAATGTCAAATGTATGGAACCTTAACTAATCAAGCCAAGAGCTATACAAGTGGATCCTTCCCATAGAAGGCTCATGTTTGTTTTGCCCTTGCATAACCTTAACTAAGGAGTCTATGGGCCCCATAGCTGATTTAATGATCATAATAAGTTAAAGACCATCCTGAAAGAATCTACTTAAGAATCCCAACACATCAAACTAAGACATAGAGCATAATATAGAACTTCATAGTGAGGTGAGTTATGGCAGCATGGATGGATGATAGAGAAGGTCAAATGGAGTTCCAAATTGAGGTCATAAGAAGTCCCTTATGGAATTTGAGGGTTACAATGACCCAAGAAGTTCCATCCTCAGTCTAGACCAAAACCATCCACTTTTAGTGATGTCGCATCGTCACTCTAAGACTGATCCACCCACGTGAGACACACGAGTGCTTCCACAAAACAACCACTATTCCACAAAGAGAAGAAATGAGAAATAGGAAGTAAGAGAGAGGGCCTTAATTAGAGGGGACTTTTAGGCATAGGTGAATGTTGTTTGAGTTCCATAACTAATGCTTGTAGCCCTTTTATTTGTCCAAGGGATGTGCTTTGAATTCCCATTGTTTTTTTTTGTTTTTTTTAAATTAAAACCACACCATGTAATGACTTATTCATGTTAAAGGGATGTGCTTTGAATTACCATTGTTTTTTTTCTTTTATTTTTTTAAATGTTAACCACACCATGCAACGACATTATTTGTCTTCCTATTAGTGGTTGATGTGGAATAGCAAGAAGTCCATGAAAAACACTCAAGCACTAAAGCAAGAAGAATAGGACAAAGATTATTGAGTCCCCTTGAAGTCACACCCTTTACAAACATTTGAATCCTTCCTATTTCTAGAACTACCAAGGTCATCAATTAATTAAAAGTTTCTTTAATGAAAAGGAACCTCAAATTCCCAAAACAAGGAAAAACATAGAGGTCATTAGCTGGGTGGATGAAGTGGAGTCACTACCTATTCCATGAAAAATAAACCATGTCAAAGTCATCAGACATTAGAATTCAAAAATAAAAACTAGACATCGACAATCACACATTAAGCACAAACCATCATTAGTAAATAGCAACAGCGGCACTATGTCCTGTGATAATAAAGCAAATTTATTAGTAAAAATGAGAAAATATCATACTTAAACAAAAGAAAGAAAAAATAAAGTAAAATATATAAGAAAATGTAAAATAATTAAGAAATTTTAAAAGTACTAAAGATGATGTAAAATTAGAAAAAATCAAAAATGAAAAATTTGTAAAATCAAAAACATGAAAAAAAAGGTAGAAATACTAAGAGGCCATGATAATGGTCGACACAAATGGCCATCTCCCCCATGACTAAGTTGGAGGGAGGAGATCTAAGAAATAGAACATGGTTGTCCATTTTTTGAGGTGGTAGTTGCATTGGCCTGCTATAGTTCTAGGAAAGATTTGACTTGTTGGATGTTGATGAGTGGCGAGGTACCCCTACACTCAACCATATGAATACGAGTGTTTCACGCACAATCCAGTCAAACTCCATAGATTGACTAGTTGTGGTATCTAGATAGTTATCCTTGGGTTGTAGTTCGCTGTCTTCCCACTCGGACTAGTATTAGCTTTGTCATGTATGGTTTAGTCTAGAGTGACACATATGATGATGTTTCTAACCTAGTGGTACTCTTAGAGGTAATGGAAAATATCTTTAATTAAACTAAGAGGAAAATGGAGAGAGAATCTAAGCTAGCCTAAGTGCGATGAGTATCCATTCCTCAATCATTTGTACACATCTTGGACCTCGTGCATGATTACCATTGGGATTACCAAGCGCAGATCCTAGGTATGCTACTAGGTTACCAAGTAGTCATACTTAAATACTCGTGATCAAGTCATACTCATTCCATGTTTAGTAGGAGTTTAGGGTAATAAGATATTAACTAAAAAAGTAATAAATAATAATTAAATAAATAATTAAGCTAAGTTAATGTTACAATGATGAAGTAATCTCAATCTTTATTTCTAATCATGTGTGTGTCCAAGTACGTCACACTCGAATAAGGATGCCATACAATTACAATCACCACAATACGGGCATACGTTGGGAGGAAAGGGTTGAGAGATAAACTGATGTAAAAAGAACTTAAATTTAAAAACTCTAACTATTAACTAAAAAATTCCTATCATATCTATCTACCTCTTATTTATAGATGAGGAGACAGGTTGCAATATCGCATACGCAGTATCGCGGTCAACTAAAATGGCAACTCATCATATGTTGACCAACTAATTTTTATTTGGTCTATTAGGTTTGTAGATCAAAATGGTCCTAGAGGAAAAGGATTGATCAATTATGTAAGGTCCCTCCCACAATGTTTGGAATTTTATCTTTTAGGATACATGTGTGGGGTTCCAGTAAAGAACCTTGTCTCCTAGTTAAAGTTTTACTTTCCTAATTCTAAGGTCATGACATTGCTTGTTGAACGTCTTATTCACCTCATTCAAGGATAGGGCCACTAAGCAATTTTCATCTAGCATGTTCAGATTGATCAATCTTTCCTTCTATGCTAAACTTAGGTCAAGGTTTAGACCATAGGCCGTTGAGAGTGTACGGAGCTCAGATTGAATTGAGAGCATTGAAAGTTTTCCATACACTAAATGGTAGGGAGAATAGCCAATAGGAAGTTTCCAAGTTGAATGATAAGCCCAGAGAGCATCATTAAGTTTTGTACTCCAATCCTTCCTATATTTGCTAATGGTTCACGTTAGTATTTTTTTAATTTCTTGGTTGGTTACCTTTATTTAACCATTGGCTTGGGGGTGGTAAGGTATTGTTAATTTATGTTTTACCCCCAAGTGTTGCATTAATTTTCTAAATGTGGCACCTATGAAATGAGTTCCATTATTAGAAATTAGTGAACATGGCACCCCAAACCTATTCATAATATTTTGTTGTATAAATTTGGTAGTAATGGATGATGTACAATCAATAACAACTATTACTTCTACCCATTTTATGTAGTAGTTAACTACTATTATAATATACACCTTCTTGTTAGACATGGATGTGATGGGACCTATGAAGTCAATGCCCCATGTGTTGAAAGGTTCTAGTGGTTGAATCCACTATTGAGGACCTTCCATGCGAGCGGTCATCCCCCCATCACATTGACAATGTTCACAAGACTTGACAAATTGGTGGGCATCCCTAAAGATTGTAGGCCAATAGCATCCTGCAATCAAGATTTTTATAGCCATGCATCTTCCTACATAGTGGCCTCTGCAAGGTCCTTCATGAGCATCAGGAGAATGCATAGTTGATTTTCGTCAGAGAAACACCAACAAATTAGGCCATCAGCACACACCTTGTAAAGGTGTTCATTGATTTCCATGAAGTATTTGACCTGATGAAGAAATTTTTGCTTCTTCATAAAATCCAAATCTTGTGGCATCTCTTGAGTGAGAAGATATGTGAGGATGACATTATACCATAATGGTTTTTCAAGATTTTGTTCATTTATTGCTTTAGTAAAGAAGAGTTCATCTAGAAACTAATTAGAGAGTAGGCTCTCCTCCTCTTTATTATCCCATCTTAGGTAAGAGAGGTGATCAATGACCACATTCTCAGTCCCTTTTCGATTTACCATAGTGAGATCGAATTCCTACAAAATCACAAGCCACCATATGACACAAGGGATCACCAATGACTTATTCATGAGGAAGTGAATTGCACTATGGTCTATATGCACATATACTTTCTAACCCAGCACATAGTGCCTAAACGTTTCTAATGTGTACACCACTACCATTAATTCTTTCTCCATGGTGTTATAATTTAATTGTGCTTCCACAATGCTTTGACTTATGAAATGGATATAATATGGATGTTTTTTATCATCCATCTATGTGATCATTGCTTTCAAAGCATAGTTAGATGCATCTATCATGATATGGAATGGTCTGGACCAATCTAGTGCTCGTAGGATTGGTGTTTCTACAAGTTTCACCTTTAATAGTTGGAATGCATGTTCACATTGCTTGGTCCAAATGAAGGATGCATCTTTCTTTGTAAGTTCTACCAATGGCTTTGCAATCTTAGATAAATTCTCAATAAAGCATTGGTAGTAACCAATGTGTCCAAGAAATGACTGAACATCTTTAACGAGCTCTAGTTGGTGTGTTATTCCTTGGATGATCCTTATCTTTTCTAGGTCTACCTGAATCCCTTTCTATAAAATTTGGTTCCCTAGCATAATGCCTTCTTGGATCATGAGATGTCTTTTTCTCCAATTGAGCCATAGGTTTATCTCTACACATCTCTTCAATACTTGCTCAAGTCTATCCAAGGCTTGCTCAAAGGTAGCTCCATAGGTGGAGAAGTCATCCATAAAGACTTTAACACCACTATCAATTTCCTATTGAAAGATACTAAGGACAAGGCATTCAAATGTTGTAAGGGCATTTCATAGGCCAAATGGCATCTTACAATATGAAAAAGTTCCCGAGGGGCTTGTGAATGTTGTCTTGGCCTAATATTTAAGTGCAATTTGGATTTGGTTATAGCCACTACAACCATCCAAAAAGCTATAATAATAATTCCTAGATATGGTGTATAATACTTGATCTAGAAATGGCAAAAGACAATGATCCTTAAATGTTGCTAACCCACTCACTAGCTATGATTATATATAGCTAAACCCTATCTTGAGAAGTTGCCCTATCTACTCCTTAACAATTTGCTTCAATTTGAGGTTTAGCTACCTCTGCAACTACCTTCTAGGCTTCATGGCTAGGTCAGTGTAAATGTGATGCTAACATATCCTTGGATCAATTCTTATTAGCTTTGGATATGATCAAGCAAAGGCTGTTGACCATTTATTCACCACTTTTAACAACTTTTCTTTTTGTTTAGAAATAAGTTTGGCATTAATGATGACTGGTTTACCATTCTTTAAAAATACATACTCCATACTGTCCGATAAATTTTTTAGCTCTAAGAGGTCCTGCTTGAAGTGATCAGGGATTTCCAACTCTTTCCAATAAGTATCATCATCTTCGTTAGAGAGTTGGGAATGAACTTGTTTAATTTTGTCCATGCCTTCAACATACACAAAATTTAAACTCTTAGTTGGTTCCATGCATATCGTGCTAATATCATAATCAACTATTAGCCACTAGGTGCCCTCCTACTCTATGGCTATTGTGTATAGACACCTTTGAATGTTAATTTCTTCTATACAATAATTACATGCCTTAGTGTATCTACTCTTAATGCACCAAATCTTTTACACATAGTTGCATATGTTATCACTATATCCGATGCATGGAATACACTTCTTCTCAATTTTTCCTAGCTCATTTTCCTTAGATATTTTGAGAGATAGGTCCCCCTTATACACATTTCTATGTCAACCGTGCTTAACCAAGCCCTTCCCATGATGATGGAAAAGTCACTTTTGCAATTGTCCAGCTTGATTACCAGAAAATCAACAAGATAGGACCACCCATAAACTATGGTCACAATGTCCTCTACTAATGCCAAAGGGATAATAATCGATTGATCTACTAATTCTAGATAGATGTTACTCTTCTTAAGAGGTGGTAGGTCCTAGGCCTTGTACATATTATCATAGGAGATGAGGTTAACTTTGGAACCAGAATCAAGAAGAGCCTTGCATGGCTCTTGTCCAACAATCTGTAGATAAATGAGTGGACTTCCTAGATTAAATCTTCTTGTAGGAATATTTCCAACCTTAATCCAATCAGAAACAGCATGAGTTAGCATTACAGTGCAGATCCTAGGCAACACTTGATTTGAAGGATATTAGAAGGTATTTGATGTAGGGGATGAGGGTGATGGAGATGCAAGACAATCAGCTGAAATAGGTTGTGAGGGTTAAAGAGTACTATTGGGCCAAAAGAAAGATCATTTTCTTGATCAATTATCCAGACTACTTGATTGAAAAATTGGTTGTGTGTGTATAGCCCTTGTAACATTTCATTGTTATGGTTGTGGAGGAATCTCACCTTGCATAGATGAAGCAGGAGGTAATTGGGTTGAAGGTGGAGGTGTAGGTGTAGAGGGATGTGGAGGATGATAAGTATATGGATATGGGTTTTTCCCTCAAGTAGATGATGAATGTATTCAGTGATACTCTAGAGGCTAGTAGTGATATTGGAATGATGCATGACTTGTAGAGCTTCTAGGGAAGACAAGCTATTGAACATAGTACCCGTATGAATCTGGTTGCCTATAAGGGTATTTCTAGCTTTGTGGTGGAATTCTCCACAATTGTGGTTGGTACTACTATTGGTATTGTTCATAAGGTTTTGAAGGAGTTCCACTTGGATAGTAATCTTGTTGCTATTGGTGAAACTACCTTGGACTGCCTTCAGGGTAAGGCAATAGTCTTAGAGCTTACCTACATGCTACGTGAGGATTCAATGCATACACTCCAGACTATTATAAGTGTGACATCATAGGGCAACATCCCTTTAGATGTTCATATTGGCATATGTCACATTTAGTTTCATCATTAGAGTCAAACTCCACAACTTCCTCTACTGCAGCAACTTTGCCCTTACCTCTTTGGTAGGCATGTTTAGCTTCTTTTCACCTCCTACGATTACGGTCACTATTTTATTCTTTGGATTCTTCAGCAATCTTTAAAGTAGTTTGAGATTTTTTATCCAAAGATTCCCATAAATTTTCAACCTTAGCTAAAATATTATAAATATATTTTTGGATGGGCAAGGTCTTTCTATTCATCACTTTATCGAGTGGTAACTCCTTCACGTCACAAAATCAAACCTCTCATTTTCTAATGGATGGATCCCTATTATACTCTTTAGCACTTTCCCTTTTTCATAGCTCTTCTTCTTCTTTTGCTACCTACTCAATTAGCCTTTAGATATGATGAACTCTCATTTCAAACAACCTTCCTTGGACATACACCCCAAGGGTTCTTCTTGTTTCTTCTCTAATCCCATCTATGATGTGGCAAAGTTATTCCCTCTGAGAGTAACCATGGCCAAGGCATCAATGTAGAAGTGAATAGTATCATCCCATGACAACATCCAAGGGTTCATGTGCTCCTTGTTTCTAGCTTTGGATTTTCCTTCTCAAATTAGACACTCTAGAGTATGTCTAGTATTTATCATTGAATAGTTCTAACATGGTACTCCATCTGTGGATAGATCCCAACTCTAAGGACTAGTACCAACTTTCAACTTCCTTAATGAGTATCCTTGGGAAAAGCTTGAGTTCCTACCACTTGTTCTCTATGTTCTGTAAGGAATAGGAATCTTGAAAAGCTTGTAGATGTGTCTGCAGATTAGAATTGTATCCCCCTTCAAATCTTGGGATATTGTTCATGTCTAGTCACTTGATCCTACTATCCTTCATATGCCTAGTTGGGATTTTCATAGCCTTCACAATGTTGAGAATACTGTGAGTCACCAATAAGGGTTCATCATTGATGAGTGGTGAGGTACCCCTACACTCAACCATACGAATATGAGTGTTTCACACATGATCTGGTCGAACTTCGCAGACGGGCTAGTTGTGGTACCTAGACAGTTATTCTTAGGTTGTAGTTCACTGTCTTCCCACCTGGAATAGTATTAGCTTATCACGTATGGTTTAGGCCAGAGTGAGGTGTATGATGTGTTTCTATACTAATTCTACTCCTAGAAACAATGGGAAATAATATTAACTAAGCTAAGAGAGAGGGTGAGAGAGAATCTAAGCTAGCCTAAGTGCGATGAGCATCCATCCCTCAATCATTCGTACACATATTGGACCTCGTGCATGACTACCATTAGGATTACTAAGTGCAGATCCTAGGTACGCTACTAGGTTACCAAGTAGTCACGCTTAAATTCTCATGATCAAGTCGTACTCATTCCACATTACTAGGAGATAAGAGTGAGAGATATTAACTAAGAAAGTAGTAAACAACAATTAAATAATTAATTAATTAAACTAAGTGAATGCTACAATGATGAAGTAATCTCAATCTTTATTTTTGGTCATGTGTGTGTCCAAGTACGTCACACTCGAATAAAGGATGTTGTACAATTACAATCACCACACTATGGGCATACATTATGAGAAAAAGGGTTGAGAGAAAGAACCACTAAAAAACTAAACACTTAAACTTACCAAAAACTAATGCCTATCGAAACTGTCTACCTCTTATTTATAGATGAGGAGACATGCTGTGATATTGTGTACATGATATCACAGTTGACTAAAATGGCAACTCATCAATCATCATCACTACATCGATGACATCGATAATGATTTTGGCTATCCCTTCAGTTTTGGTGGCCTTCACGGTCATTGTTATTTTGTTGATCACCTTCATCACGATTGTTCTGATGATGACTTCCATAAGAACCATTAGATGAAGAGGAATGTTTGGAATCGGATAAAGAGGATGAAGAGGAAGGTGGACCACCACTACCACTATGATGTCTACCACCACTCTTACACTTATTATGATCATCATCCTTAGATCCCTTTCTATTGTGGTGCTTACTTGAGTTCCTACCTTGGCTATCACTCTTTCTTGAACCTAGTTTATGAATAATTGATCATAGAGTTAGGTTCACACCCTTCCCTTTAGTAGCAAGGGGTGGAGAATCTTCATGTTGAGAACCTTCCAAGGAGGATCCTCATTGTCCTCTTGATCTAGTAGGAAGAAGGGGTTAGTATAATGTTTCCCCTTTGTAGCTTCATGGAGTTTCTCCTGATGTTGATCTCATTTACCTTGTGTTTCCGTGGGACAGTAGTTCCAAGTGTTGTATCCATCCATAGTGTATTCTTCATGAAGATCTTCTATGCCTAACATCTTAAGGGTTTGAATAGCATCCTAGGTATAGATCGATCAAGGGGGAAGATGACGTTGCCCTCCATATCACACCATTACATTTGTTCATCTTGATGTAGGATGAAGGTGAAATTTGGCACAAACTCATTTAGATAAGTGTATACTACCTTACATTCTTGTGGGATCAGTGATTTGGTATCTTCATGCTTGTGAGAAGAAGAATACATTTTGCAAAACAAAATGAAATTGTCAATGTGCTTTTATAATTCTATGTATAGTGGAAGTGATATTGACCTTTAGGTTTATACAACGATATAATGGTATTCACTTAGACCTAAATAACACACATTCCACAAGCAAAGTCCCTAGCAACAGCACCAATGATGAGCAGCAATGTACCCCTATGCCCAACCATACAAATTACAAAGCCTTCATGCATGATCCAGTTGAATTCCATGGACTTTATTGTTTCCAATGCACTAGCCCTTTAGGAAGTGAATCTAGCCTTAACGTCAATCACTATCTTCTCAATTACACTTGTGACATTCATTGATATGATTAAGTGTAATTGAGGCATTTGATTTTTATCATTTTGATGTTTTATAGTTGGATGCTTGAATTGTAGATAAAAAATGATTTCATTAACTAATATAAATTAACTAATTAACTAATCATTTAACTAATCCTAACATAAGTATCCATTCCCACTTTTTGTACACATCCTAAACCCATGTATCCACTATGGGGAGACCAAGCACTACGCTACTGGGCATACTATGCAATAACGCTGCTAGGATTACCAAGTGAATATGTGTTACACTCGAAGCGGTTGTACTTATGTGTGTAATCTATCTCACTTAATTGTCTCATTAACATAATAACTGGAAAATATTTAATAACTAATTAAAAACATTTAATAAATAATTAAACATAGTAAATGCATAAATGGAGTAGCTAATCTATCCAAAGTACTGCAAGGTTTATCAAAAAGCTCATCTTTATTACCACACACATTGTCATGCTTAGGTACAACAATGCTCTAATAAAGATTCGTACACTCACTGACTCTTGCTATGGGCACTCAGAGGAAAAATTCTAACTTTCAAATGGAAAAAATGCAAGAGCTCCACTGCAACTACAATTTAATTATGCCATAAATGTAGCTACAAGCGCGTATTTATAGCCAAAAATCTAGAAAATTGACACTACATCAATGGGGCCTCGTTGACACATGGTAAGATGCGTCAACTAGGCCTTGTCGATGAGGTTGCATTGACTAGGCCTCGTCAATGTTGCCAACTTAATGCGACTCATCAAGAGGTAATAGGGGTAACAAGGCTATAATGGTTCAACACTAGTAAGACCTGAGAAGTTGCGTTTCTGCTAGGTAGTAAGAGCTCTTGAATGTCCAAAATGCCAAATGCTCAGAAATGCCAAAGTGTGAAACCTTGAAATGGTGTGGGGGTTTGGTTTTTATAGGTTTTTTTCCATAAAATAGATTGCAAATTTGCTACAAACAACTAACAAATTGAGCTACAAATTGGCTACAAATTACTATAAATTTCTACCATGTCCAAGGGGTAGGTCCCCAAAATCCATGGGAATTACCATATATGGAAATTGTCATACCCCCATGGCCATTCCATTTACAAAAAATAGTAACGATGTTGCATCTTCCATGCTGAATTTTCTCCTTCCATGTTGGGTCTTCAACCTTCCATGTTGACATTGCACAGTTCTTGTTGTAGTTGATGTGACATCAAAATCTTGGTCATGTTACTTCTATGCTAGGAAGGACATGTCAACGTTGGGGGGGATGAAAGATCAACATTGGGGGTGAAGGTCAAACCCTTCCAAGCTTAGCATTACCCTACTTCTACCTAGGGGGGAGGTGAGATCTGCCCCCTTGCACTCCTCCACATTGGGTTTGATGCCTCTGTGCTAGGAGTAGGTGACCCACATCCCTCCATGCTCGGGATAGGTGAGATCCACCCTTGCTAGTGTTTCTAGTGTAGAAAAGTGTATACTTCCCATAAAACCCACCAAATTTCCATTTTTGGTATCCCAAAAAGCATTTTTGAACCTTCTCTCCCCCAACCCCACACCCACACACACCCCTCCCACCCCCCACCCCCTTCGCAAAGCCCAAATATAGATACTATGTGAATCTTTTCACTTTGGGAATGAGACTTTGACAACTTATGAGGAATTTTTCAACTCCAAAAGTATGAAACATGTGAGATTGCCCCTCATGGGTTATAACCTTCATATGTAGAATGAAGTTTTGCCTTGGGTTTTCATCTGATGGGGTTACAGAGGTTACAACATGCAAATTTGGTGGTGTTTCAACTAGAATAATGCATTGAAATCAAAATATTACATGGATCATAAAATATTACAAATACATTTAATGTAAAATATATTATGCTAGAAAATATAATTGATCACAGTATAACCAAATGCAACATATTATCTAAACATGACTAAGTACAAAGCACAAGGAGAAATATACTTATCATAGCAAGAACATAAATCTTTACATAATCTATATTCATATAAATAATTTATTACCAACAATGTCATACCACTAAGTATACATTACTATATGTACCATAGTGTTTTATTTAAAACATTACTAAACCTATATGCATGACTATTATTATAGGTCATACTTAACTAGCAAATCTATTTCTAACATATAAAATTCATTAAAGTAAAAACTAATTTGATTAGTGTTACCAAAATATGTTAATAATATCTAATCATGTTACGGTTGCCTAGTAAAGCAATCAAAATGTAAATTATGAAAGTATCTATAACAACAAAACAAACTATCTATAGTTAACCCACATAATAAAAACATGTATAACTCTACATTTCTTACTCAAAACTTACATAAAAATATACAAATTGAACAAATCTAATATATCAACAAAGAATGAAATACATTATCTCAACTTAAGCACATCAACAAATATGATAAAATATAATAATGATCAACAATGAGCGTGTTAATGCCATGATTAATTAATTTACCCACTAGGATATAGTTTCATCATTTTAAGCCATTACTTTATTTGAAACAAATTTGATAATACATAGAAGTGATTTCAAAAAGGGTATCATGCAACCTTTGAATTTTTTTATTACAATAAGAAAATTATTATTATCTATCAACATTAGTCATGCCATCGATAGGTTAAAATCCCAAGAGACTAAAATTCTGGTGTCTGCCTATTTGTGTGTCTTATTGGAGAAGCGGTAAGATAATTGTGGTGTCAGCTTCGGAGGCGCTCAGGCCGGTACGCGTGGCTCTTTCTATCCTGTAATGGTTTCCTCAGATAACCCCGTAATCTCTGCTATCATACGGTCAAGGCTCCACCATCGCAGAAACCGGCGCAGCTCTTGCAGCTGCGTCCATGATTTTTCGCTTCTTCGGCACTTGCTACTCCAATCTCCCCATCTCGTGTGCCATGCAGGTATTCGATTTCACAGACAGGTATCACGGTGCCTACACTGATTCTCTGGACTCCGCCGTATGCCCGTTCTACTATTCCTATTCCGGCTACAAAGACATGCTGCAATGGGGAATCCGGCGGTGCAACATGCACTGAAAAGCCCAGGGATGAGGGCGAGCGTCCACTGATGACGGACAACAATCTGTTGGCAAAGTTCAAGCTAACAGGCATTCTGCCAGAGCCGGCAAGGGTACCCGGCTGAGATTATCAGCACCTTTGTCTTGGTCTACACTACCCACTCTGCTTCTCTTTGTTCTCTGTTTGGCTGGTGGGTCTCCCAGGGCTTCCCAAGTGGTTGCGCGGGAGCTACGAGTTCCTAGGCAAGCCCCACCATTCATAAGATTCCTCATGTTGCTGATGCATAATCGTGATGATCCACGTGGTGTCTACGTATTCCTGGGTCTGCCAGGGTCGTGCATGCCTAGTTCCTGCTCATCGTTCACTTCAATTCCTCTCATGTTTTAGCTTGGATGGATGGTTCTAGTCGAAGGGGAAGAGTCAGAGTCAGAAGTTGAGGCGGCAGGCGTGGGGAGGAAAAATCAGAACTGATAAAACCCTCCCTGCAGCCAAATGCGCGAGAGGCAAGGCTAAGAGGGGAAATCCCAAGAATCTTTTTTGGAAGTGCATTACTGAACCAGTCTTGGAGGTGTTTTGGAAAGGAGTTTGATGAGGAGGTGTTTTGGAAAGGAGTTTGATGAGGAGCTATGAGCAGATCTGGGAGCTAGAAGGTCCAGACTTGTGGGAGCAGACTTGTGGGAGCAGACTTGTGGGAGAAGGTGCGTTTCCTAGATGCACACATAGACAAGCTTGTACAAGTGGTTGTCTGTTTTGCCAATTAGATCCGGTGCTCAATTTTGAGCTAAGTCTTTTGCTAAAACATTTTATTTGTTATTCCAGCATCTCAGAGCTTTAATCTCTTTTGTACTTTAAACTTTCATTTGTTGAGCTTGTTTAATGAACAACCATTTTATTTTCCTAGCTACTTTACCAATTTGAATAGCTAATATGTTTAAGTTTCCTTGTTAAAGTTATTTAAAATTATTGACATTATTTTTACCTGTTAAAGCACCATATTGCCCTTTCTAGGGGGGGTGTCGAACCCCGAAAAGAAGTTTTATTGAAATTAAAGGTGCATCAATTACAACAACTTGAATAAGTCATAGGGTTAAGGGAAGGGGAAAACTGAGAGCATCATGAATGACACCCGGGAAACACCTTAGAAATAAACGAGTATTAGAGGAGGTACCCCAAGTTGGGGCACAACCAAATGTTCGCACAGACT
>MNCI01015180.1:38703-63260 GCA_015680685.1 Gnetum montanum
ATAGACGTGTTCCGATAGGAAGACCATGGTGGAGAAGACACCAAAGGAACTGCTTAATTTTGGGGAGGGTCGGAAGTTTCCAAATAAGTTGGAAGAGAGGGATCCAAAATGTTTCTGACTCTTGTTTGTGCCAATATTTATTGCAACGTTGAATGACTTCAGATGGGTCGTGCATGAGATGAAAAGGAACAGATGCCCGATAGGGCAAGAGTTTAACCCCATTACGCCATTGAAGGCCATGAAAAAGGCTTTGCACTGTAACATCCAGGTGCCAGTGACCGTGGAGGAAAGAGTAAATCTAAACTAGGTAATCTTTCATTGTAGCCGACTCCCCATACAAAGTGTTAAACTTGACCCCTGAAATCCAACGACTAGCCAGCCTAAGACAATTCAAGGAAATGACACCTTTTCGATACCACGAGGTAGCCACCTTAGCATTTGTGATAGCAAGGGGAGCGGGTGACAGAGGTAACCACCACGGACACACTTTAGAGAGGATAGTAGTGTTGATTTTAACATTAGTCCAGTCTATGTGAGTGTGTACAATTTTCCAAGCCCTCCAAATGCTTTTGAAAACATGAGATCCGGGAAGAATGATAGTGAGGGGGGAAAGAATCCAATTAACGAAATGGATGTCTTTCTAGAAGGGCTTATTTTTAGGAAATACTTGATGAAGCCTTAATTGGAGGAGGGTCCCTATAATATTTGAGGCATCTAAATGTTGTACCAACCACTTAGCAACCAGGGTAATTCCATGCTTATAGGAGTTCAAAAGTCCTAAGCCACCCTTATTCTTGGGGAGAGTAACAATAGTCCAAGCGACACGATGAAAGCCTTTTTGAGAGTCCTTGGAGGACCACATAAAGTCACGGAATAACCGTTCTAGCTTTTGGTAGGCAGCTTGGGAGGGGGCCCAACATGAAGAGTAATACACATGGGTGGACGCGCATATGGACTTACAAACAAGGTATTTACCCACAAGTGTGAGGGGTTTATTTTTCCATTTGATGAGTTTCTTTTGAATTCGATGAATAACTTGCTCCCAAAGGATAGATGTTGAGCCTCTAAAGCGGAAAGGGATTCCGAGAATCTTAACGATGTCTTGATCTTGAAGCTGCTTCCAATTATAGTTGGTCACATGTTTGTAATTGCCCTTAAAGCTATAAACAGAGGATTTATTCCAGTTAATTATGGAACCTGAGAGTGTGCAATATTGCTCCACCCTTGATAAGAGGCGGTGCAAATTGGTGGTTGTGTTTTGAACTAGAAAAAAGGAGTCATCGGCAAAGTGCATATTGAGAAGCTGTTGTTGAGAGGAGGAAAGGCTAACCCCAGTGAGAACTTTAGTTTTAATGTCTAGGTTAATTTGATGATAAAGAAAGTTTGATGTAATGATAAGGAGATAGGGGGCGAGAGGACAACCTTGGCGCACAGACCTATGTATTGGAAAGGGAGAGGTAATCCCGAAGGTAGTGGCAATTCTTGCAGTAGCATCTGAGAATAAGCATATTGCCCTTTCTAACTAAGACTATTCCAAGTTTTCGTACTCATATGAGAAGCACTCTAGGAAATAGTCTCTCAAAACATGTTTTCATGGGTGTTGCTATGTGGTCAACATTTATTCATCAACAGAGCCATATTAGTGCACATTGCTTGCCAATGTAGCCCCAATTACTTATCATCATTCATGATACCTACCAACTCATTCAACCAAGTCAATGCATATAGTGAAATATGTAAATACTATAAATGCATGGCTAACATTTCATCTAATAGCTATCTCATCTAAGAATATTCATCTAAATAACACTTAAAGAGATATCTAAAATCTATATAAATAGCATAAGCTTAAGAAACCAAAAATACAAGGTGTTACACAATGCTAATTCATTATCTTTTTAGGGCATTGATAATTTCAAAGGTTTTTTAATTAAGAATGTCCATGTTCTAGGTTTTGATCTAAAATTTTTATTGTTGGACTTGCTTCTTTACCCACACCCATCACTAATATGGGAACCCTTTTTTGCTTTTTATAATATATAAGTAATGATGTTATGCATTGTTTTTTGAGGACAATCTAACAAGCTCTTCCTCATTTACCATAGCAAACAAACCCTATGAATGCTACACATCTCATCTATAAGACTTAATAAGGTTTTACAAGCAACCTAATGCTAAGTACACTCCTTTTGTAACTTAACTTAATACAAACATTGGTAGAGTTATTAATCACTTAATTTTGTTTAGTAATTATGTTTTTCCTTCAATGTATATGACCAATTATCTTAGAAAAGAGAAATACTTCGCATTCAAATGCAAAAACATCTTCAACCTACTTTTCAAAAGCTTTATATAAATCAAATAATTCACTTGCCTCTTCAACTTTTTTTCTAATTAATCAAGAGGATGAAATATGTTTTCATCAACTAGAATCATGCTAGGAAAGGATGTTGATGAAAATAATGGACCAATAATTGATTTTATAATGGATTATGTTAGTTTCAAATTTTTAATACTTCAAGAGAGTAATGTAGTTCTACTAGAAAGTAGTGCTTATTTTAAATATTACAGAAGCATAGTAAATGTCATACACTTAGTGGATAACATTTTATTTTTAACATTAGTAAAGAATTTTAAAATTCATAGGAATTGAAAAAATAATATAGGTAGGATTTTATTGCATTTTATTTTATTTAGTTCTTTTTTGGAACTAGGGGAGGGTATTAGAATCTAAAATAATTATAATAAAGATATACCCCAAGAAATATTTTTATGCTTTATGATAGTATTTATAAGATCCTATTAATAGATTACAAAGTGCCAAGATGCAATAGAGGCACCTTAGAAAACACAATAAGAAGTTGGAATTTCATGGCTACTTTTAATGTTAATGTTGTAAAACTGCTTAAGTATGCACTTATTATACCTTTTGTACTTAACTTATGTTATTTTATGATATGCTTTTTTAAGGATCACATGCACAACCCCATTATGTGTGTTGGAACCTGAAATAAGTTAAACATAGGTACATCTAAAGATATATAGTCTAATTAGAACTTTATATAACTTAGCATTACCCATCGAAATCAAAGCCATGACCTAGAGTTATCAAATCAAGTGTCTTACATGAGGCTAACATCACATTATGACATATTTTTGGTTACATTATGATTCCTCTTCTAATATATATAAAATAAAATTTCTCTTTTTTAATTTAAATTTAGCCCTTCAACTATCATGATGATATCACTATAATTCATGACTAATCCATGGTCCCTTACCAAGACCTTACTAAGATACACAATTATAACACCCCTATTCCCAAATGATGCTACTGCATAATGAAGATGGTGTCTCTTCATAACTAATCTTGAGATTAGTATAATAAGACCCAAAAGGATTTTTTGTAATTATGACCCAAAAGGTCATGTTGTAAAAATGGACATGTCTCTTGAGGTGATCTTTATGGATTTGACCTAAGGTATTTATACCTAGGCATTAGAGGTCATATCAACATGGAGTTGTAGAACTAGTAAAGGCAAGTAATAGGTATAGGGTGAAGCAGAAAAGGACTTTCCATTCCTTCTAAATGGTTGTAGGCCTAACCATTATGGTAGTTTTGGATTGCCTCTAAGGGATAGATGCTAAAGGAAGAAAATCCCAAGGAACACCCAAAGGATAACCTAGATACATTATTCTACGTCAATAAAGCATTTTTTCCTCTTTCCTTCTACATTTTTCCTATTATTATTTTCTTTACAATTAATGTTGAATGTTACATATATTTGACATTTGAAACATTATTTTCTTATACATGATGTCTAATATAATGTATATTTGATGTTTGCTATGACATTCGAGAATGAGATGTCACATTTGGTATTAGAGCAAATCATGACCTAAGGGCCATTTAGAACCATGAACCAACTACAACCTGGTGATGAACCATGGAGCCACACCCTAGTGAGAGTCATGGACCACTAGCAGATGCGCCAAATGTTTGAGATTATCTATGTAAGTCAGAAGATATTGTTTTATTGATTTAATGGTTGATGGAACGCGATATCGCATGAGCCGCAATATTGTGGCCATCACAATATCGCATCCCTTGCAATATCATGTACGCGATATCGCATCTTCCCCTGTGATATTGCATATGCAATATCACGTACGCGATATCACTATGCACCGTCATATCTATAAATAAGAGGTGGCTTCCCCTTATTTCATCATCCTAGGCTAGAAATAGGTAAACTTTGGTAGATTGATCACTCCAGAGATAGAATATTTTCCATGTGCCCACAGTAGGAGTTCTAAAAGTGAATGGATCTTTATTCGAGCAACATTGTACCTGAATGCAAGTTGTGTTCGGCAATAAAGACGAGCTTCTTGGATAAACCTTGTAGTGCATGGAATAGGATTTTATTACCTGTTATTTATTACCTGCAGTAGCGTGGAATGAGTACGACTTAATTACGAGCATTTAACGATGTGTACGGATAATCAAGGAATGGAGGCTCATCGCGATTAGATTCTCTCTCACCCTTATCTCCTAGTAACACGAGATGAGTGTGACTTCATTACGAGAATTTACGAATGTGTACGAATAGTCAAGAAATGGATGCTCATCATGCTTAGGCTAGTTAAGTGCCTCAGTATGATCACTTTGAGCATGTGTGTTACGCGTGGTGATCCCAATAACAATTAACATTTGGTAGCCATAGTTGCATAGTTCAAGGTGTGTACGGTAAGTGGGAACAGATGCTGATGCTAGGTAACTTAGACTTAGTCCATTAGTTAGAGCTAGTCATTAGTTTCTCAACCCTTCCCTCATTAGCGTAGAAGATATAAAACATAAAAAACCATAAAAATCATATACCTCAGACTTGCTTAACCATACACTGTGAAAACTACAAGTAAGTCTGGGAAGACAACGAATAATTTACCCTAAGTGTTCCATGAAGTGTGTAGGAATTTAGTCTATGGAGTTCGATCGGATCGTGTGTGAAACACTCATATTCATATGGTTGAGTGTAGGGGTATCTCGCCACTCATCATTGGCGCCGTTTTCGAGGACTACGTGTTTGTGCGCCGAATAGAACATAAAGGATATCACTCACATCGTTGGGAGCCTAAACGAACCTTTGAGTTAATTAATTAAACAAGAATTTATATAACGGTGAATTAGCACACTGATAAAAATGACTTCTTCTCACAAAAGTAATTCACCACCTAGGACTAACACTAGAGATAGTCGGCAACATACAACACATAACCAAAATCATCCAAGTCCTAAACAATACAAGATAGTTTATACTCATCCTGATGAGTATATTCTGGACTTTACTTTTATCCTTCATCAAGATGAACAACTGGGATGGAGAGATCTGCAAGGTAACATTGTGTTACCCCCAGATCGATCAGTCCCTAACATGCTCTTCCATGCCTTGGCACAGATTGGCATGCAAGACTTATTTGCTGAATATGTTGCTAAAGAATTTGATACGAGGGATTACCATCCCACAGATGCACAACATATGAGGGACTTAAGGCAGGAGAGTCAACATACACTATTGAAGGGTAAAGTTCCACATGTCCTTAGTGAAATAGGAGACGAGGAACCCCTTATAACGAGTTCCTTAGCAAACGATGTTCCCCCTCCTAATGATGGTAAGGTGGTAAGGCATCAGAACCTATGCTCAACGATCCATAACACTAGTTCTGATCCCTGTGAATGCCAATTGTTCATGGAAGGAACAACAACTCATGCTAAGGATGGGCACTTAGATTGTTATAACGATCGGGGCCAAAGCAACTGAAGAGAAGGTAAGAAACATCACCATGGTGATGGCTTCCCTTCTTCTTCTCCTTCATCTCACCACTCATCCTCTCGTTCCACATCTGGGCATAGCCATCATGAACATAATGGTGAGGGTAAAGGTAAGAAAGATGAAAGACCTTAAGGGGAAAGTCGAGAGAGAGGACAAGGGCAAGGACGTAGGGCATCACAGGGGTCATGAAAGAGATGATCATGATGAGCCCCTACTCACAACCTGAAGTATGCTTGACATCACAGAGGCTTTTAGGGTTCCAACAAGGCACCAAAAGGATAGTTGGATCAAGCATTTAGATATGAACAATATCCCACGTTTTGAAGGGGGATATAACGCTGATCAGCAACATCATTTACAAGTATTTCATGATTCCTGTGCCTTGAAAAATATATAAAATGAGTGGCAAAAACTTAAGTTGTTCCCAAGGACACTCATGAAAGAAGCAGAGAGTTGGTACTAGTCCTTGGAACCAGAAACCATCAGGAGGTGTAGTATGATGCTAGAACTCTTTAACGATAAATATCAGACATACTCCAGAGTGTCCAATTTGCGTAAGCAGATCCAAGGCTGGAAACAGGGTACTTATGAACCCTTGGATGCTGCCATGGCCTGCTACTATACACTGTTACATCATTGCCTGGGCCATGGGTACGCTCAATAGGATCAACTTTGCCACATCATGGATGGGCTAAGGCATGAAATGAGAAGAACCCTTGGGACTTATGCCCAAGGGAGACTATCACAACTTAGAGCCCATGAAGTACAATACTTGTTGGAACAAGTGACACAAGAAGAGGGTGAACTACGTAAGAGGGAAAGTGCAAAAGAATACAACCATGATCCCTCCCTTCGAAAGAAGGGAATGAAATTTTGTGACGAGGAGGATGAGTCACCACTCAAAGAGTTGATGAACTAGAAAACCTTGCCAATCCAAAATTTAACAATCGAGGTATCGGCCAAGATGGACCAATTGTGGGATTCCTTAGACTCCACACTTGAAAGTGTCTTGAAAATTTTAGAAGAGTCTAAGGATGAACGAAGTAGTGAAAAAGGTAAAGCAAAGCAGAGAAATTCAAGCCCTGCACATAACAAGGGTAAGGGGAAAATTCCTATCTCTGATGAGGCTGTGGACTCTGACACAGACAATGATGGTGGATGTGAGATTTCTCACCATGACCATCCTAAGGGATGTTACCCAGTTATCTCACATCTACAGGAATCTAGGGTGTATGCGCTAAATCCAAGGCTCAACCAATGGCAAACACCCTGAAGGTTACCTTATCCACAAGGTAACCCAAGGCAGTTCCACCAACCACTAATGTACTATCCAAGTGGAACTCCATCATAGCCCATCGGACAGCATCAGCAGTGGCAATACCCATAGTCATGGGAGATGCCACCACTAACCCAACAGTACCCTTACCGTCAGCCCAATCCTTATGGTTATTATGTGCAGCAACCGGTTTCTCCAAGTGACTCTATGGGTCACACAACTCCCCAACATCACTACTAATTTCGGGAGTACTTTAGGAGGTCTCTTTCTCCTTCGAAAGGCATCTCACATGCATCCCATCCTCCAACTCCATCTGCACCTCTTCCACCTATAGTTCCCATAAAACCTATTCCAACAATGCAAGGGGAACTCCCTACTCAACTACAACAACGTAATGCTACAAGAGCTATAAATATTCAACCTGGTGCTAGTTCTGATAACTGTACAAAGAAAAGGCCTTTATTCAGAACCAGAAGCCCAGACAAACTCTCGCAACAACAAGTGGTTGAGTACATGTACATGCCTCCACCATCTAACACTTCAGAGCACCCTTCAGTCCAAAAGAATTGTATGCATACGGTTATGTTGACACATACTGTAACCGACTGGATCAAGGTATGCCAACATCCTAGGAAACTATCTGACCCTGGAAGCCCCTTAATCTATTTGCAAATCACTAGGAATGCACCACATCAGGCTCTTCTTGACTCAGGTTCTGGGGTCAATTTAATATCATGAGAAATGGATCAAGCCTGGAGCCTGCCCCAACTTAAGAAGAGCAACATTCAACTAGAGCTAGCTAACCAGTCCATCACCATTCCCTTAGGATTGGTGGAGAACATCATCACCATTGTGTGTGGGTGGTCATACCCAGCCGATTTCCTAGTGATTGAAGTAAACAACAAAGGGGGCTTCTCAATTATAATGGGAAGGCCATGGCTAAGTACAGTAGATGCGTGTCTAGGTATCTGCAATCTTTCCTTGCATATATCTAAGATAAATATTTACGGAAAGATCGAGAAGAAGAAAGTTCCATGCATCACATATAATGACATAAAGGGTGATGACATGGAAGAGTGTTCAGCATTGCTTCTATGTGAGTGGTGTGTCCAAGAAATACAAATTCAAAGGTACCTATATGTAGTAACCACACTAGTAGTAGACACCATGTGGTTGACAACTACTAAGAAGAGCAAACTAATATGCATGGAACGAAATGAGGAAACTCATGTAACAACGAAGGCATAGACACCTTGGAATATAAGCATCACTAACTTCCACCCCTCAACCTAAAAACATCAGTGGGAAGAAGTTGGACATTTTTATGAAATTCAAATAGACGTTCATTATTTCATATCTCTCCCTTACAATTCAGTCATGGGGGAGATGGCCACCTATGCTAACCATTGAAGGCCCTCAGTTCTTTTTAGTTTTTGTTTTATACATTTTTGTTTAACACATTTTTGTTTTACATGTTTTTGTTTTACACATTTTTATTTTACATGTTTTTGTTTTGCAAATTTCTTTAACTTTTCTTATTTTTGTTTTACAACATCATTTTACTTTTTCATTTTTTGTGTGTGTTTGTGTGTGTGTCATCCACCATGTAAGTTCGTTACCTAATAAGTGTTCTTCACGATGGTATGAACTATTTTTCATTGATTGTTAATGTTTGGTTTTTACCTTTAAGTTACGATGTTGACACTAAGGTATGTTCTTCTGATATGGCAGGCAATGAGTCCACTTCAACCATCCATCAACCAAATTCTATGGTCTCTCTTGGCTTGAAAATGTACAGTCCCCTTCCTAATAAGAACTTTAATGAATCAATGATTGGGTGCTTCTCAAACTAAGGAAGGACTCAAGGTTTGAAAAAGGTGTGACTTCAAGGGAACTTGATGCATTTGTGTTGGCCATTCTCTTGGGTTCTTGGATGTTTTCTTCTTGATTTTTCTTGCTGTTCCAATGTTACCAATTATCGGAAGCTAAGCCAATAAAAATAACAAGTCTTTGCATGGTGTGGTTCTCATGCATAAAAACACAAAACACAAAAAGTGAAAAAAAAAAGGAAAGTGAGAATTCAAAGCACACCCCTTACACGAAATAAACTTGGGCTACAAGCACTGGTTATGGAACCAAAAGTGTTCCCACTAACTGAGGCCCTTCTCGCTTCCCATTCTCTCCTTTGTTTCATCGGAATGGTGGTGGCTTTTGGAGATGTATTCTTGTTATTCAACTAGATGGTTTGGCCAAGTGCATTGATGCGAAGTCACTGGATGTGGTTGATTTGAGGCTGAAGTTGGAATGAGATTTTCCAAGTCACATTAATCATGAAACACACAAGGGGCTATACACCACCTTGTCCTTGGAATTCCATTCCATCCTCTTCTCTCCACCCTTCTCTCCACTGTTCACCTCCTTGCTAGTTGTATCATTAGTGTATATTTTAGTAGATACATTGTTTCCTTTTTGGTAAATTCTCATGCTTAAGACTTTAACTCTTGTTCCAAAGGACATTCACAGAGCCTATGGAATTATTGAATGTGGGTTTGTTAGGGCATTAAGGGCATGTGCCTGCTTTGGGGAGGACCCACTGGCATTCCTATTTGGTGAATCCGTTAAATTCTTTCCCTTAACATTTTGCAATTAATTTTATGTTGTTCATTTCCATCTTGAAATCTATTTCATTGATGTCCTAGTTATCTCTTTTTCTTCCTCTTTCTTGTTCTTATTCTTTCTCCATTCTCTCGCTACCAGAGGTTCATGATTAGTCATGGGGGTATGGGCCACTTTTTTTCGATTTTCTCCTAACCCCTAAACCTTCGGTAGTTATCATTTCTACATCTCCAGATCCGCAATCAGCCATACCACAACCTAGCCAATGGACTTACACCGAAGCAAGGTATTACCCACATTGAAATTCATTTACCCTTGCTAATATAAGACTGTGTTGTGTGTGCAGATGGCGATCATACAATAATGGACCAGATCTGGAAGGAGCACTTGGAATGGAGTAGTGTTGAAAGCAGTTATGCAAGGAGCAAGATCAATGATGTGCTTACAGATGGACAACGAAAGGTGCAATCTATGCATTGGCAGCAGCAAGACTTTTTCTTTCTTCTTCCTCCTCTTCTCTCTTCTCTTTTCTCTCAACTGCCAAATCAGGCCTGATGTCAATGTAATAAGGTGTTCACCCTTATTGTCATGAACACCAGTCTGTTGTGTCTTGTAATAATGATCCATTCACATATCATCCCATTACTTCCATTCCCTCAATAATCCCATACCTACCTGATATTATTGTAATGAACTTGAGGATGAGTTTTCATTTAGTCATGGGGGTATGATGGGACGCGATATAACAATAAGCAATATCGCAGCCATCGCGATATCACATCCCTCCCGATATTGCGTACGCGATATCGCGTCTTCCCCTACGATATCACATACCCGATATCATGGTGCGCCATCATATCTATGAATAAGCGGCAAATTTTCCTTATTTCATCATCCTAGGCTAGAATTAGGAAAACTCTAGCAAATTGATCACTCCAGAGATAGAATATTTTCCATGTGCCCACAATAGGAGTCCTAAAAGTGAATAGATCTTTATTTGAGCAACATTATACCTAAACGCAAGTTGTGTATGGAAATAAAGATGAGCTTCTTGGATAAACCTTGCAGTGCATGGAATAGGATTTTATTACCTATTATTTATTACATGTTATTTATTACCTGCAATAGCGCAGAATGAGTACGACTTGATTACGAGCATTTAACGATGTGTACAGATAATCAAGGAACAGATGCTCATCGCGATTATATTCTCTCTCACCCTTATCTCCTAGTAACGTGGAATGAGTACAACTTAATTACGAGCATTTACGGATGTGTACAAATAGTCAAGGAATGGATGCTCATCATGCTTAGGCTAGTTAAGTGCCTTAGTACGACCACTTCGAGCACGTGCGTTACGCATGGTGATCCTAATAATGATTAGCATTTGGTAGCCACGATTGCATAGTTTAGGGTGTGTATGGTAAGTGGGAATGGATGCTGACTCTAGGTAACTTAGAATTAGTCCATTAGTTAGAGTTAGTCATTAGTTTCTCAACCCTTCCCTCGTTAGCGTAGAAGATATAAAACATAAAAAACCATAAAAATCATATACCCCAGACTTGCTTAACCATACACCATGATGACTAAAAGTAAGTTTGGGAAGACAATGAATAATTAACCCTAAGTGTTCCATGGAGCGTGTAGGCATTTAGTCTATGGAGTTCGACCGGATTGCACGTGAAACACTTGTATTCGTATGCTTGAGTGTAGGGGTATCTCGCCACTCATCAATAGTTAATGGATTAACCATCTACAAGAGATGTATATCCCACCAACCAATAAAATTGATTCATGAATATCATTGGCTGAGAAAGATTTCATTATGCCTCATCAAGATTTCATCAATTACAAGAAACATTAGTAACATAAGTGATGAGTAGTGAGGTACCCCTATACGTAACCATACGAATACGAGCGTAGCACATGCCATCCAGTCGAACTCCATAGACTAAGTGCCTACATGCCTTATGGAACACTTAAGGTTAATCATTTGTTTTCTTCCCAAACTTACTTGTAATTGTCATGGTTGTATGGTTAAGCAAGTCTAAGGTATATGATTTTTATATCTTTTCTGTTGTATCTCCTATGCTAACATGGTGAAGAGTGAAGAGACTAATTAACTAACTTTAACTAACTAACTAAGCCTTAATTGACCTAGCATCAGCATCCATTCCTACTTACCGTTCACACCCTAAACTGATGCAACCTTGGTTACCAAACGCTAGTCATTGCTGAGATCACCAAGCGTAACGCACATGCTCGAAGTGGTCGTACTGAGGCACTTAACTAGGAGAGTAGGGTTGAGAGAGATTTAATGAACTAATAAAGCATTTAAATGAAAAATAATAAATAATAGTAAATAAAATCCTAATTAGCCTATTCCATGCACTACAAGGTTTATCCAAGAAGTTCATCTTTATTTCCATACACAAACTTGTGTTTAGGTACAATATTTGCTCAAATAAAGATCCGTTCACTTTGGAGTTCCTACTACGGGCACATGGAAATTAATCTATCTCTGGAGAGGTAAAACTACCAGAGTTTCACTACAGTCTAGGCCTAGATGAGAAACAAGGGAGAGCTGCCTCTTATTTATAGACTTGGTGGCACACCGTGATATCACGTATGCGATATTGCATGGGATGTGATATCGTGGCCCATACGATATCGCATCCAATCATATCCCCATGACTGAATGAAAACTCATCCTAGAGTTCCTTATAATAATATTGGAAAGGTATGGGATTATTGACTTAAATAGAACTAATGGGATGACATGTGAATGGATCATCATTACAAGACACAACAAAATAGGTATTCATGACAACAAGGGTGAACACCTTTTACATTTGACATCAGGCCTTAGTTGGTAGCTAAGAAATAGAGAGAGAGAGAGAGAAGTGTTGATGCTGCCAATGCCAATATTGTGCCTTTTGTTGTCCATCCATAAGCATGCTATCGATCTTACTCCATGCATAGCTACTTTCAACACTGCTCCATTCCAAGTGTTCCCTCCAGATCCAATCCGTATTTGTATGATTACCATCTGCACACACAACATAGTCTTGTATCAGCAAGGGTAAATGAATTTCAATGCAGTTGATACCTTTCCTCAATGAAATGTCCATTGGCTAAGTTGTGGTATGGCTAATACAGATCTGGAGGTATATGAATAGTGACTACCGAGGGTGTACGAGTTAGGATAAAATTGAAAAAATTGAACCAGGAACCCCATGACTAAGAGCAAACCTCCAGTAGCGATAGAATGGAGAAAGAATATATGGAACAAGGAAGATGGAGAAAAAGAGACAACTAGGACATCGATGAAATGGATGTCAAGATAGAAATGAAAAAAATAAAATGAATTGTAAAAATGTTACAGAACAAAGATTAACTGGTGCACCAAATAGAAATGTCAATGGGTCCTCCCCAAAGCAGGCCCATGCCCTGAATGCCCTGACAAAGCCACATTCAAAGAGTCTATAGGCTCTAGGTATGTCATTTGAAATAAGAGTTAAAGTCTTAACCATGAGAATTTACCAAAAAGAAACCAATGTGTCAACCAGCATATATACTAATGATACAGCTAGAAATGAGGTGAAAAATGGAGAAAATGGTGGAGAGAAGAGAATGGAATGGAATCCCAAGAACAAGGTGGTGTACAGCCCCTTATGTGTTTCATGATTAATGTGACTTGGTAAATCTCATTCTAACTCTGGCCTCAAACAAACCACATCCAGTAACTTCTCATCAATGCATTCAGCCAATCCATCCACTTGAATAACAAAAATGCATCTTCAAAGAGCCACCACCATTCCAACAAAACGAAGGAGGAGAGAATGGGAAGTGAGAAGGGCCTTAGTTAGAGGGAACATTTTTAGTTCCATAACCAGTGCTTGTAGCCCAAGGGATTATTTTGTCTAAGGGGTGTGCTTTGAATTCTCACTTTTTTTTCTCTTTTTTTTCTGTTTTTATTTTATGTGTTTATGTGTGAGAACCACACCATGTAAAGACTTCTTATTTTTATTTACTCAGCTTCGCAATAATTGGGTAACGTCAGAACGGTAAGAAAGCTCAAGAAGAAAACATCCAAGCACCCAAGAGAATGGCCAACACAAATGCATCAAGTTCCCTTGAAGTCACATCCTTTTCAAGCCTTGAGTCCTTCCTTGGTTTGAAAAATACCCAATTACCGATTCATTGATGGTTCGTATTAAAAAGGGACTATACATTTCCAAGCCAAGAGAGACCATAGAAACTTGTGGATGAATGGATGAAGTGGACTCATTTCCTGCCATATCAAAAGAACATATCTTAGTATCAACATCATAACTTAAAGGTAAAAACCAAACATTAGCAATCAATATAAAAACAGTTCATACCATCATTAAGAACACTTATTGGATGAAAAACTTACAGGATGGGTAACACACACACACATGCACACAAAAAATAAAAAAGTATAACGATGTTTTAAAACAAAAATGTGTAAAAAAAATGTGTAAAACAAAAATGTGTAAGATAAAAAAGTGTAAAACAAAAATGTGTAAAACAAAAATGTGTAAGACAAAAATGTGTAAAACAAAACTGTGTAAAACAAAAATGTGTAAAACAAAAATGTGTAAGATAAAAAAGTGTAAAACAAAAATGTGTAAAACAAAAATGTGTAAGAAAAAAACGTGTAAAAAAAAAACTAAAAAGAACTAAGGGCCCCTAATGATCAACATAGGTGGCCATCTCCCTAATGACTGAATGGAAAGGGAGAGATCCGAAATAATGAGTGCCTATTTGAATTTCTTACAAGTGCCCAACTTCTCCCAACTAATGTTTTTAGATTAAGGGGTGGAAGTCGGCGATGCTCATATTCTAATGTGTCTATGTCTTTATTGTTAGCATGAGTTGTTCCCCTAGATTGTTCCATGCATGTTGGTCAGTTGCTCTTTTATTTAGCTGTCAACCACGGGGTGTCCACTACTTGTGTGGTTGCTACATACAAGCACTTTTGTATTTGTGTTTCTAGGGCACACCGGTTACATGAAAGAGATGTTGAGCATTCCTCCATGTCATCACCCTCTGAGTCATTGTATATGATGCACTGAACTTTCTTCTTCTCGATCTTTCCATAAATGTTTATCTTACATATCTCCAAGGAAAGATCACGGATCCCTAGGCATGCATCTACTATACTCAACCATGCCCTTCCCATTATAATTGGGAAGCCCTCGTTGTTACTATTAACTTCTATTACTAGGAAATTGGCTGGTTATGACCAACCACACACAGTGGTAACAATGTCCTCCATCAATCCCAAGGGAATAGTGATGGACTGGTTAGCCAACTTAAGTTGAATCTTACTCTTCTTAAGTTGGGGTAGGTTCTAGGATCGATACATTTCTCATGAGATTAAGTTGACTTCGGAACCTGAGTTAAGAAGAGCCTTATGTGGTTCATTCCCGGTGACTTGTAGATACATTAAGGGGCTTCCAGGATCAGAGAGTTTCCTAGGAAGGTGACCTAACTTGATCCAGTCGATTATGGTATGTGTTAACATAACCATATGCATGAAGCTCTATTGTTGGATAGAAGGGAGCTCTGAAGCCTTGTATGTTGGAGGAGCGTGCATAGACTCAATCGCTTGTTGTTGTGAAAGCTTGTTTGGGCTTTTGGTTCTGAAGAAAGGTCTTCTCTTCTTACGGTTGTCAGAACCAGCAGCAGGTTGAATGTTTACAACTCTCGTAGCATTACGTTGTTGTGGTTGAGTGGGGAGTTCCCCTTGCATTGTTAGAGCAAGTGGTACGGGAACTATCAGCGTAAGAGTGGCAGATGGATTTGGAGGATGGCATGGGTGTGGAGTGTCTCTCGAACGAGAAGGAGTCCTTCTAAAGTACTCTTGAACTTGGTAGTGACGTTGTGGAGTTGTGTGACCCATAGAGTCACTTGGAGAAATCGACTATTGCACATAATAGCGATAAGGATCAGGTTGCTGGTAAGGGTATTGTTGTCTCGGCAGTGCAATCCCCCATGACTATGGGTATTGCGACTACTGATGTTGCCCGATGGGTTATGGTGGAGTTCCACTTGGATAGTACGTTAACGGTTGGTGGAACTATCTTGGGTTACCTTGGAGATAAGGTAACCTTTGGGGTGCTTGCTATTGATTAACTCTTGGGTTGAGTGCATACACCCTAGACTCTTGCAGATGTGCGATGATTGGACAACATCCCTTAGGATGGTCATATTGGTAGATCTCACATCCACCTTCATTGTCTGAGTCAGAATCCACAACCTCATCTGAGATAGTTATTTTCCCCTTACCCTTGTTATGTGAAAAGCCTGAATCTCTCTGCTTTTTCTTGTCTTTGTCACTACTTCATTCCTCCTTAGACTCCTCTACAATTTTTAGGACAGTTTCAAGTCTAGATTCTAAGGAATCTCACAATTGATCCACCTTAGCTGATACTTCTGTTGTTAGCTTTTGAATCGGTAAGGTTTTTCTATTCACCATCTCTTTAAGTGGTGACTCATCCTCCTCATCACAAAATCTCACTCCCTTCTTTCGAAGGGAAGGATCATGGTTATATTCATCCGCACTTTCTCTTTTCTGTAGCTCCCCTTCTTCTTTGGCTACTTGCTTCAAAAATCAATGTATTTCATGGGATCTAAGTTCTGATAGTCTCCCTTGGGCATAAGTCCCAAGGGTTCTCCTAGTCTCATGTCTTAGCCCATCTACGATGTGGCAAAGTTGGTCTTGTTGTGTGTAACCATGGCTCGGGCAACGATGTAATAATGCATAGTATCGGCCCATGATAGCATCCAAGGGTTCATGAGTACCTTGCTTCCATCCTTGGATCTACTTATGCAAGTTAGACACTCTAGAGTATGTTTAATACTTATTGTTGAACAACTCTAACATCGTACTCCACCTCCTAATGGTTTCCAGTTCTAAGGACTAGTACCAACTCTCTACTTCCTTAATGAGTGTCCTAGGAAACAACTTCAGTTTTTGCCACTCGTTCTCTATGTTTTGAAAGGCACAAGCATCGTAGAATGCTTGTAAAATGATGTTGCGGATCAGCGTTGTATCCCCCTTCAAACTGTAGGATATTATTCATATCTAACCTTTTGATCCAACTATCTCTTTGATGCCTTGTTGGTATTCTAACTACCTCCATTATATCCAGCATACTCCAGGTTGCAAGTAGGGGCTTGTCATGATCGTCTCTTTCATGACATCTATGATGTCTACATTGTTCCCTACTTTCCCTTCATTCATGCCCTTGTCCTCACTCTCGACTCTCTCATTGAGGTCTCTCATTTTTCCTACCTCTATCCTCACCATTATGCTCTTGATGGCTATGCCTAGATGTAGAAGGAGAGGGTGAATGATGTGATGAAGGAGAAGAAGAAGAAGAACCATCATCATGATGATGTTTCTTATCTTCTCTTCTGCTACTATGGTCTTGATCGTGATGATGATCCAAGTGCCCATCCTTGTCATGTGTTGTTGTTCCCTCAGTGAATAGTTGGTGTTCACGAGGATCAGAACTAGGGTTGTGTATCATAGAGCGTAGGTTCTGATACCCCACCTCCTTACCATCGTTAGGATGGGGAACATCATTCAATAGAGAACCCGTTATAATGGGTTCATCATCTCCGATTTCACTTAGGACGTGTGGGACCCCTTTGCCCTTCAACAGTGTATGGTGGCTCTCCTGTCTCAAGTCCCTTAGATGTTGTACTGTTGTTGGATGGTAATCCCTTATGTCATAATTTCCTGCAATGTATTCAGCGTATAATTCTATCATGCCTATTTGTGCAAGAGCATGAAGCATGCTAGGGACTGCCCGATCTGGTGGTAATACTATGTTACCTTGCAAGTCTCTCCATCACAGTTGTTCATCTTGATGGAAGATAAAGGTAAAGTCTGGTATGTACTCATCGGGATGAGTATATACCACTCGATATTGTTGAGGAACTGGTGGATATTGTTTATGTGTTTTGGACTGCCAACTATTTCTAGTATGATCCCTAGGTGGTGAATTGCTTTTGTTCGAAGAAGAAGACATTGTTATTTTAATTTGGTGTGCTGATTAACCGTTATATAATTTTTGTTTAATTAACTCTAAGGGTTCATTTAAACTCCCAACGATATGAGTGATTTCCTATGTTCTACTTAGCGCACAAACACTTAGTCCCCGGCAACGGCGCCAATGATGAGTGACAAGGTACCCCTACACTTAACCATACGAATACGAGCGTAGCATATGCGATCCGATCGAACTCCGCAAACTAAGTGCCTACACGCCTTATGGAACACTTAAGGTTAATCATTCGTTGTCTTCCCAGACTTACTTGTAGTTGTCACAGTTGTATGGTTAAGCAAGTCTGAGGTATATTATTTTTATATCTTTTCTATTTTATCTCCTATGCTAACAAGGTGAAGGGTGAAGAGACTAATTAACTAACTTTAACTAACTAAGCCTTAATTAACCTAGCGTCAGCATCCATTCCCACTTACCGTTCACACCCTAAACCGATGCAACCTTGGTTACCAAACATTAGTCATTACTGGGGTCACCAAGCATAACACACATGCTTGAAGTGGTCGTACTAAGGCACTTAACTAGGAGAGCAGGGTTGAGAGAGATTTAATGAACTAATAAAGCATTTAAATGAAAAATAATAAATAATAG
Source organism: Gnetum montanum (assembly GCA_015680685.1). Lineage (NCBI taxonomy): Eukaryota > Viridiplantae > Streptophyta > Gnetopsida > Gnetales > Gnetaceae > Gnetum > Gnetum montanum. Next base: position 57,123 of record MNCI01015180.1, read on the forward strand.
TAAATAAAGTCCTAATTAGCCTATTCCATGCACTGCAAGGTTTATCCAAGAAGTTCATCTTTATTTCCGTACACAAACTTGTGTTCAGGTACAATATTTGCTCGAATAAAGATCCATTCACTTTGGAGTTTCTACTGCGGGCACATGGAAATTAATCTATCTCTAGAGAGGTAAAAATACTAGAGTTTTGCTACGGTCTAAGCCTAGATGAGAAACAAGGGAGAGCTGCCTCTTAGTTATAGATTTGGCGGTGCACCGCGATATTGCGTACGCGATATTACGGGGGACAACACGACTTATGTATTGATAAACTTAAGGTATTCAACCTAGTCTTAAGGTTATGCCACTCCTACTAAGGATTATTATAATAAGATAGGGGAACAAGTACTCGGTAGGTAGGTTGTGAGGTTTACATTGCTTATCTTCTCCTTAGTACCTTGCTATGGTATAACCATGATCTGAGAGAAAAAGCCTACATCATACTTGTCAAATTGCAAAGTAAAAGTACTATATTCCTATCCAAGGGTTCTAGAAGTTATCATGTTGCCTATACATAATCATAGGGGTGTCAATTTAGCACATTAGGCTATTTTGTCCTTCTCAATTTTTGAGAATCCAATTTAGTTTTCAAACCTTAAAACCATGCCCAATGGGTAGTACTCGTCAAGATGATTCTAACAATACAAATTTCATCCCAATTGAACTTACAATTTGAGAAATATTGCATTTCTTGATGTCCATGCTATTTAATAAAATTTAATAATTTTTAACCTTAAAAAATAATAATTTAATTTTTATTAATTTTTAATTCAAAAATTATTTTTAGAGATTGAAACTTAGTCTTCATCTTTTGCAAACCCAACTTCTTTGCTTTTAAACTTTGTTCCGGTGACCACTAACGTGCAAAAGGTATGAACTTTTTTTTATATATTTGAATAATAATTAAATTTTATTATAAAAAAAAAACAACCAAATCAACAAAACAAAAATGGCACCAAAGAATATGCAAGTGTTGCTGAACAGGGTGGCGTTTAATATGCAAGTGTTGCTGAACAGGGTGGCACCAAAGAATATGCAAGTGTTGTAGCGCGGGTGAGCATGGATGTATTACAGTTGGTCGTCCACGCCGTGCATGGCACTGAAAGCAGCTGCTCCACCATGGAAACTAACATAACGTCGCTGTTGTCGTCATCGTCATAATCATTATTCTCATTGACGTCGTCACTGTTTTTGGGTTTGCGTTTGCATGAGAGCATGCATTTTGAGGTGGGCGTGAGGCCGTATCTACGGACGCCGTCGTCATCATTGGCGGTGGTCTTGAAGAAGCGTAGGTTGTCGAGCATATGCATGATGTTGGAAATGCCCGGCAAAATGATGCACTTGATGGCCATGGTTTCGTTCTGGCCCTATACCTCTTCTTCTTTGCTTGAAAACACCATGCTCCTTCCCTGCTTCTACTCCTCCTCCTACCATATTTGCTGAGCTACTGCTCTATGTTATTCCCATGCTTATGTACGCATACTGTTGCGGATTTCGGTCACTGAAGATTTTCCGTAACGGCTCCCTCCTGCTGATACCTGCCACTGCTCCTCACCGTTGCTGCTGCCCATGCCACAGAAACCCTTCTACCAGCATTCAATGTCCTGCTACACCATCCCTGTGTTCCGTTCTCCGCATTTTTTACCATGTGCTCCGTGGGCCATTTCTACCCACGCCAACACCACTGTCACTGTTGCCATTGCCGCTGCTGTCACTGCTACCATCGCTAGAAAACCTGCCAAGGTTTTTAGACACCGCCAGCGCTGAGGAAAGGTGCCTCCCTGGGGCGTGGTTGACACTGCAGACACCAAGAAAAGTTGCCTCCTCCGATGCACTGTAAACACTACTAGCGCCGAGGAAAGCTACCTCCCTAACGCTGCCTCTCTGGGCATGCCACGGACATTGCCAAATACCAAGGAAAACTATCTCCCCTGACATGTCGTGGACAACGCTGGTGCTGGGAAAAGGTGCCTCCCGCTACGCTTCCCTGCCAGTTTTGGCAATTGAAAATTTGCTGTTGATGGAAATTATTCTGATATTTTTCATCAAATAACGAAAAAATTTTGAAACTAAATTAAAAATTCCATAATTAAGTGTACTCATTCTAGAGTATATTAGGATGGGTGACCTTTCCAAAAGTTTCATTTTTTGTGCCCATAGTTTTAAATCTTAAAAAGTCATAACTTTTGATTTTAAAAGCCTTTTTGGGTGAACAAAATATTGTTTTCTACACATTTCAACCTCGCAGGTACAATGGTGAAGTTAGGTTAATTCCATAGGCTCCAAAAATTAGTTTTTGCTCCTTGTCCTACATAGTGCCATAAGATCCTCAAAGCTCAATTTTAGCATAACTTGAGCATACAATGTGCATTTCTAATAGATGAATAGTCACTTTTAACATTTTTTAACCCTTAAACTCAATGGTGAGGTTAGATTTATCATCTGTGTGTACCCAATAATTTAATGATATCTTAAATTATGTCATGAAAAATCATAACTTAGATAATTAACCATGCTTAACAATTTAATTGTTGGGACTAACAAATTTAACCTTTTAGGCCTTAAGATTAAGTGCTTAACCTCTACACGTAGTCTTAGATCACTAACACCTAGTGTGTCATTAGTTACAGTATCAAAGTCAATGTTTAAGGGAGGTAGAAATGTTGATAAAGAGTCTTAGGTAATGTAGCTAGTTGTTACCAATAAGATTAGTTGGAGAATCATTTGATAAATTGGTTGGTAAACCAGAATGATTAAGAAGATATATAACAATTCATCTTGCAATCAAGTCATATTACAGAACATGGAGAATAATAATCTTGTTCCAACAAGGTGTATAATAGCCATAAAGAATAATGGTCTAGAGAATCCAAGAATGAGAATGAAAGTGGTAACATATAATGTGTTGGCACAATCCCTAGCCAATGAAAGACAACATCCACTATGTCTACCATAGGCTTTATTGGCATGAGTATCGATATCCACACATCTTAGGAAAGTTACAAGAATTGGATGCTAATGTCTTGTGCTTATAAGAAGTTTTTCCATGGAAATTCATATATCAATTCCAACCGAACTTGGAAAAGATGGAATACAAAGGTATTCCATGGAAACTAACACAACGTCGTTGTCGTCGTCATCGTCATAATCATTATTCTCATTGACGTCGTGGCTCCCTCCTGCCACCGCGACATGCTGCTTGCCTCGCCTGCTGCACTCTGCTGATACCTGCCACTGCTCCTCACCATTGCAGCTGCCCATGCCACAGAAACCCTTCTACACCATTGCATCCAATGTCCTGCTACACCATCGCTGTGTTCCGTTCTCCGCATTTTTTACCGTGCTCCATGGGCCATTTCTACCCCTGCCAACACCACTTCACTGTTGCCATTGCCGCTGCTGTCACTGCTACCATTGCTGGAAAACCTGCCAAGGTTTTTGGTTAGTTGTGGTGACTGTGGACACCGCCAGCGCTGAGGAAAGGTGCCTCCCCTGGGGCGCGGTTGACACTGCTGACACCAAGAAAAGTTGCCTCCTCCGGTGCACTGTAAACACTACTAGCACCGAGGAAAGCTACCTCCCTAACTTGCCACAAACACTGCCATCACTAGGAGAAGCTGCCTCTTTGGGCATGCCATGGACATCGCCAAACACCAAGGAAAGCTACCTCCCCTGACATGTCGTGGACAATGCTAGTGCTGGGAAAAGGTGCCTCCTCTTCTGCTCCCTGCCAGTTTTGGCAATCGAAAATTTGCCGTTGATGGAAATTATTCTAATATTTTCCATCAAATAACGAAATATTTGAAATTGAAATTTAGGTGGGAAAAGTGAGAAAATTTAACTTAATTCAATTTAATATTTTGAAACTAAGTTAAAAAATTCCATAATTAAGCGTACTTATTCTAGAGTAGTACTAGGATGGGTGATCTTTACAGAAGTTTCATTTTTTGTGCCCATAGTTTTAAATCTTAAAAAGTCATAACTTTTAATTTTGAAAGCCTTTTTTGGTGAACAAAATATTGTTTCCTACACATTTCAACCTTGTAAATACAATGGTGAAGTTACATCAATTCCATAGGCTCCGAAAATTAGTTTCTACTCCTCGTCCAACATAGTGCCTTAAGATCCTCAAAGCTCAATTTTAGCATAACGTGGGCATACAATGTCCATTTCTAATAGATGAATAGTCACTTCCAACATTTTTTAACCCTTAAACTCAATGGTGAGGTTAGATTTATCATTTGTGTACCCAATAATTTAATGATATCTTAAATCATGCCATGAAAAATCATAACTTAGATAATTAACCATGCCTAACAATTTAATTGTTGGGACTAACAAATTTAACAATTTAAGCCTTAAGATTAAGTGCTTAGCCTCTACATGTAGCCTTAGATCACTAATGCCTAGTGTGTCATTAGTTACACTATCAAAGACAATGTTTAAGAAGGGTAGATGATGAGACGCGATTCGCATAGGCCGCGATATCGCATACGCGATATCGCATCGTCCCCTACGATATCGCGTACGCGATATCACAGTTCACCGCCATATCTATAAATAAGACACGGCTCTCCCTTGTTCGGAATACCAGTTTTAGAGTAGTGAAGCTCTGATAGTTTGATCCCTCCAGAGTTAGATTTTTGCCCGTGTCTACCCGCAATGTGGTGAATGTAATTGTACGGTGTCTTTATTTGAGTGTGTCGTACTTGGACACGCACATGACCGGCAATAAAGATCAAGATTACTTCATCATTGCAGCATTCACTTAGTTTATTTATTTGTTATTTATTTAATGTTATTTATTACTTTCATAGCGTGATGTGAGTACGACTTGATTACGAGCATCTACGGATGTGTACGGCTAGTCAAGGAATTTGTTACTCATCACAATTAGTCTCTCACCCTTAAACTCCTAGAAGTGGAACGAGTATGACTTGGTTACGAGCATTTAAGTGTGACTACTTGCTAGCCTAGTGGTGTAGCTAGGATCTACGCTTGGTAACCCAGTGGCGTATTTGGGGTCTACGCTTGGTAATCCCAGTGGCGTACCTAGATCTATGCTTGGTAGTCCCAGTGGTAGTCATGCACGAGGTCCAAGATGTGTATGGTTGATCAAGGAATCGGTTGCTCGTCGCACTTAGGCTAGATTAGATTTTCTTACCCTTTTCCTCCTAGCTTAGATTAGTTAATATTATTTTCCACTACCTTCAGGAGTAGCATAGATTAGGAAACACATCATACACCTCATCTAGACTAAACCATACGTGACATACACAATACTAGTGTAGGTGGGAAGACAACGAACTGTGACCTAAGGCTAACTATCTAGGTGCCACAACTAGTCCATCTGCGGAGTTCGACCGGATCGCGCGTGCGACGCTCATATTCGTATGGTTGAGTGTAGGGGTACCTCACCACTCATCATTGGCATCGTTGCTGGGGATGGTGCTAGTTATCTAGATTAGTTATATCATACAAGGTCGTTGTATAGAACTTAACGATATATCTCTTAAAAAGAAGAAATTATAAAAAGTCACATAAATTCACACACAACAATGCCTCTTCTACAAGACGATAATAATGCCACAGTTAGTGAGGAAATTCATTGGAGAACCAATGAGCTATATGATGATGAACGTTGGAGTATACAACCTAAAGTGGGAGTTTCCTATAAGCATGAACAAAAACAACGTCATCATAATGCACGGAAGCCTAACTTACCCGATGACGATGAACCCCCACTGGCCACTACAAGCTTAACGCAAATACAAGAGGCCATTCGAATCTCACGTAGGCATCGTAAAGAGAGCTGTCTACCCAGGCTCGATTTAAACAATTTTCCTACATTTTCAGGAAGCTATGACTTAGATCCACATCAACATTTACTAGCCTTCTACGATGCCTGCACATGGAATAACATTGATAACAGTTGGCAAAAACTTAAGCTCTTTCCTATGACACTTGTTGACCAAGCTAAAGTATGGTATAGATTGTTAAAACCAAATTCAATACGACGCTGGTCAACAATGGTAGAGGTGTTTAATAAAAAATATCAAACCTACGCAAGAGTGTCAGCCTTGAGGAAACAAATCCAAG
>MNCI01015185.1:5329-87213 GCA_015680685.1 Gnetum montanum
CTCATATAACTATCCTATGAATTCTTTTTAAATAAAACTATATACANAAATTCTGACGAACAATTTCTGAGTATTGGACCATCCAAGAAGTTGCAACTGCCTCCGTCACAGCCACTAAATGACCCTGATGTTGATCCAAATTTCAAGTCATTAACAATAGCAGCAACTTTAAAGATGATGAACTGAAATCTGCATTTTCTGTAACATGAAGCAAGACTGTAGCAGCGAAGCATTCCAGGAGCAGATTGTTGCTGGAGGCACCGCCATTGAAGAAGCGCAANTGTTACAGAAAATGCAGATTTCAGTTCATCATCTTTAAAGTTGCTGCTATTGTTAATGACTTGAAATTTGGATCAACATCAGGGTCATTTAGTGGCTGTGACGGAAGCAGTTGCAACTTCTTGGATGGTCCAATACTCAGAAATTGTTCGTCAGAATTTTGGAAATGAAGCCTGATAATCGGCAAAAGGGGCAACGACATGAAGCTTAGTAATAGTAATGTCCATAAGGCTGTTAGAGTCCATCGGCGTTGGAGCCTGAGGCTTAGTTTGCATCATGATCGGTGCCACCACGCTTGTGGTCTGGTGTGACAGAGGAAGTGCGGTAGGCAGCAGAAGATGATTTTTTTGTAAGGAGCACAGGCGCCAGCAGAGGCGGATGCAAACACGGACGCAGACACAGATGCAGAGTCTAGGCCTTTAAGAGACCGAATCTTGGTGGCATCCCTGTTGCGTCCGCCGTTGTTGTTCCACTCCTTATCCATGGCCTCGTTCTTCAAATCGTTGCCATAATACCTCGGCCACTTCATTGTGCAATTCTGAATCATTTCCGGCTACTAGGATTTGAGCGAGCAGTGAAAAAAAGGATGAGACGGTAGAGATGACGGAGGGAGTCATGAGAGTAGCTGAGGTAGGATGGGAGTAGCTTCCATTTTTGATCGACACTGTCCAGTAGTGTCCGCCATTGTTGAATGTTTCATCTCTACAACTGCATACCATATACTGCCAAAAGTCCATGATTTTCAGCTCTGCTTTCAAAATCCACGTCTGTTCCTGCAATAGCTGGTTCTGATACTAGTGACACTGTGGATGCTTGTGGATTGAAAACTTTGAAAGAAAATGCCCTTGCTCATGACCAGTTATGTAAAAGTTAAGGTTACAGATCAGGAATTTAAATGGCAAATGCAGAGACTAGTTAGTGAGTGAGTAGAAACTATTGAGGTTTCCAGTCAAACATGATAGTCAAAACTAGACAAAACTCCATGGATTTCCAAAAAATGATATTTTTTATCCATAACCAGATTCAAAACCAGTTCATGTTTTTTTTCACAATGTTCCATCATCATTTTTATTTATTCGTTCTTTCAAAACCATAATTTTCATACAGGGAAATATAATCTGTCACATGATTCATATTCACAGATACAACATCACCCTTAGCTGCCAATCCTGCTCCATTACATGGCCAAGATGTGCCAACAAAAACTAGTAAGATGCTTAGCATTATAGTATCCAAAGTGGGAATACATGTCAATCCTAATAATGTTAAGGCCATATCAAACTTGGAAGCACAACTAACCTTAAGAAGCTTTAGGGATTGAAGGTAAATTACAATTTACCCATAGGTTCATCACTAGACTTACAAATAAATTACAATGCATGCAATACTTACTTAAGAAAGGAGTTTACTACGAGTGGATTTCTCAATTCCAAGAAGCTATTGAAAACCTTAAGCAAGAGTTGGCACAACTGCCCATGGTCTATCCACTATAAAGGTTTAAATAATTTTATAGCTACCTTGCTATCTCTAACACATTCATCATCTCTCTAATCTATCGAAAATAAGATGATAGAGTAGAGCTACCAGTATAATACTTAAGCCATGCATTAATTACTTATCAAACCCAATACAACAAAGTGAAGAAGTATTGTCTAGCACTAGTCTTCTCATTAAAGAAGTGGAGACACTACATCTTTAGGAGCAAAGTCAATTTTATTTGGAAGGATAACATGCTTAGAGCCATAATGACCAATATCTACAAAAGTAGTTGTATGGCTCATTGAAAGGTCATAAAAATTTAGTTTGACCTCCATTACATATTTTAGAAATTAACGAAAGCCCAAGTGATAGCCACATAACTTAGTATTTCTCCTTTGGAAGTTAATGCAATGAATGACCCTAAATTCCCCGATGAACGTGTGAACATTATTAGCAAAGTACCCAAGGGTTATGAGGTAATTATTCACTTTGATAGAGCTTTAACTACCCATGGTGCGAGTGTTGTTACCATTATAACATCATCTTTGGATTAAATCCAATCCTTCACTAATCATATCTAGTTTCCATATGTAGCAAAGTGTAAGGGATTTATTAGGGAAATGATCATAGCCCATGACCAAGGAATCAAATGCCTAATGATAAAAGGGTGATTCACAACTATGGTTAACCAAGTAACAAAGGTTTATGCATGTAAAGACAAACAGTTACAACCTTATTATACCTAGGTAAGAAACTAATACAAAAATTTATAGACATTGGTATCCAACATGTACCCTAAACCAAGAACATGCTAGCCAATGCCATTGTAATCCTAGCCTTAAGTGTGATACCTAATGTTTACCAAGGTACCCTTCTTGGTCATGAACTATGCTATTTCTATAATATAGAACATTGAAGATGACTTTATAGCCTTTATTAATACCACTCCTAAAAAGGATTGGTACAAAGATATTAAGTTTTACCTTATGCATGGTGAATCTCTACATGGCCTAAATTCTTCTCAAAAGGATGTTGTATGTAAAACATAAAACTAATATGTTATTATATATGATAATACATTATGTTGATAGTCCTATCATGGCATATTATTGGTGTGCTTGGGAAAAATCAAATCTTGCATAGTCCTTGAGAAACTTGATGAAGTTGTATGTGGAGGACATATAGGATATAGAGTCATGGCTACAAAGATTAGATAACTAGGTCATTACTAGTCCTATATGGAAAGAAACTTCCTATAGAAGGTTAAAAGTTATGACACATATCAATGGCATAGGAACATGATACATGTACTACCAACTGAGTTACATACTAGTCAAATAACTTGGCCATTTCAATAGTGGGGACTTGACATTATTGAACATAGTCTTTCATAGGGCACAACTTCATTATCATTGTAACCAAATACTTTACAAAGTGGTTTCAAGCTATTTCCCTAAGTAAAATGAAATCTCAAAAATTCTATGGATTCATACTAGATAGCATAGTAGCCCATTTTGGCACACCTTTGATCATAGTCATAAATAATAGACCATAGTTTAGTAGCCAATAAATGCAATTCTTTTATCAAGACTTAGGCATCAAGCATTTCTTTTTATCATCATAGTACCCTCAAGCCAATGGAAAATTTGAAGCTAGTAACAAGGCCATCATAAAATTTCTTAAAAAGATGCTAATTAATAGCAAATTCAAGTGGCATGAGAGACTTGTCCATGAACTTTGGGCCTATAGAACTATTTACCAGACCACAACTGGTGTAACCCCATATAGCCTAGTTTATGGATATAAGTTGTTTTGCCTCTTAAATTGTAAGTTCCATCACTTAAAGTGGCATTATCATACACCATCAATAATGAGTAGAGTAAGGAGCTATGTACCATTAACTTGGATTCAATGAAAAAGTAGCAGATATAGATACTTACTAACATCAAATGGTACCAAGAGAGGTAGAAACAATAGCATCATCATAACCTAAATAAACAAAAGATCAAGGAGGGGGACCTAGTCCTCAAAGCTATTCATGAGCTTGTGAACAAGTTCTTAGCAAACCAGGAGGGACCTTTCTTGATCATCAAGGCCTATGGAACTGAAGCTTTTATAGTAGTGGAGATTGATGGGAATCAATTGTCCACTCTATACAGCATTCCTATCTCAATCCATATTACATCTAACATGACCTTCTATGCATATACAAATCAATAGTTAACTTTAATGATCTTATAAAAAGTAAGCCTACACATCCTCTATCTATTTCTCTATCTCTCTATTTAGCATAATGAATGAACTATAAGTGTTATAAGTCTGATGCACATCATACAAACCTTCAATGTTGTAGTGATGATAACCTATGTTGACCTAGTCTACTGGTTGCCTCTTGTGACCTTATGCATTATCTTATAACAACATGCTTTCTTTATCTTGTTTTCTTATTTTCTTGGATTTTCCCTTGTATGATGAAGCCTAAAGTAATCATGGAGATGAAACTCATTGTAATAGCAAGTTATCACGTGACCTTGATGCACAAGATTTGGTAAGCTTGTCCTATTGTACCAAGATTTCTTATTTCACATAATTTCCATTACCATTCCCTAAGTCGAATCTTCCTTTCCCTAAATAATAATGATGACCTATGTTTGGTAGTCATGAATTATGGTCATATGACATTTCCTTCATCATGCTCCACCATAAATTCCATTAGATGTAACACATCTCATTCAACAAGAAAGCCAAATTAAACACAACCTTGGTAATGAAGCCCAATGAAGGATTCACCCCCAAAAAATGGGAAAGAAAATTACCAGGAAGCTGAAAGGCTAATGAAGACCAAAGGACAAACCAATGTCTCCAAACAAGCAAATGGAGGGGCCTAATAGCCAAAGAAAACTTAGGGTGGAATGTGGGTTCCTCAAAAACATTATTCAGCAACTAACACTTCAAAGCATGAAGTATGAAGATCACATTAATTAGCCAAAATGTCATTTCCATGACCATAATAATGATTGTTAACATTTGGAACTCATTGTTAACACTTGTGACCACTCTCTCATGACCAAATATAGCCTTTAAGCTCTATCACCTCACCATAACCTTATCTCATCATTACAAGTACTCTTTAGCATGGTTCAACACAATAGAATTAAGCATGGAGGGGAAATGTTGGTGATGGACCTATAATGATGTTTTGTATTCTTTGTCAATGTCTCTCGAGTAAATTCTCCAAACATCAAAAAAGATAAGCCAATTAAACACCACCAAGAAAATGTATGGTGCAACCTTTTTTGGCATTACAACCTTCACCGTTAAACTTGAGGTTGGAATTTCATTGTAAAAATGTGAATATTGTATGCCATGAGCTACAATCTCACGTACTTGAACTTTTCAAGCTAAAAAATACCTCATAAGTTGTCATAGCCTCACTTCCCAAGTTGAAAAAGTCATGTCATGTATATACTTGAGCTTGGGAATGCTAAAAATACCTTGGAAACTACCAAAATTAGTATTTTCAAGGGTTTTATGTGGGCCATAACCACAACTACGTTGAAACCATTTAAACCTAGTGTGGGAGATGTTATATTTTCATTTTCGTAATAGTGGCTAGTGTAGTTGCCATAACCCTTAGCATGGATGATACAAGGCCAATGTTGGGGTTGTGGGAATTTCTTTTTTCTCATGAAACCAACATTGGAGTTTCATTGTTCTAGCTAGGATAGCGTTGCTCCACCAATTTTAGCATGGACCTTGAGATGCCAATGTAGTTTCCATAAGGCTACCATAGATGGATGAATCTAGTGTAGTTGGAAAATTTTGATTACTCTTTATGATATCTAGCATGGTTTTGATGGCCTAGGTACATAAAAACATATCATAAATGGAAAGCTACATTGGAAATCATGGCCTACCACACTTGTAAATCAAATCAATCTCTCAGTAATCATGGTAGAAATTTGTAGCCAAAAATAAGCATGGCACCTATAAATGCCAATTTCAAATACTTTACATAGGTTTGATAATTCCATAGCTCTAGGTTCTTTTAGTTGAGAAAACTTCACAACCTTTTATAACCTTGAGCACCAAAAAAACCTTTGGCATTTTGTAAGACTTTTCGAGCAATTTGGAAACTAACTAGACATTTGAGACTCCTAGTGTAGTTCCATAGCACTAAAACATTAAACACCCCTTATTCTCCTATTCATCAGTGCTATAGATCTTAGTTGAAAACCCCCCAAGGCGTTTTGACAATTCGAAGTTAGGAAGTACCTTGATTATGAGGCTAATTGCCAATCAGAAGCTCCTAGCTTCAATAGGCTTCAAGCTTCATTTGAGTAACTCCTTGTGCATTAAAGCATAACTCTTGTATGTATTCAAACTTTTCTTTTATAGGAATTTTATTGTTTCCAATAAATTTTATGGTTTATTCTTTGTGCAATTTTATTTTACGATTAATTTTCATGATTTCTTTTCAATTGCATTTTTATTTTTATTTAAGTTATTTACCTAGTTTATTCTTCATAAGTCTTTCAATGATCAACAAGACCATCCAAGATACCTAGATCCTTTTTCTCATAAGCCCTTGGGATCTAGGGTTAGGCTATTCCTCCTAGAATTTTTGGTTTTCTAGCAACTGAATTTTTCAAGTGCTACACTTTTGATAGAATTGATTAGGATGGAACTTGAAGTAGTAATTCTAGACTATAAAGTGTTTAAAAAAATATCCAGTTCCTAATAAGTCATTGAGGTCCAACTATAAAAGGATCATTTCATGAAGGTATGCCATAAAGCTTCTAAGAGAAAAGGGATACTATTCACATGATATCATGGTCTAAAAAGGAGGACACTAATTACAAGTCTAGCTAATCTCAACATGAAAATCCTCCATCCCTTAATGAAGATGTTTAGAAGTATTCATGACTATGTTTAACATTGGTAATCAACCAAACTAAGAAGAGAACATGACCCAACATAAGAGGGACCTTAAGGACAAGGTCCTCTAGTAGAAAACCAAGAGAACATTAAAGAGGTTAATGAGAAAGAGAAAGTTGACATAACTTTCCTAGTTCTCCACCTTCATCCTTTTCATCCTTATCTTCAACCTCTAACAACAATGAACATAACTAAGGTAGGATGGAAAATTATTGTAGACTTAGTGAAGATGATAGAAGGAATCATTATCGAACAAGATGTTCAACACGAAAATGAATGAAGGCATACTAGGCAACACCAAAGAAGAAATTGTCATGATAAGAATCATGATGATCATAGTGATCATGCTGAACTATTTCTTGCTACCTAGAGCATGGTGAACATAAGAGAGGAAATTTACATTCTTACCATGTATTAGAGGAACAATTGAATCAAATTGTTTAACATGACTAATATTCCTAACTTTGAGGGATATTATAATGCAAACTTGTAGCATCATTTTCAAGACTTCCATGGTGCATATATCTTTCAAAACATTTAAAATAAAAGATATTAGTTGAACTCTTTCCAAGGACACTCATTAAAGAAGTAGGAAGTTGGTACCAGTCATTGGAAGTAGAATCCATCACGAGATTGATTATAATATTAAATTTTTTTAATGATAAGTATCAAACATATCCTAATTATTCAACTTGAGAAATTAAATCCATGGGTGAAGACAAGATAATCATAAGTCCCTTAATGCAACCTAGTCAAGGTACTATTTCCTACTTCATTAATATCCAAGCCATGGCTTCTCTCAAAGAAAACAACTATGCCATTTCATAAATGGCATCTAAAATAAAATAAGAGATACTCTTAAGGTGTATGCTCAATGAAGATTATCCAAAATGATAGTTTAAAGATACAAACTCAAGAAGAAAGAAAGTGCAAAGGAGTACAACAAGAATTCCTCTATCTACAAAAAGGAGGTATGTCTTTGTGAGCCAGATGAAGGAGTACTATTAGAGAAAGTAGTGTAGAGAAAAGCCTTGTCTATCTAAAAATTTTAAGTGGTATGTAAGATTGTGAAGAAGAAAGTAAAATAGAAGAGAGTCAAATAAAAAGATAAGAAACAGAGAAGAGATGAAGGAAGGCACTATTAATAAATAAAATGATAATTATCTACAATAGAGGAGATTATAGACTTAAAATTAGATAATATTTATTATGAAATTTGCCAATATAAACCTCCACAATGTTATTACCCAATAATATCGAATCACCAAGAGTTTGGGATTTATGTTTTAAACCCAAAGTTTGTGAAAAGGTAAATACCTAGAAGGTTTAATTTTTCTTAAAGAAACTATTACCAACCCTATTACTAATAATAAGACTACCTTAGTGGAAACTACCATAACCTTAAGAGTTTAAATAATAATGGTAAAACTTGCAGTCATTAGGGATCTTACCACCAAGGTAGCAATACCCTTATAGATAACCTGATCCATATGGGTACCATGTTTAATAATCTATATCTTCCAATGGCTCTACCACATGTCTCTACTCACTATTATTATCCTCTAAAATATCATAGACTTGCTACTCCATGTGTAGAATATCCTTCCACTTATACTCTTCATTCATCATAGCACACTCAACCTCACAATCCAAACCTTTTATCACCTACTCCACCAATGCAAGATGAGAATCCACTATAGCCATTATATTGAAATGTTATTATAGTTGTAAAATTATAGATAGATGGTAACTCAAATGGTTCCAAGTATAAAGTCTTGAAAATACTCATTTTTCAAGCTATACAATCCACCTAAATCTTTGTAGGCATCCATCAATATAAACCCTAATATACTGAATTTTTGGTTAAATTATATTGTACCTACATTTTTGGTTCATTTAAATTAAGACTAAATATGATTTTTGCATTGATCTATGTGATTTTAAACATTAAATTCCTTAAATATATCATCACAAGACATATTTTTAACTTCCAGATCTTTCCAAAGATCATTTATGTTCATAATCTAGCTTATGCACTTCGTTTTTATCACCTTGAAAAAACTTTAGAATCAAACTTTTTTTGTGTTAGAGTTAATGTAGATTTTGAATCAAATTTATTTTGATACCACATGATAAAATTTCCTAAAATATCTTCTCAAGATACATTTCCAACCTTTGAATGCCTCCATGTTCTATATGAAATGATAACCTAACATCTTGGTTTTAGTTTTTTTAATGTTGAAATATTTCAAAAAATTCCAAAAAATTTTCTATGTATGGTTGAAATTGATTCCAACACTAGCATAAACACTTAGAGCACCATGATTGAGACTTCCAAACCTCATTAAAACTTCATTCTAACATGCACAATGGATTCCTTGGGATGAAATGACTCATTAATAGTAGTTTCAATGTTCTAGGCTTCCACAATTATCATGTTTTGGTAGGTTCTTTTAGGAGTTAGAAAAACAATGTTTTTCCTAAGTTCAAAGCATTAATATGTTCATGACTCATTGCAACACTTTTGAGTCATTCCCTAAATCTAGTTTAAAGTATTTTGCAAGTTTGCGAACCTCTTGATTCTAAAAAATCATCATTTCAACTCAATTTTATTATCTTGAAAATTTGAATTTTTAGCCTGTAAAATCATTAAAAAATTTCTAACTTCCTAACCAACACTAACACTGATGCCACCATTATTATTAGTGTCAGCATTACCACACTTTATGTCATTCTTCACATTACTAGTACATAGTATCTGCAAGAGTTGTAGGGTCCTCAACTTTATCTCAACAACCTTTGATATTACTTCAAAGATCAAATAGGATACTAGCAGTTCAAAAGACTATAACTTGAGAAAAGGCCAAAAAATTTCACTAAGTACTATTGATGCTAACACTAAAGTTAGCATCACAACTTCTCAAGCCTTTCCAAGTAACATCATTTATTTTCTCCATCAACATACAACCTCATCTCAATAATTCTCAAGTGTCTTAATGATATTTGGTATTAGTTCAGAGTAGAAACGACGTCTTGGAGGCTAAAAAAATCTAATTTTGAAATTTTTTAAAAACATTTGGTAAGTATGGTTGATGCTAACATTGACTCAACACTTTTGGTGGTCACATCATCTAATCCTTAACATATAAGATTTGCACTCTACATCTTCTTCTAGTCCCTTAGTTTTCTGATCATCATCTTCACATCATTCAATGTTAATTAGAAGGATAATTGGATTTTTAAAAGCTTAGAACCATCACTTTGACAAAATCATTATAATTTATGTGAGTGTTGGTGACACTAACACTCAGAATTAGCATTAGTGTCACTCTGACAAGCTGCTACACTTTCCAAAGTAAAAAGCCAAACTAGCTATCTTTAAACTCAAAATAAACATTGAATGAAATATACTTAACTCTAAGTTTAATTTTTAGCAACCCTAAGTTGAAATTAGCAACTTTAGACCTATAAAATATAAGCTCAAAACTTAAATTTTGTGTCTACTTCTTAAGATTTAATAGCACTTGTCAAATTTTAGGAGATCAAGAGCACAAACACCTATTATCATCATAGCATCAACATGCTCTATGGTCACCTTCTACACCTTTATCTTTACTTCTAGAAATAGAATATTTAGGTCTATAGAATATTCTAAAGTTAGAAGTGTTTTGCTCCAACATCAACAATAGGATGCTTAGCCAAAATGACCATATTTTAAACCAAAATTGATTTTGGATCATGCCTACAAGTTACCCATCCATAGCATAACTCTCGAGAGGTTTAATTCCACTATCTAAGTTTATATTTTGATCATAAATTGGGTTTCTATTATCAATTTTATTACATTTACATTTTTTGTCAATACTTATAGTTTTGGCCATTCATAGGAGATGAGCACTTTGTTTCTCATTAATAAGGCATTTTATTCTTTGGGAAAGAATAAAAAACCTTTTCTCCCATATCAAAGTCTTAATATTTTAATATTTTATGCTCTTTTACTTAGATTTTATACTTATTTTTTATTCTATCACTTATTTTCTATTCCATAATTAGTTTATTTTTTGGCTATTTATAATTACTTATTTTTTCAATAATTTACACTGTCATTTTAACATTGAAAAATTACTTCTTCATTTTTCCTATAATATTTCAGGTTTATGTATGGTAGGCTAAGTCCATATTTGATTAGAGGCTTCATGTCCTTCATTAACAATTGTTGATACATTGATAATTATATCAATCCGAAGACCATTTATAGTCATGCCATGAGAACTTCGATACTTGATTTGTCAAAGTCCTTATGAGAGAATTAAGAACATTTTTAGTACTAGAAGGAGAGACAATAGGGTTTATAGTGTCTTAAACTTATCACCTAACAACATATAGATCCTTTCTAACACTTAGAATTTTTCTTGCTTCGGTTATTTTCACTTAGGTTTATTTGTTTTTCCTTTACACTTGATCCTTCTTTCTCTTCTAAGTATGCATAGGATATTCTCTTTGACACCATAATAGGACAAGGATTCTCCCAAAGCTCTTAGGTTTATAAGTTCATGGAAATGTAGAAAATCTAGGCACTCATACCACCCATGACACAACATAAGTACAAAGTAACATGTACTAAACAAGAGTTAAGCATGACACTATCTAAAAATGAGCTAAGGAAAATGGCCAAATACAAAGCAACAATTTATTTGAAACCTTTCCTACCTAATTCAAAACATCCTATTGAGTTAACCCCATCTAAGCAACTTATACTAGTAGAATATCTAATCATTAGAGATGAAGTATAGACCATTGTAACCATTGTTGGAGATCATCTCATCAAAAATCACAACATTAATGTTAGAAGCATAAATTAAGAATTCTAAGAATAGTATCACAAGAAAGATGGAAACATTAGTATTCATGATGTCATGCGGAAAGACCTCCTTGTGTCTCTCTTCCCATAGATCCTTTTCACCCACCAAACAATCCTACTATACAACATGTAAACCTCATTCATTCTAATAATCCTATTGTCATAATCCCATCCATATTACTTTTTCACCCACATATAACCTTTTTGTAAATGTCAACATTATTGATTCATCATCTTATGTATAAATTTAAAATTTTAATCCATTTTTAAACCCATTCTAGTCACTTTCCCATGTGCTACAAGCTTAACAACCTTAGGTGTCATTATCATTTCTTATAATTGGACATAATCTATCCCTATAAAATACACTAAAACTTATTTTCATGTCTACAATTATAATTGCACATCCAATTTCACCTAGTTTCATTTTGACCAATCTCACTATTCCATCAATTCATGGATCTCCATCTAAATTAATGCTTTTATTATAAGATATATCATCCAAGCTTCAAGTCAATGAGGATTAAATAAGAAAAGTGATAGCACTGCATGTGGATATTCCTAAAATTTTCATCTTACATCTTATTTTTGATCCTATTAGCTCCTTAATTTTCCTTGCTTAAGTCTTCAATTAAGTCTCATTATGAAATTTTCCTAAAGTAGACTAGGGAACTTGATCCCACAAATTGTGTTATCATCTTTTATAATAAATGTATGCTTCTAGATACTTATTCTTATACCATCTTCCATAATTTTCCTAAATCCTTGATCCTCCCTTACATCTTACTCCCATGTCACGTATTAGGATCCTAGCCAAGCTTAAAAGGAAGTAGTGGATCAATAAATATATTGGAATGTCAATCCAATCTTATTGGTCAAACATCTTCAATGAAAGAAATTAATGAGTTGGATTCATATGTCCCTTAGTCATCTAGTGCTTATGAATTCATAGACTTGGGAGAAGGTGAACTAGACATCATTGTGTCTATTATGAATGTAGAGGTTTCTGTTCAAAGCAAAGAAATCTATAACTAATGCATCATCATGTTAAAATGTTTCTTGTAACGATGGAAAACGTCGGTCTCTAGAAATACCGAGTGAAACTCCGTGTACACAGTTCCAATCCTAGATTCGTGTGAGGGTTGTGCTGGAGAAAATGAATCCAAGGTGCCCTGTACAGTCTTGTCGATCAGACAAAGACTTACTTAATCAGTAAATTTTGTAATAATGTAATCACGAGGGGGTGATTTAGGTGGGGGGATATGATATCAGTAATCTCAAAGGCAACGAGAACGATGTAAATGATTCAAAACAATTGTAAAATCTATGTGAATAAGATGTAATAAATTGAATTCGTAGAATGTGAAATCTTGAGATCTAGGATTTAGCTTATAAAAAAATATGTTAAATATAATGATTATAGGAAGACTTCCATTTGGACGAAGTGCATGCCAAGAACAAGAAAGCTATTTAGATATGAAACAAAAAAAAGGCTGATCTACCTCGTTCTAGCTAATCTGGGTGGAAGGGAGTTAGACTATAAGCAAAGTTTCTGCTATCTCGATGTTTTCGGTTCAAAAGCCCTTGTCGGTCACCGTCGATGTTCTTTTGATTGCCAAACCTCTCTTATTCTCCAAGAAAAATTTTCCAACAATTGCCAACTACAGCCAAAAAATTGCCAACCTTGCCAATGAAGGGAAATTGCTCACTAAAAGAATTTTTTTTCCAACCACTTGATCATTGTCAACTAGAGTATTTATAAGGTTAGGGTCAGGAGAAAAATGTGGTTTATATGACACGTGTCCTAGGCCTACAAAATGTCGTTGACTTGGTGTGTCATAGCTGAAGCTTGTGGCGTTACGCTCTGAAGCATAATGTGTCATAATCTACCCTTGTTGGGGCTTCAGTAACAAACTTTCCTTCGGTTATGCTCTAATATGCTAGAGAGCGTATCATGGCTTAAGAATCACCAATGTTTGGATTTTGCTATCTCCATTGTTGCAATTAAATTAATTATCTACTTGCATTACGCTGTGTTATGCTACATTACATTGCATAGCATAATGAGGCGTAACATGACAAACCTGAAAAATTGAAGTGTTCTCGCTATGCATGCCTTGTTTTTGTTTAGTCTTTTTGGAGTTCATTATGCTACACTTCGTAAGGTAGCGTAATAGGTCTTAAGCCGAAAGAAGACTATCTGCAATGTGCCACTTGTGGAAATCCTTTATGTTAACTTCAAGACATTGTTGAATCATTGAGATCTTGAAATTCCATGGTGTTTTAATGGCCCCTCTTTGTTGATGTTTAGAGGGCTTGCTCGAAAGACATTGACAAAGAATGTGAAACACCATAGAGGTAAAGACACCAAGACGTTTGTCAGCTGCTGCTTAGATGTCGCTCTATCCAACCCAGAAGTACGAAGGGGAGGATTATAAGGAGTATAGGAGGGATATTATAGAAGTCAGGGAGGAAGGTTTAGGGAAGACTCAAGCGTGAGTAGGAAACTTTTGGAAACATGTCATTAGGCATCTCCTCACAGGTGTTTTCTTGAGAGGTTACGCTGCTATACTGCATGCGCGGGGCTTGCATGGACGAGTTGTGTTATGTCCATATGGCCTGGATGAGTTATGTTTCATCCATTTTACCAAGATTTTCCCATCCTCTTCTTTTCTTTTGAAAAGGATGATTTCCATGAGGTGAGTTGCATTATACCAATTCATGGATGGAGTGATTGTTATGTGCGAAAGAGTTCCTATATGCTTACATTTTGTACAAATAGGGGAAGAGAGTAATAGTAGTTATAAGGATAAAGGCAGGAGAGATTGAGATAAGTTGTCTGATGGAGAAAAAGAAAAGGAAGGGTTTGCATTCCCAAGTAGTCAGGCTAGTCTGAGTAGCCACCTCAGAACGCTGTGACGCTTTGCCTCCTAGTGAACGCATGCTTGAACAATGCTATCGTAGCAAGTAACCTGCAAAACATAATAGAGAGTAGAGAGTAGAAGCAATCATCCTAATTGCTAGGGAGGCTATTGAAACAAGTGCCGTCCGAAGCAAAAAGGAGGGCGCAGGCCACAGAGAAGGGACCATAGTAAAAGGATCCCTTTGTTGATGTCATGGCTTAGGAATTTACCGTCGATAGCCAGATTCATCATACCCAACTGATTTGGCAAAGAACTAGTCAGATGAATCTACTAAGTTAAAATCTAGTGGTGACGACAAGTGGAGGTAACCAAGGCTATGGATGACCATAGTTTCCTTGGGGCTCCCAATGGTGAAGTTGATCCTAGGAGTTATAACTACAGAGTGGCTATTGTAGCAGCATCTCCAACGGATCAGTAGTATGCCTTTTGGCATCTCCGAGGAATCAGTAAGATGCCAGTAGGGTAGCAGTGTTACGTTTGTTCCAACACCTTACCCATTCTGTCTGGTAGGGATGCTCTGCAAGAATGAACACGCTTGCTTTCTTCATGGATTGTCTATTGGTAGATTTCAATTTTAATTCCTGGTAGACTGTTGCTACTGGTTTTAAGTCTTAGTAGACCGTGGTCCTGGTTTAAAGTCTAGGTAGACTGAAGCATGCTATTTTTACGTCATAGTAGATAGTGGTCCTCGTAAATCATGCTTTGGGTGTCAGTTTTGTGTCGTGATCCAGGGATAAGTTTGTGTTAGTTTAACGTCTCAGTAGATGGATGCTTACCTTGCTAGTTTCATATCATGGCGAACGGTCAAAAAATTTGCCAATTTAGCATCATGGCGGATCCATGCAAGAAATGCCAGTTTTACGTCATAGCGGATGTGTACAACACTACCAATTTTACGCCATAGTGGAAATTTGTTACCTTGCGTTTGAGTTAACCCGATGCCTAGATGTGGTACTGCTTCAGGTACATATGATTCACCGGGTTTGGGAGTTCGTTGTTGTTGATGTCTGCTACCCTTAATGCTCCATTTCCGTATGCATTGACGACCAGGAAAGGGTCTTCCCAGCTTGCAGAGAATCTACTCGCTGGTTCACAAATGGATTTGACTACTAAGTCTCCTTTCTTGATTGGTCGTTGATACAAGTTGTGACGATGCTTCTGTTTCTTCCTGTCTTGATATCTTTCGATGTTGTCGAGCGTATGGATGTGTTTCTCCTCTACTGAGTCTAAATCCATGTTGTTTTGAGTCTTATTTATAACCATGGAGAGGACCATCTGCAATGAGGGAACCTATACTTCCAGGGGAAACACTACTTCAGTTCCATAGACTAGGTTGTAGGGTGTCTTATCGGTAGCTATTCTGCATGTCATACGATAGGCCCATAGCACATAGAGGATTTATTCATGCCATCATTTTTTTGTTGTTGCTAAGCATTTATTTTAGTAAATTTATGACCATCTTGTTTGTTGCCTCTTCTTGATCATTTTCTTGTGGGTAATAGGGTGAGGAAAAAGACTTTTTGATACCAATATTACTGCAGAATGATTTGGTTTCGGTACTACTAAATTGTGGTCCATTGTCGGTCACAATATTCATTGGAAGCCCAAACCTGGTTGCTATACTGTCCAAGATAAAATGGAAAACCTGTTGAGATGCAATCTTTCATAGGGAAATAGCCTTGAACCACTTCATGAAGTACTTGGTGGCTGTGATAATGAAGCTATGTTCTGCGGAAGACTTAGGCGTGATGGGGCCTATGATGTCTAGTCCCCATCATTGGAATGGCCAAGTGATTTGTGTACTATCCAATTCAGTTGGTGATACATGTATTAGGTTTTCTTAACATTGGCATTTGTCACATGTCTTAACATTGGTAAGGTAGTCTCATTCCATGTACGACTAGTAATACCCTAAGCATCTAATTTTAGCAGCCATGGCTCACGGGGCTATGTGTCCTCTAGATAGTCCTTCATGGACTTTGCCACCTATTCTTTGCGCTTGGTCATTATTAACACAGGTTAGCCATACTCCATCAAAAGAGTGTCTACATAGAGTACTGTCTCCGATGATGACGTATTTCCTGGCATGCTTGCATATTGTGTCCTTTTGTGCAGGTGTTAGCTCATGTGATGGTTCGCCATGCGGAAGGTAGGTTTTAATGTTGTTGTACCATTCTAGAATTCCTTTCAAACTTAGAGAAGAGATTTGAACCACTTGAATGATAGGCTCTGTGCATTCCTTCATTAAATTGGGCCAGGTGGCAAACAAATGTGGTGGCATGTTTAGAGCTAGTGTGGCTAGTGCATCGGCTATAGTATTCTCGTTACGCGGCACATGTTGGACATAAATTGTCATGAATTGTTTTAGGATAAATTTAACCATATCGTAGTAGGTTTGTAGATGCAAAAATTTGTAGGCATAGACCCTAATGATTTGATTGATGATGAGCATTGAATCGCCTCGGATTTCCAGGTGTTGAACGTCGAGTTCTCTGGCTATTAGCAATCTCCTGAGGATCCCCTCATACTCTGCCACATTGTTAGAGCGTGAGATAGTAATGGTTTCTATATACACGGTAAGCTAATGGGCCAACATCTTTAGGGGAGAGCGTAATGACGATAGTAGCACTGTCGCCTCTAGTAGCCGAAGCTCCATCGAAGTATAACATCACTTCGAGGCCTATCGATACAAGGATTAAACTATGTACATGTTCATCAGGGAACTTGGGCTCTATCGTGGCTTGGTCATTGATAGGTGATGTTGCAAGCTGGTTAGCTATGGATTGGCCTTTCATGGATGATTGGCTAACATAGTGCTAGTTGAATTCTGCTATGATGGCCTTCCAGCGATCTATCCTATTGCTCTCGTATAGATTGTTCATGATGGCCCACAGAATGTTGCTCTTGAAGATTATATTTACTTAGCTATGAAAATGATAGTATCTATGTAACATTGCCCCAACATTGTTCGACACCCCTAGGAATTCATGAAGATCCAATGGATCTAGGGTAGAAGAATTGGGGAATACGCCTCAAGCAAGCAAGCATCTCACAAGTGAGTGCAAGCAGAAGCACAGCTTCTTAACGTACATGACCATGCACCTCATGGAGGGTAACCAACTCCAAAATGAGAACCAAGAAAACAAGCACACACACAACCTTGTAGACAACATCGGTGAGAGGGGAGATGATGCACCTACAAGGGAAGGTGCCTCATCCCCAAATCCCTCACGATCTGGTACAAAGTGTGGCTTGGCACCGCACCAAAACTATCTAGTCTTGGCTACCTACATATCTAGGACCATAGTAGAATTAGGGCCATGTATTTTTCCATGATGAAGGGGGAAGGAAAATGACTTAGAGAAGAGAGTTGCAACAAGAGGGTGTCTTGTTGCTAGCTTGGTACCAACAAGACGGGGTGGGTTTTCTAACAGTTGAAAGTCACCCAAGGGTGCCTTAGAGTGTTCCATGGCCTCTGAACCATGGGGAGAGCCCAAGAGAACCACCACTTTGGGACATCTCTTACAATCCTCCCCCACACAAAGAAGAAACATCCTCGGAATGAAGCCTAGGATAGCTTCGAGTGTACACTTCTAAATGGGTTTGGAACTCTGTCAACTCTGGAGATCCGTCAACTCCTTAGATACCAGGCTTGAAGGAAGGTACCAACCCCAGCACCTAATACATCCTTCCATCCAATGCGTTGCATGAAACACAAGTGCACTTGGAGGAATCCCAAAGACTTTCCTTTTCTATACAAGAAGGAGAGTCCAACCCAAAGAACCAACGTCTCTAAGGTGTCCCCTAGATCCATCCCTTTTGAGGGTCTAGAGACATATCTTCTTGCGTAAACCCATACTTATGCAAGAAGACAACTCCTCTTTCACAAGTCCTACCGAGTTCCTTTGTGAATGACATCTCAGCACCAATTTTTTTGAGGGATCGCCAGGGCCACTACCCATGGTGAGGGACTTGGGAACATCAACCGAGAAGGAGGACATGCTCCGAAGAGCCATGTCTCCACAAGAAACTCATGGTTGCCAGAACTCCATGTTCTGCTACTCACATCAAGACCCATGGGGTCTCACTAGTGCAACCATCTAAGCATTGGTTCCATGTACAACAGTACCATGTGCATTCTCTTTTTCTCATCATGTTTGTTCAAGCTGGTATGAAGGGATTCAAGCATGTTCTCCCTTACAAACAAGGTACAAGAGTAGATATTTTAAGCTTGACCTTGCCATCTGTAGACACCAGCATTGCATGCCTCAATACATCATTCATCATTCCATAGTATTCCAATGAGAGAGAAGATCCAAAAATTTATTTGGAAACTTCTCCAGGAGGCTAACATACAACAAGCCCCAACTATCCTCAACACCTCTTGTGATTGTCCAACATCGAGAATGCCTGCTTGAATGTTAGAAAAAGTGGAGGGTCAATTAGGCAGCCAACCCCATGACAATCCTTCATCACTTGTCTCATATCAACTATAAGCACCTCATCGAATGCAACCATAATATCACGTTCATGTAGAAGGGTTACCCACATTTTCCACATGCAAGTTATCCTCCCCATACCAAGTTATGGGACAAGCACCATTTTCTGAACACTAGGTCTAGGAGTGAATACAAAGTCACCTCTGAGAGTAACTGGATCATGAATTCTCTAAGGAACATCAACATTCTCAGAATTTGCATTTCCCCACGACATCAAGAATGACTACCAGTCTCACAATCAACACCTTTTAGTAGATTCTACACTTGTAGGAAGGATCCTCTTTGGGAGGTTTCTTCCATAGGTAAGTATAGCATCCCAGCTACACCTTACCCATCATACATGCCCAAGTAGTCAATATGGCCAATAGAACCATATCGTGGAACTGTCACCAGCTGAGGGAAGACATGGGTTCACAAGTCTTATCCAATTTCAATTTTTCCCTTGAGAACAACATAAGACACTAAGTCATTCATGCCCCTCTGTTTAATCTTGGGAGATCTAGGTTTTGTTTCATACATCCCAGTTAAGCCCATTTACATCAATTTGTGGTGGACAAGGCCAAACCACTACCTATTATCATTCAACCCAAAAAATATACACAAGGCAACAACAACATCTTGCCCATAAGAGGACTAGGTCCTCACGATAGTTTTACATGGAATGGGATTTCATGAACATCATTTACAACTCAAACACAAAACGATTCATCCTCGAAGGATTTACAATAAGGAAGGTCTACCAGAGAACCTCAACAAGGAAGTTCACCTCAAGCCCCCAAAACTGAGAGAGTACACGAGATCATGCCTTGCTTACATGAAGAGAAATATGTATCTTTCATTTACATCAACAACATGACCTCACAAGTGAGGTTTCATGAATTTCCCTAGTGTAACAACATTCTGTCTCTGAGAACAAGCCCCACGAGTTCATGGACATGGAACCATAGTTAGGAACAAGTCCCAAACATCAACTGCTTATAGGAGACAACCGTCTCAATACTACCTACCTTATTATTTCAGGAACTGAAGAGGGAATCCATTGAAATAAAGAATGATNATGTCCCTTATGTACAGTGATGTATTACACAGTCCCTTGCTGATGTTTTATCCCATGTCTTTGGTGTGATGTTAATTCATGTTGGCATTCTCACCTCCCTAGTGGGATAGCAGAGTTGATCATGATATTACTTGGTGAATTCTTAATTTTATGAGGGATCATTCTTTATTTCAATGGATTCCCTCTTCAGTTCCTGAAATAATAAGGTAGGTAGTATTGAGACGGTTGTCTCCTATAAGCAGTTGATGTTTGGGACTTGTTCCTAACTATGGTTCCATGTCCATGAANTCCCAACGTTTGGACTACTACTCCATGATCGCCACCAACATGGAAGAATAAGTCTACGTGCCAAACCTAGAACTCGATCCAAATCCACTGCTAGACATCATGTTGATTTGAATTTTAGTTACCATCGATAACCTGTGGATAAGATCTTTGCCAGTCTAGGAACACAAGAGAATGTGCTCCCAAGATTTGTCCTGTCTTAAGGACGTTCACCAAGCACACACCATCTAGGCATGCCAACATCACCAAGAACACATGGCACCTATTCACGAGCATAATGGGCAAGGACATGCCCTGGTCCATTCGTTACAACACTATATCCAACTGAAGCATCTCTCATGAGGTTTTCAACAGAATTATACATCAAGGCACAAAGTCCATTTACAACATATAGCAAGGGTGCTTCAAAACAAGCACCAGGGAAAACACCATACATCAAGCTTGGCCTTGTCACAGTGTGTGGCATAGGCCTACAACTAGGAGACAAATGAGTCACATAGGCAATACATCCAACACTTTTGAGTGCATACAATAGAATTGAGAATATCACAAGGATACATTTCACACACCCAAGGATAGTATTACATTCATATATGGGAACATACATGGTATTTGGGAATGCTACCCAAGCTTGAAATGCTATAGGACAACTACCCAAGCCCATACTAGGCTAAAGGATTTAGGCCACCAAGAGCATACCATGAAGAACCATGCTATTTTTAGAAAAACCTATCTCTGTCACGAAGCATAAACGATCATCTGTCATTGCACCACTATCTCAAAAGATACATGATCTACCATCACACTAAACCCACTGCACGGGTAACATCGAATGAAAACGATTCGAGACACGAACACAACGATCGAATAATGAAACACACCAACTGAGTATCCACCATCCTGCCATAGTGGGACCTCATTGCATTGGTCACTCCTGGGCCATTAGTATCTAGCATGGCCAAGGATATCATTTCATGCCATCTGCTAGCCCAATATCTCTAGGGTCTAGGACAGATCACCATCCTCTGTTAGTGCTCCCCCATCAAAGAGAGGCAAAAAAATCATAATGTACCTGCTAATCCATCGCAGCCAAGGTACTAATAAATCCAAAACCCAATTTTTGGATTCTGAGACCAAATAGTCACTTCATGAAGGTCTCAGGAGCACATATCTTTCCCATAGTGCTCACAGAATCAATTGAGGTCACCACTAGCTACATCTTTGTACCTGTGCTACCTACAAACACTGAGTCACAAGCTCAAAAACATAGAGGTTAGTAGGAACATGATTAGCACATCAGCCTCATTCACAACCATCAAGCATGATCATATAAAAAAGTCATGTCACTCTTGCACATCATAAAAATCAAGACCTCAGCCACATGCATAGATATCAATCATGCAAAACATTGATGGATGAATTACATCCCCACTCAAACAAACAATTTCATTATGAGGCGCATTAAGAGAGAGATAGCACACTCTCAGAATGTTAAGATTGATACACAACAATCATTCCCAGCAACTAACATTGGCATCAACCAGGACCAAACTCTCAACACAATTGTATGAGTCATGGATAATAAATAATCATCATTTTGACCAAAAAATAAGGTGGAAGACCAAGGTCTATCCAACAATAATTCTACATCAAACCAATTCTCGCAACAATGTGCAACAATGAGCAACATCACAAAGGATGTGTTCAGAAGAAGACTCTCATCAAGAGAGGTGCGATCTCAACAAGAACCAAAAATAGGATGACCCACACCAGTAGTCTTCGAATCAAAGTGATCAAGAAATTCCACCAATCAAAATAGTGATGCCACGAGCCCAAGGGCAACACCACAAGCTCAACAAAGGAGCACAACTCGCAAGGATCAAAAATAAGGGCAATCATGCCTCATGCACAAGTTGTCAAACCAAACTACAACCATTTGTCTTTGGAATGACACAAGAAACTACCACATCCTTAACGTTCCCAATAATAAGTCATCATACCACATAAAATTTTAAGCCTTGCATTACGAACGATAGAAACGACCAAGATGACATGCTTGCAAAATTTGAAAGCAGAACCAAGAAGACACACATACACAAATAGACAAACATACAATCGCAAGCATGAACATATGAAGTCTACCAGCAACAATCTTAATCCACCCAGAACAAGGCTCATCAAGAGCACATGTTTGAAGGACCTCCATCCTGAGGTACTTGGGAACCATCTTGTCCCAATTTTTATTTTCCCATACTCACTGTATCTAGGGTGAGTGGGAGTGCCAAGGTTATCATATCCTGCACAATTCAACAAATGCCATCTTGAAACATGTCATTTGGGTGGAAACCAAAGTAGAGACTGGGTCCGATTCATCCCAAATAAATCACTGGAGACCTAAGATAGAAGTTCCTTGAGCAACAAAGTTCTTGAGTTTGCAGTAGAACTCCTCTCAACCATATCGCATACAATCACAACAGGTCCAACCACAAGTACCCAAGTGGAGGACATCACCACAACGCCATCGTTTATATCCACAAGGAGAGCAACATACACCAGTTGCTCATAATTTCTCATCAGTTCCCTCATGAAGAGTAGAACACATTTCCATTAGGCAACTCTTCAACAATACATAAGGATATGATCCTAGATCACCTAGGTATCAATCCGAAGGGACCATTAATCAAACAAGCTCAATGGAGTAACACAACCAAAGAGCACAACCATATCCCAACACAATTTCAAAATTTCTCTGATACCATTTGTAACAACATTTCCCCAACATTGTTTGGAACCCCAAGGAATTCACGAAGATCTAATGGATCTGGGATGGAAGACCTGGGGAGGATGCCTCAAGCAAGAAAGCATCTCATGAGTGAGTGCAAGTAGAAGCATAGCTTCTTAACATACATGACCACGCACCTTATGGAGGGTAACCAACTCCAAAATGAGGACCAAGTAAACAAGCACACAAACAACCTTGTAGAAAACATCGGTGAGAGGGGAGATGATGCACCTACAAGGGAAGTTGCCTCACCCCTAGATCCCTCATGATCTGGTACAAAGTGTGGCTTGGCACCGTAGCAGAACTATCTAGTCTTGGCTGCCTACATATCTACGACCACCATAGAATCAGGGCCATGTAGTTCTCCACAGTGAAGGGGGAAGGAAGAGGACTTAGAGAAGAGAGTTACAACAAGAGGGTGTCTTGTTGCTAGCTTGGTACCACCAAGAGGGGGTGGGTTTTCTAACACTTGAAAGTCACCCGAGGGTGCCTCAGAGTGTTCCATGGCCCCCGAACCATTGGGAGAGCCCAAGAGAACCACCACTCTAGGACATCTCTCACAATCTACATTTTTTTAGTGCAAAAACCAATGTCAAGAAGTTATGCTCTACTTCATTGTACCTTGTTTCGTATGTAAATAGAGCATGACTTAGATAATAGATAGGGAATTATGACCCATCGTCCCTTTTTTGGCACAACAATGCAGCTATAGACATATCTGAGCTTGCCAGGTAGATGTGAAAAGGCTCATCCCTTTGTGGTGGGAAAACCGTTGGCAAATGTAACAACTCTTTCTTCATGTCATCAAATGCATGTTGGCAGTCTTCGGTCCATTCGAAGTTAATCCCCTTCTTGAGAAGGTGCTGCATGGGGTGTAACTTTTCTATTAACTTCAAGATGAAATGCCTGATAAATTGCAACCTACCCTGCAACCATGTAGTCCTTTGATGTTTGTAGGTGGTGCTAGGTTAACAATGGATTTAACCTTGTCGGGGTCGACTTGAATACCAGTCTCTGATACCACAAAACCCAACATGCGTCTCGTTTTGACTCTGAATACGCATTTCCTTAGGTTGAGCTGTAGGTTGTGCCTAAGACATCATTTAAGGATTAACTCTAGGTCTTCTGGGTGATCTTCTAACTTCTTAGATTTAACAGCTATGTCATCTATGTAGTCATTCAATCTCTCTAAGAGGTAATCGCTAAAGATATATGTCATGGCACGTTCATAACTTGCTCCAACGTTTTTTAACCCGAAAGGCATCATGGTGTAATAGAAAGTTCCCCAGGGGTTCATGAAAGTTGTAGTTAGTTGATGTTCTGGGTTTATATGAATTTGGTTATAGCTCGAAAACCCATCCATATAGGATAGTAATGCGTGGCCAACTGTTGTATCGATAAGTTGGTCGATACTCGGTAACAGGAAGTTGTCTTTAATCGTTTCCTTGTATAGATCGTAGAAGTCTATACAGATGCGTATTCCTCTAATTTTCTTAGAGAAAACTATGATGTTTGACACCCAGTCTAAATAATCATCCATGTGAATGAAACCAACCTGATACAGCTTAGTGATTTCATCACACACTGCTAGTGCGATTTCAGGTTTAATCTTCCATGCTTTCTGTTTAACTATTTTGACATGCGGGTCTAAAATTATGTTGTGTTGTATTAATCTTGGGTCTAAACCTAGCATTTCTTCATATGACCATGCGAATACTACAATGTTATTTTGGAGCACTCAAAGTATATCACTCTGTGTTTGTTGGTCTAGGAGAGAACTAGCTTTCAGAGTTTTGCTTTCTCCTTTATGTGTAACCATAGAGACCTCAGTGAGGGAATCTTTGGTCACATCACTAGCCTCCAGGTCTAGTGTTTATGCCAAATGTTCTGGCTAGTTTGGGGATGCTTCTGAGGCTGCTATGATTATGTCACAAAGGGAAGCGTCAGTTCCTACCATTGTGTGGTTGAGCTGTCTAACAGTTTCCCTATATGAACCTGTTAGGACTAGGGGTGCAAGTAAAGCTACGTCCATTTGTGAATCAACCTGTAAAACCACCAAGAACGAAATTTGTTATATTTTTTCTTGCCAAGATGTTGAAATGATAGAAGGTTTTCTTGTTTTAGTTGTATGTGTTAAAGAGGCTGCCAATTTAAGGTCTTAGCAGACCGTCATAATATGGATAGTTTGTAAGAAAGCAGCAAGCCTGATTTCCTAGATGTTAGGATAAGACTTCTATGAACTTATGATGAAAGGTGTAACATGGTGTGTCTAGCGTGTCGAAGTAGCTAATCTAGAATTTTATGCAGACTGTAGTTAATGCGACCGAATTACGAGACGATAAGTTTAGGGTCTTTTCAGACTATGATCCATGTGATATTTACGAGATTAATGTTGTGATCTTCACACTTCATGTCACATTGATAGACCTGTGTTTCAAGAAAGTTTTGCATTGATTGAACTGAAAATAGTTAGTTTCAACCACTAAATTTATAAGTCGATGGTTTGTCCTCAAAGCTAATTATAAACATTGGGAATTTGAATTCGATTATAGGAGAAGGAAAATAGAAGGAAGGCATAAGAAGATGACTTTACGAATGTTGTTCAGTTGCAACCATGGCACCGAAGATCAAAGGAAAACATGTAAAATTGGTGAAGATTGATGAAGTACAGGAGAGTTTGTAGTGGGTTTCAAAGGCCAAGGTCGAAACTTGGGAGGTTACTCCACTCACTCGGTAGGTCGCCTTTCACCCTTCTGCATGATTGTTATTTTCATTATTATGGGGTCATAATTTTGTTTGTTTCGAAGATGTGTATCATTTTGGGTGTTGGTACTTGGTTGCACAGGCTAAGCTATTGTAGTTTGTAATATTACCCTCACCGCTGTTGTTAGAGATAGACCCTGCACTACTGCAAGGGTTTGGGTGATCTCGGGAAATATTGTGCAAATGCAAGGCATAATTGGAGATGTCTAGGTATTGTACCGTTATGTAGTGTAAATAGGATTCCTTTATCTCGCCTGTGATGGTTGCATGTTACATTAAGGTAATATGCAGTGTTACTTTTATCGCCATTATCAGGGATAGACCTTGCACGAATGCAAGGGTTTAGGCGGTTTCGGTAATGCATTTCTAGCATAATTTGTAATTTTCTGAGAGTCAAGGTAACAGAAATCCTAGTGTTGCACAATGGATATTTATGCACCTTTTGAATTATTTTTCTTTTACGTTGTTAGTATGTCTACATTACCTTTTCTAATGGTAGTGGGTTTTATTGTAAAGGATTACGCTAAATCCTGTCCTGATCGTCTTGGACATTGTGGGCATTCTATGCTGTTTACATGTTCTCGTGGTCAATGTTCCTCATCCTCATGCTCGTGTAAAGGAAGAGGTGGTTTGGTTCGGAAGAGGCGCACGGGAGTTTTGCAGTTTTTATTGCATAATTTCAGTGTAATTATTTGGTCTCATCTATTGGCCAAGACAACTACCACTATTCTGGAGATGCTACTTGTTGGATCAACATAGAGCATCTTGACGTTTTTGGTGGATGGATCAATCGAAACTGTGTAGGTGCTAGACTACGAATAGAGAGCCAAGGGTTTGAGGCATTTATCTTGGATCTAGAAGATGCCTAGGTTTGATTGTTATCATGCGTACAACACTCTGTTCATGGCTCATCAACTTATGACCTACTTCTAGAATCCACTTGGCATTGTGTATTATGCAGGTGGGTAAGTGTTTCCATGGTGTTATGATGTGCTAACCATTGTCTAAATTCATGTCAAGTATAAGTAATTGTCTACATTCTGTAGTGTAGGTTTTTTATCAATGATTATGGTCTCCAGGGTGATACAGATACGTTATCTATGGCCGAAAGGGCCATAAAGGAGTTCACCTCTATCAACAATGTACGTGCTAGTGTTATGGGACAACTAGAATTTGAAATTCCACATTACCCTAATATTGTTAGAAGGATTACACTTTTTAGGCCATAGCAGGCCATTAGTAGTTTAAGGTCATTTCGAGCTAGATCATCGTAAGCGTAAACAAGTAAAGAAAATTGCCAATTTTAAGTCATAGCAGGCCATAACTAATTTAAGGCTATTTCAGGCCGAGCCATCATAAGCATCAAGGAGTAAATTACATTTTCCAATTTTAGGCCATAGCGGGCCACAACTAGTTTAAGGCCATTTCAGTCTAGGCCATCGTAAGCGTAAAGGAGTAAATTACATTTGCCAGTTTTAGGTCGTAGCGAGCTACAACTAGTTTAAGGCTATTTTGGGCCAAGCCATCGTATAAAAAGAGTAATAA
This sequence comes from Gnetum montanum, assembly GCA_015680685.1. Classification (NCBI taxonomy): domain Eukaryota; kingdom Viridiplantae; phylum Streptophyta; class Gnetopsida; order Gnetales; family Gnetaceae; genus Gnetum; species Gnetum montanum. The sequence goes on from MNCI01015185.1 coordinate 32,742, forward strand.
GGATAATGCCAAAAGAGAGAGTGTAAATTTTGTAACAGTAAGTGATGTGGACTAATGTGACCTATCACACCAATGTGTTTATTTGCTAACTTCGTAACTGCTTCTTAATTATTTTTAGTTTTGGCGACATGTATGGATGAGGAGGTTTATTATTCCATTCCTCTATGCCACCATCTTCCTCCTGAAAAGGTAGTTCAACCCAAACCAAGTTGTCATCAACCATTGTTTTGGCCTGTTGAAACATTGGGATAGGAGACTAATCCTCAGGGATTTCGATTTCTGAACCCTGTTCCATTTCTACATTATTGATAGCTTGAGGGATCATTTTATCACCATGGATGATCACTTCTACTCCTGCATAGGGAAAGTGTATCTCCTGATGGATGGGTGATGAAACTGCCCTTAGTTGAGCTAACTAGGACCTCCCCAAGATTAAGTTGAAACTAGACATCTCCTCGACGATGATAAACACTGCATCTATGGGGAATTGGTCCCCTGCTACAAAGTTAATATGTACTGTTCCTTTTACTTGCACTTATGTCCCATTGAATAACTTTAAATATGACATTGTCATGGAACTAATCTTGTCGATCAAACCCAGCTTATCCACTATGGGGTATGGGATGACATTGGTAGCTACCTCGTCATCTACATGTACTCTCCCGATTCGATACTGGTCAACTTGAATAGTGATGAACATAGGTGCTATTATCACTTGACCCTTCTCTGGGTTATCCTTAATGGATTTATCATGAAAATTCAGTAGGGAAGGCTTGGGTTGTTCAGTGGCGAGGGGAAGCATGATGGAGTGAATTGCTTCTTCATCCACTAGCAGGCTCTAGTCCATAGGTATGGACATTAACAAGTGACCATGGCCTCACGATGCTTTTATGATGTCATCAGCAAGTTGTAGAGGCTCAACATTGTATTTTTTTGTTTAAGAGCTTGCCTAACTTGTGTAAAGGCATCGAGGAGATTATGTCCACGATCTAGTTGTTTATCACCCTTCTCTTCTTCCATTTGTTCTAGGAGATGAATCTCTTAGGGAGGAATAGTTTCTGGTTGAGGGCTGTGTTTTCTTTGGTTGGGAGGAGATGGTTGCATTTGCGTAGCATTTTCTTTTTTTGTTGAGGGCGGGGCCAAGGGTGCCAAAGTGAGGGGCATAGGCTTGGGAAACCCCAGCATAAAGTGGTCCTTGGCTGTATTAGGTGTCATACGCCCTTCTCCTTTCCTGTTAGGTTGTGATTGGGGCATTGAGCAACTGAAGGCTTTGGAACCCTAATGACAAAGGGTGCCCTAGGTGTGGGTGCGGACTAGGCTGCAACTTTACTGATAGCGGGCTGTGGGACGATGGTAGAAGATAGGACCCAAAGGACGAAGGGTTGTCGATGAACTGCACCCATCGATGTCAATGGGCTTGTCGTCTGGGATAGGTGGGAAGGTACACGCAGCACGAAGGATTGTTTTGGGTGTGCCTGGTCATCACCTTCTATACCCACTACATTGATTATGTACCCTACATTATTTGTGTTTAACGGGTCTTGGTACACATGCATGGATTGATTTTCTGGACGGAACAGACTACTGCTATCTAGGATTAGTTTACCTTGATCAATCATGTGTTGAATGTCATTTGTCAATAGCCTGCAGTAATCTGTGTCATGACCACACAGCTGGTGATAGTCACAGAAACGATCCGGCCTAAAGTTTTTGGGAACTGGCGATTCATTCAGTAGGGCCAAGAAGGGGTTCTTGAGCAGCTCACAATGCCATCTATGGCATTTCATACCTTTCTCAGACACCTTATTATGTTGGATATGGCCAGTTCCCAGCAACTTCTTTAGAATTTCTAAAGGCTTTAAACGTAGAGCCATATATTTTGAGCGGTCTTTACGCTCAAAATTAGGCTTTGGCTGTGGAGATGCTTTAGGGGCAGATGGAATTTCTTGATCAGCATTGTTTGAGCTAGTTGTAGGCTCAGTAGACTCTACAGATACTTTCTTATTGTTATTTTTCTTCTTGGCCCCTTCGGCAACCGCTACTACAGTCGTTATCATAGATTTTCCTTTGTCTTTACCCTTGTTGTGGGCATTTTTGTAGGAAACATATGTTGGATCTTTGCTAGCCTCTATCGCATCCTAGATGCTCTTAGTCTGAGCGAAGGCTTAGCTGAGGGAGCGGGGAGCGTAGTAATATAACTTAGACTTGATAAAGTCATTAACTGCCCCCTTGAAGATTGCCAACGGATGGGCCTCCACGATGGGTTTACAGATTTCATTCAAGGTGGCAGTCCACCGTTGTATAAACTTTTGTACTGGCTCGAGTAGATCTTGTTTGACTCCCATGAGCTAATCTAGCATGACGTCTGGTTCCAGGTTGTATTTGAAACAAGTCACAAATTGAGTTAGGAGATCTTCAAAGGTTGAGATGGAAGAGCGTAGAGGTGCATGATAATAGTCTAAAGATTTACCTGTTAAGGACATAGCAAAGATAGGGATGATGGTATGTGGCCATTGTTGCAATAATAATGACTCTGACGTAAAGGTGACTAGGTGGGTGTTGGGATCACCTTCCCCATTGTATTTTGTAAAATGGGGGGGTGGCATCCCAGGAGGCAAAGAGAAAATAGGCACTACTAGACTAATAGGATCATCATGGTAAAAATTCATGACCTGTATCATGTCAAAATCAACAGCCTTGAGGTATTTAAATTCTTCTGTAAGGGTTTGAATTAGCTGGAAGGCTTGATCCAGACCTGTAGACAAAGAGGTTGCCTTTGGAATTAGAGGATGAGCCACGTAGGGTGGTGGGATAGGAGTGATAACTTGGCCTATGTGCGATGTTATTGGGATTGTACGTGCGGGCTGTACTACCTGAGTCACCCACCACCCAACAGGTGGTGCAGACAGGGTGACAACTGTTGATTGTGCCCTAGGATATGCCACTTGCATAGCCGGTGGCACAAATAATCATCCTATAGTTGGGTTTACTGCCTGCGGGACCTAATGTTGATGATGAGGAAGATGAGACATCTACGTGGGTTGTGCTACAAGGGATGATGTGTTTGGAACCCACCATGCTATAGTGGTGGGTCCTATCGTGAGAGTTGGAATGAATGTAGGCGTTGTGTGTAATTGCGAAGTAGGTATCATGTGTACATACGATGACATAGGCACAGGTATACGATGAGATGGATTAGCTATCTGTGGCTATGGTGGAATGACTTGTGAAGGGACCCCACCATGGAGGATAGTTGGAGGAAAAATATGTAGTTGGGGCAAGTGCAGAACTTGGTGAGCATTAGATGATGTCAAGGGCATGGTGACCATGAACAACGAATTTACATGGGATGTCGTGGAGGGAGGGGCCATAACCAAATCAACGTGACTACCTCCCTCAGAGTGGAAATCTAGATCGTCCTACCCATCATGAAGCACTTCATCATGGAAAAACTCTTCTTGTTGCTCTGTCGATGCCCTAGTCATTAGAATTTGATCTAAGATCCACTTTTGTTGGTCTGTCAAGGGTACAATGGTGTTAGGTGAAGGAATAAATTCCTTTCCATTATAGTATATGAACTCGTATTCTCATTTCTATTCGAGTTCTTATGGATACATGGGCAAATTTTTTGCAAGCTTAGCATAGAGGAAATTGTAATGTTCCTTGCGCTGAGCATGTCCCTCAGGCTCTTTATTTTGGAGTTTGAGGAATTAGCATGGTCACACCAGACTAGTTGGCGGCTCAACCGCAAGAGGCGTAACTTGCTGTGTCCAAGGGTTTTCGAGGTTAGCAGTGTCAATGACAGTGCTTGGTGTATCCATTCTCTACATAGCTTGCAAGTAATAACAACAAGGATAAACATCAGGGTAACGGTAAACTAAGAAGAAAATGGGCTTTCTATCCTACAGGATTCCAGAGGAATCATCGAAGCGACCGATCTACACCAGAAAATCTCGTAAACAACCATGGAGGTATTACGCTTACGTCGATCGAAAATGGGTACCGATAGCTTGCAGGACTACCCGTGAAACGCTGATCAGATGTCAAGCCCTCCTTCTAGCACCAAAAAACTGTAACGATGGAAAATGTCAGTTGCTGGAAATACTGAGCGAAACTCCATGTACACAATTCCAACCCTGGATTTGTGTGAGGGCTATGCTAGAGAAAACAAATACAAGGTGCCCTGAATAATCTTGTCGATTAGACAGGGACTTACTTAATCAGTAAATTTTGTAATAATGTAATCACGAGGGGGGTGATTTATGTGGCAGTATATGATATCAGTAATCTCAAAGGCAATGAGAACGATGTAAATGATTCAAAACAATTGTAAAATCTATGTGAATAAGATGTAATAAATTGAATTCAGAGAATGTGCAATCTTGAGATCTAGGATTTAGCTTATAAAAAAATATGTTAAATATAATGGTTATAGGAAAACTTCGGTTTGGATGAACCGCATGCCAAGAACAAGAAAGCTATTCAGAGATGAAACAAGCAAAGGCTGATCTACCTTATTCTAGCCAATCTGGGCACAAGGGAGTTAGACTCTAAGCAAAGTGTCTGCTATCTCGACGTTTCCAATTCAAAAGCCCTTGTCGGTCACCGTCGATGTTCTTTCGATTGCCAAACCTCTCTTGTTCTCTGAGAAAAATTTGCCAACAATTTCCAACTACCACCAAAAAATTACCAACCTTGCCAATGAAGGGAAATTGTTGACTAAAAGAAAATTTTTTTTCCAACCACTTGATTGTTGTCAACTGGAGTATTTATAAGGTTAGGGTCAGGGGGAAAATGCTATTTAGATGACACGTGTCCTGAACCTAGAAAATGCCATTGACTTGGTGTGTTGTAACTGAATCTTCTGGAGTTATGCGACGTTACGCTTTGAAGCGTAATGTGTCGTAATCTACCCTTGTTGGGGCTTCAGTAACAAACTGTCCTTTTGTTACGCTATAATATGCTAGAGATCGTATCCTAGCATAAGAACTACCAATGTTTGGATTTTTCTATCTCCGTTGTTGCAATTAAATTAATTATCTTCTTGCATTACGCTATGTTATGCTACATTATGCTGCATAGCGTAATGAGGCGTAACATGGAAAACTTGCAAAATTGAAGTGTTATCACTACACATCCCTTGTTTCTATTCAGTCTTTCTAGAGTTCATTACGCTGCATTGCGTATGGTAGTGTAACAAGCCTTAAGCTGAAAGAAGACTGTCTGCAATGTGCCACTTGTGAAAATCCTTTATGTAAACTTCGAGACTTTTCTAAATCATTGAGGTCTTGAAATTCCACAGGTTTCATTTCTTACTTATGATATGATTTTATTTTTATTTATTTTTAATGTTTCTATGTATTTTCTAGTCTTAATTGCCATTCTATTCTATAATTTTCCATACTTATTGGTTGTCTAGAATATTCTTATTTATTTATTTATCTTAATTCTTAATTTTCTTTATAATATGTTTTCATCATATGTTTTTTTTGATTCTTATTTCATTCATTACCTTAGAAAACATTGCGAAATCATAAACATCTAGAAATTGCAAAATTTCATAAGTATAGAAAACTTTAAAAATATAAAAAACCCAAACCCCATAAAGAATAGAAAATTCATACCATAGCTAATAGTCCATATGATATCCATCAAAGTACATCCCATCAATAATAGTGCATAATATCATCTAAAATCAAAAGTTTATAAAAAAAAATCCTTCTCCAACACTTCATCATAGCATCTAATACATTAATCCTAGTTTTCCAAAGTCCCATCATGGGAAGGGAAAATCTTCCCCACCACTATCACATCCTTTACATCCTTCTCCCCACTACCAAAGCCTCTTGGACCACCTAAACCTACAAAAAATAAATAAAACTAAAACTAAAAATACTAGAATATAAAATATAGAAAAATACTAACCACTTGAAATTAAAAATTACAAAAATAGTAAGAGTAATAGGGAAAATGACATAAAAAACATAAACTTAAAACTAATTAAAATATATTCCTTACCTTTAGCTATTTCACTAGGTCCACTTCACATCTATCATCCCCTACTATAGATCCCACTATAGAAGCCTCATAGCTAAAATCATTAACCAAATCCTTCATGATTTTCTCCAATGAAACAAATGGATAGTATAAACTCTCCATAGGTATGTTAGGAAAATTAGGAAAAGGAAAATTATCCATCTAGGCTCCCTATCCATTTTACTCTCCTCTCTTCTTCACATGTATACATTTTTCAAAGGCTTCTAAAGAGTCACTAACACCGATCTTACTAATGAGCATATCTATTATTTTTCTAGTAACTCTTTTATCCTTGAATTTTTATGGAGTATTAAAATTCTATTTTTATAAATCAATTCATTTCTCCTATGCCACTTACACCACTGTTCCCATGTAGCAAAACTATCTCATAACCTATTATTCATTGACTCCATATTTTTAATTGTGCATTATTGCTTATTTTTATTCTCAACCATAGTACCTAAGAATCTCTCAAGCAAACATGAAGATATTATTCTAAATTGATCATCTTATCATTCAAAAACTAAATTTTTGAGATTAACTTTTCTTCCTTCTTCCTTGTGACCAATAACTTCATAGTAATATTTATCACTATGTTAGACTACTTTGCTACAAGAGAGGGCATCTCTACGTCATACTAAAAGATAACATCCATCTGATCCTTCATCTCAAGTACATTATGTAGAAGAGGTTACAAAGAAAGATCAATGATGAAATCCGTATCCCTATATGTTATGATTTGAATATTTGTAAAAACATATTATGTATTATCTAAGTATTCATATCTATCAACTTAGATAAAACAACATATAATAAGATGTAGAGAAATAACAAATATAAAATTTTAACAATGAGATGTTAGCCTAGTATTATAAGTATTGGCCTGGTAACCCTAGGGTATAGGTTTAATTTTAGTAGGTAGCACTGAGTTATAAATTTCTATAAATCTTAGTATGTATCTATGTTTCAATTATTTTAGGTTAGAAAAAATATAAACATTTTAAAAATTTGTGAATAAATTGAAAAAAAACTTACTTTTGCCACCAATAGTCTCTAACTTCTCTATCATAGTATCTATGATTCCTCTAACAAAAACCTTCTTATCAATATTTTCCCATCCCAATCTCATGATAACTAAACATCAATAAACACATAAAAGATAAATAATAATGAAAATAAAAAAATAAAAAAGTTAATAAAATAATTAAAATTCAAAAACATAAACAAGACTAACCAAGTAAAGTAACAAAAATCCAAAAACTACTAGCTTACCATAACATAATGCTCCCTCTGTTACGAGAGTAACATAATGGTCCTAGAAGGAAAATGTATTCTATTAATATCAATGCCACCCATATCATGATCTAAAAAATAATAAAAAAATAAACACTTAACTATCCTCCTAAAAACTCAAATGCATCCTTCAACACTCATTAAAAATTTTACGTCCATCTCCTAAGTCAAGATTTAGCTCTTTCTCAAAAAGGTCATGCACTAGCATCATTCTCCTCTTTCATTGTTTCCTACATCACATTCTACTTCTTTTCATATACTACTTTTTGAACTCTCCATCCTTCCTCTTCTTTCTCATGTCTTTATATAATCTCCTTTCCTCTTCCTCTCAAACCCCTCTCTTCTCTTCTTTTCTCTTTCTTTTCCTTTGCTCTACTATTGTAGCCTTTGCTTTCTCCTCTTCTCTCTTCTTTACCTTCATTGTGGCTATACAATAATCAACAAAAAATAAAAATAAGTAATTTTTTAGCATAAGTGATAAAAAATATAAAAACTAAAATAACATAAAATAATAAACAAATGATAATGAAATAAAATATTTTTTCTAATTGACCCAATCTCTCTACAACTTTAGATGCCTCTCCCTTTAATTTTAAATTTTCTAAATCAATCATCTCAAAGCAAGGCGATGTCATATTCTTTATTGAATAACCCTCATCCCATGTACCCAAGTTATACTTATTTAACACCTCCATCTCATGAATTTTATCCTTACAAGGTTATCACATTCTAGGGCATTTCACACTATTGACAACAAAAGTATCAACTACATCATCATGCAATGATGTTTCTACCTTCATTAGATCACTAAGTACCAAAGACTCATTATGGTATGCATCATGCACTAACACATGAATAAGAGAAATTCTTCTTACCCAAAAACGTTTCCTTATGACTAGGATAAGCTAAGAACTACACAAACCAATACAACATCTCATAGTAGAAGTTGAAGTTGATGAAGTGTCTATAACTTCCACCATCTACAATGATAATCTTACCTAGCTCATTAAACATTCTATCATCCAAATAACAAGCCTCATCATAGTGACTCTCATAAGTTATTCCATTGTAAAGTACTGTAAGCCTTACTGGGAAAGCAATCTTGTGCTACTTGATCTTTCCACAAAACACTCACTCAATGAAGAGATGATACATCTAAACTAGATAGGATTCTCATCCTTAGTTAGTGTGGAAAGTTTCATCATACCTAGTCCACTAAAAGATGATCTCCTAATCAAGATTTGAAGGCTTATCATTCTCCTCAACTACTAGCCTAGTGTCAAGTAAATTGATGAGCTATGATATTGGGGCTGCGATATCATGTCTGTGATATCGGGTACACAATATTGAATCCTACCATGCGATATTGGACATCCGATATTGGGACCCGTCTTGTTGCCTATAAATAAGAACTTGGCACACTTGGTTTGGCTATTAGTTCTTAGTTCCTTTCCTGAACTCTTGTAGTTTCTCCCTCTTAGAGCTAGAATTATTTCTGAGTGCTTGTAGTAGGAGTCATAAAGCAAACAAATTTTATTCAAGAACCTAAGAACACCTTATGTCCAAAAATAAAGATGAACTTTATTATAAACCTTATAGCATTCATAATAGCTTATCTCCTAGCCTTAATGGTATTTATAGTTCTTTAATGCTTTCATTAGTTAATTAATGTTGCTTTTATTGATTCATTAATTTTCACAAGTAAGCCCACTTAGTACGACCACTTTGAGCATATATGGAACACTTGGTAACCTAGTAATGATTAGTGTTTAATAATCCTAGTGGTGTTGCACTGGTTCAAGATGTGTACAGAAAGTGAGAATGGACGCTAGTGTTAGGACTAGTTAGGACCTAGCTATTTAGTTAATTTAAATTATTTATTCAATTAATTCACTTCCTCCCTCTTTAGCACGAGGAAATAAAACATAAAAAAAGCATAGAAATCATATAGCTCAAGTTTACTTAACCATACAATTGTGTCATAGGAGTAAGCTTGGGAAGATAGTGATCACCTAACCCATCCTTGTTCTATGAAGGTGCATAAGAACTTAGTCCTTGGAGTTCAAATAGATGTCACGTAACACTCATATTTGTATGGTTGAGCGTAGGGGTACCTCACTGCTCATCATTGGCGCTGTTGCTGGGGAATTTGTTATTTGTGTGCGAATTAGAACTTAGGAATCTTCCCATTGTTGGAATGAATCCTTAGAATTGGTTATCTTAAAATTGTTAGAAAAGAGAAGAGAAAAGTATCACACACTGAAGAATTAATCATGTTTTCTCCTTCTTACAAGAGTGTTTCACCACCTAGGTCTAACACAACAAACAATCGGAGGTGTAGTACACATGACGACCCGCTAGTGCCCCAACAATTTCATGTTGTATATGTTCATCCCAATGAGTATATACCAAAATTTACCTATATCCTCCACTAGGATGAACAACTGTGTTAGCATGATTTAAAAGGTAACATAATGTTACCTCCCGATTGTTCAATCCCAAGCATGCTTCTTCGTGCTCTCACATGAATTGGTATGCAATACTTACAGGCAGAGTATGTTGTGCATGAACATGACTTACGAGAGTATCAACCCACGGAGGCACAATGTCAAAGGAACTTACAACAGGAGAGACATCATAAATCTATGAAAGGGAAGTGGTCATAGGATGTCCCATATGTCATAGGTGAAAATGAGGATGGTGGACTTGGCTTAGGAGGTCTTCCACAAAATGATGTTCCTCTCGTTGACTTCAGTCAAGAGGTTGTGTATCAAAATATTTACTCAACTATCCATAACCCATATTCTGGTACTGATGAACACAAAGGGTCCAAAAAAGGAACACAAACACATGGAAAAGATGGACATTTTGATTGTAACTACGGTCAAGGCCACGATCACCAAAGAGAAGGTAGCAAGTACCATCATGATGATGGTCCTTCTTCCTCTTCACCTTCATCATCTCCTTCCCCCTCTTCTTTGGGATCGGAATGCAGTCATAGAAGGAAAGACCCTAAGGATAATAGTAGGAAAAATAGGAATAATAGACAAAACAATCGAGAAAGGGGATGAGGACATTCTTGAGAAACACATCGCAAAAGGAGGGAGAGTAGGGAACAACATAGGGATCATAGACGCCATAAAGAATATGATCATGATGAACCCCTAATCACTACTTGAAGTATCCTAGATATAACTAAGGCTATTATAATTCCAACAAGGCACCAAAAGGAAAGTAGGATCAAAATATTATACATGAACAATATCCCACAATTTGAAGGGGGATACAACACTGATTCTCAAAATCATTTGCAAGCATTTCACAATGCACGTGCCTTGCAAAACATAGAAAATAAGTGGCAAAAACTGAAGTTGTTTCCACGGACATGATCAAGGAAGATAAAAGCTGGTACTAGTCCTTAGAACTGAAGTCCATTTGCTGATGGAGTACCATGTTAGAACTATTCAATTATAAGTATCAAATATACTCTCAAGTGTTCAACCTACAAAAGAAAATCCAAGGATGAAAACAAGGAGTACATGAACCCTTGGATGCTACCATGGGCCAATATTATGCATTATTACATCATTTTCCTAGCCATGGTTACTTGTAGAGTGAACAACTACACCATCTTGTAGATGGACTTAGGCACAAAACATGAAGAACCCTCGAGACTTATGCTCATGGAAGACTATTTGAGCTTAGACCCCATCAAGTACAAAGATTGTTGGAGCAAGTTGCCAAGGAGGAAGGTGAGTTAATAGTGCAGAGGAATACAATAGGGATCCTTGCCTCCAAAAGAAAGGATTTAGATTTTGTGAGGATGAAGAAGAGTCACCACTTGAAGGGATGGTAAACAAGAAAACCTTGCCCATTCAAAAACTTGCATTAGAAGTATTGGCAAAGGCGGACCAAATGTGGGACTCCCTAGATAATAGATTTCAAACCATTCAAAAAATAGTAGAGGATTCTAGGGAACCAGGTAGTGACTAAGAAAGGAAAAAAAAGAAAGAAACTAAATATGCATGTAACAAAGGTAAGGGCAAAGCTACCATCGTTGAAGAGGTTGTGGATTTGGATACAGACAATGATGGTGAAGGTGAGATATGTCAATATGACCATCCTAAGGGATTTTTCCTAGTAATCTCACATTTGTAGAAGTTTGGGGTGTTTGCACTAAACCCATGATTAAACAAACAACAAACACCCCAAAGGTTACCTTATCCTCAAGGTACCCCAAGACAGTTTCACCAACCCTTGATGTATTATCCAAGTGGAGATCCACCACAACCATATGAATAGTATCAATAGTGGCAACACCCATAATCATGGGGAATGCCACCACCATGTCAACAATACCCTTACTATCAACCTAACCCATATGGATACTACATGTAGTAGCCAATCTCTGCACATGACTCTGCTAGTCATGCTACTCCTCAGTCTCACCACCAAAGCTATGACTACTATAGAACTCCTTCTCCTAGAGGAGAGGTTTCACAAACGTACTATCCTTCTCATTCAATTGCACCTCTTTCACCCTTAGCCCAATTACCACCTGCTCCAGCTATGTAGGGTGAGCTCCCTACCCAGCCATAGCAACGAAATGCTACAAGGGCTATCAACCCTTAACCTATTGTTGGTTTAGAAAACTACCTAAAGAATAGACCTTTCTTTAGAACCAACAATCCAACTAAGTCCTTGCAACCACAAGCGGAAAATTCTCCAAATGCCTTACCACCATTTGAGTTTTTGGAGCTTCCTTCAAACCAAAGAATGCACTTAACACACATGGTCATGTTGACTCATGTAATTACCAATTGGATTAAAGCTAGTTGCCTTCCTAGGAAATTCTCTAATCCTAGAGGTCATCTTATATATTTGCAAATCACTAGGAATGAACCTTACAAGGCTCTTTTAGACTCAAGTTTTGGTGTTAACCTAATCTTTCAAGAAATGTACAAAGTCTAGAACCTGCCTCCATTAAAAAAGAGTAACATATGTTTAGAGTTGGCCAACTAATCTATCATTGTCCCATTAGGACTAGTGGAGGACATTGTCACCACTATTTGTGGGTGATCATATCTAGCTAATTTACAAGTGATTCAAGTTAGCAACTATAAGGGAGACTTCCCAATCATAATGGGAAGAGCATGGCTAAGCACAATTGATGTGTGCCTAGGAATACATGATCCTTCCGTAGAAATATTAAAGGAAAATACATTTGGAAAGATCAAGAAGAATAAAGTTCCATCCATCGCATACAGTGGCACATGGTGTAATTGTGTGTAAAAGTCTTAGTTTGTAAAACATTTAACATTACCTGCATGAAACTAGTGTGCACCAATAACTAATATACAAATATGCTTGTATGCAGTAGCCACAAGATAGAAAGGCACCCACTGGCTGATAGGTGACCAAGAGAACAATTCAACTATATGCATGGAACCATCTAAGAGCTTGACCTGCACCTACATTAATATCATAAATACATTAGAGCAAGTCCATCACTAACTTCCAAGTCCTAACATTGAAAGTATCAATTGGGGAAAGTTGGAAATCCCTAACGAGTTTAAGCAAAAGCCCCTTGAGTTAAAATCATTGGCCACTGGTATGGAGTGTACATTTCTCAAAAATGGAAAGTCGGTAATCATAAATGCTAAGCTCACTCCTTAATAAAAAGAAAGACTACTAAAAATGGTAACAAAAATGGTTCAAAGTATTTTCTTGGTCATATTCCAAATTAACTAGAATAGATCCTAGAATATTCCAACATAGGAATTACACTGACCTCTCCATGAAACCTCAATGACAACTATAGACGCAACTAAACCCAAAGCTTAAGCAAGTGGTTAAAGCATAAATTGAACAACTTCTAAAAGTTGGGTTCATCTATCCCATTGCTAATAGTGAATAGTTTAGTCCATTAGTCATTGTGCCCAAAAAGGGAGGTAAATGGGGGATGTGTATAGACTTTAGGCTACTGAACATGATACCATTTAAAGACCACTTCCCATTTCCATTCATTGACCATGTCTTAGATACCATTGCAAGGCATTGCTACTATAGTTTTCTAGATGGCTACAGTGGATATAATCAAATTTAAATAGCACTATAAGACCAAGCTAAGACTATGTTCACAAGTCCTTTGGGGAAATTTTCATAGAAGCAGATGTCGTTTGGCTTATGCAATGCCCTAGCAATGTTTCAACATTTGGTTCTAAGTATCTTTTANGATGCCTTAGCAATGTTTCAACATTTGGTTCTAAGTATCTTTTAGCAAAAAATAGGAAATGGTGTGGAGGTCTTTATGGATGATTTCTTCACCTATGGAGTAGAATTCAAACAAGCATTAGATCGATTAGAGGAAGTACTAAAAAAATATGTAGAAACCAACTTAAGGCTCAATTGGCAAGAAAGCCATTTAATTTTACAAGAAGGAATTGTATTAGGGCACAAGATTTCACAAATAGGGATAGAAGTAGATCCTAAAAGGATTAAGGTCATCTAATAAATCACTTGGCAACCTGACACTATAAAAGACATCTGATCATTCCTTGGAAATATTGTCTATTATAGACGCTTCATTGAGAACTTTTCAAGGATTGAAAAACCTTTGGTAGAACTAATAAATAAGGACATACCTTTTGAATGGACTAAGGAATGTGAGCTAGCCTTCCTAACCTTAAAATAAAAGATTATAGAAATGCATATTCTACAAGCTCCTAACTAGACCAAACCATTCCATATAATGATTGACACATCCAACTTTGCCTTAGGAGTTGTACTTACATAGTTAGATGACCAAAAATGTCCCTATTACATCCATTGTACAAGTCAAAGTATCACTGGTGCACAACTCAATTACACCACAATGGAAAAGGAGTTAATGGTTGTGGTGTTTACACTGGAAGAATTTAGGCACTATGTATTAGGCTATAAGATATTTTTACATATGGATCATAGTGAAATTTAGTTACTAATGAATAAACCAATGGCTAGCACTCACATCAGATGACGGCTCATGATATTACAAGAGTTAGATCTTATGATGATCAATCGTAAAGGCACCAAGAATGTTGTTGCTGGTAATTTATCTCAGTTGTGATGGGACAACAAAGAGGATGAATATTCAATTTCTAACCATTTCCGTAATGAACTCTTTGCTGGTGTGATAAAAAATCACTTACCGGCTAAATCGAATTGGTATAGTAGTTTCTTCATTGAGCCAAATATTTAATGGAAATCAATGGACAACTTTATTAGGTATGTCTCGATGGTTTGGTTTAATGGTGTGTTCCCAATGTAGATCAACTGTGAGTTCTCTAAGACACTCATGAGGGCCCTTGTGGGGGTCATTACGTGGAGAGATGAACAACCATAAAAATATTGCTTGCAGGATATTATTGGCCTACATTGTTCCGAGACACTCATCATTTCATCCAATCTTGTGAGCACTGCCAACATGATGGGGGAATGATTGCTAGAATGCAGGGTCCAAAACAATGGATTCAACCTTTAGAACCCTTCAACGTATGGGGAATTAATTTTATAGGGGCTATTACACCAATGTCCAATGGAAAAGCCTACATTGTTGTTGTTGTTGACTATTTTACCAAGTGGGTAGAAGTAGCCATTGTTACAGACTATATATCATCTACTGTTGCATGATTTGTTTAAAAAAAATCATAAACAAGTTTGGCATGCCTCGTGCACTTATTTTTGACAATGGTACACACTTTACAGGTTTGACTTTTCAAAAGTTAATGCAATGCTTAGGAGTTGAGCACAAACTGACTATACCATATCATCGTCAAGCGAATGGTCAAGCCGAGGTCACCAATAGGGAGACCACAAAAATAATTACATGAACCATTAGCAGGTATAGGTGAGACTCGAGCACCAAACTAAATGATGCTCTTTGGGCATACTTCTCCACATGGAAAATCCCTATAGGCTACTCTCCCTATGAGTTAGTGTACGCTAAGATTTTGATGCTTCCTATTCAAGCAGAGCTCCGTACAGTATCCACAACATGTGACGTTAATATTGACCTCAATCTAGCACAAAAAGAACAATTAATGAACCTTAACTTGCTAGATGAAAATTTATTAGTTACCCTATCATCTAACAAACTGCATAAGACCTTTAACAAACAACATCATAACCTAAGGATTAGGAAGGTCAAATAGCAATTGGGAGATAAGGTTATTTATTGGAATCCCACACATGTACCCTAACAAACTAAATTTCAAATGCTATGGAAAGGACCTTATATCATTCATGAAACTTTTCCTTCAAGGGCCATGATGATCTACAAACCTGAAAGCTTGAATAAGAAGTTATTGATTAACATCCAGCAAACCAAAGCCTTCCATGAGCCTAAAATAGCCAGTACTAATACTACCTTTGTTGGTGGACAACCTTGCTCATTATTTTGGATCTCCTCCTTCCAACTCAGTCATGGGGAAGATGGCCACTAATGCTAACCATTCTAGGCTCTTAGTTCCTTGGCTTTTACACATTTTTCATCTTTACTTATTTTTGTTTTACACCATTGTTAACATTTTTACTATTTCTTTGTTTGATTTTTTCTTATTCATGATATAATAAGTGCTCACTATAGTGGGTTGTATTATAATAAGTGTTGATCACTAATGTTTAGTTTCTACCTTTGACTTTTAGTGTTGATGCTAAGATATGGTTTCTTTTGATAAAATAGGCAATGAGTCCATTTCACCTAATTATCCATGCAACTCTATGGTCAACCTTGTTTTGGAAATGTGTTGTGCCTTTTCTAAGAAAACTTATTAATGAATTGGTGCCTTAGTACTCTTCAAACCAAGGAAAGATTCAAATGGATGGAAAATGATGTGACCTCAAGGGGATTTGACACATTTGTGGTAGCTATTCTATTGGGTACTTGGATTTTTTTCATAGGTTTTTTGCCATCCCGCTCTTGACCAAATCTCAAGGAGTTAAATAAATCAAATAAGTCTTTGCATGGTGTGGTTCTCACATTCCAGGAAAAAAAAAGAGAAACTAGTGAGAATTCAAAGCACGCCCCTTAGACATAATAAAGAAACATGGGCTACAAGCACTAGTTATGGCATTGGAAAGACATGTTACCCATGCCTGAAGGTTCCCTCTAACTAAGGCCCTTTCTCACTTCCTACTTCTTCTCTTGTTAGGATGGTGGTGGCTCTATGGATGCATTATTGTTACCTTGGGAGGATGGGTTGGTCAAGTGTGTCGATGTGGGATCAGTAGATGTGGATAGATAAATCTATATTTGGATAGAATTTTATTAAGTCACTTGAACCACATATTACACATGGGACTTTACACAACCTATATTTTAGGGATTCCATTCCATTCTCTCCTCTCTTTCCATATTGCTTTCCACATTCCCCCTCATTTCTAGTTTTATGATGATTTTATATCTTGGTTGATTCATTGTTAGTCTTTGGTAACAGACTTCTGGGTAAGTTTTTAACCATTGTTTCCATATGTCATTCCAAGAGCCTACGAACTCTTTGGTTTGTAGGTTTGTCAGGGTATTCAAGGCATGAACCTGCTTTGGGGAGGATCCACTAGCATTCCTTTTTGGTGCAATTTTTAAGCTCTTTCCTTTCAACATTTCTTGCAATAAACTATTTCTCATTCACCCCATTAGTGACATCCATTTTTTGCTTTTTTTTTATTGGCTTCATCATTGTTGTTTCTCATATCCTTCTTGTTCTTTGAAATTTTTCCACCCTATTGCTACCGGAGGTTCACTCTTAGTCATGGGAGCCCTATCACAAATTTTTCCATTCCATAATTATCTTACCCCTACACCTTGGATAGTTATCAGTCATAAACCTCTCACCTAGTATCTACCATACCCACAACCTAGCCAATGTTCTTTATATCGAGGCAAGGTATCAGCTGCATTAGGTTTTATCTACCTTGCTAATTGGTTAGTGTGTTGTGTGTGTAGATGGTGATTACATGAATAATGAACTGAGATAAGAGGGAGTGCTCAGGATGAATTGGAGCTAGAGTGTTTATGCAAGGAACAAGTTTGAACATGTAGCTATGGATGAACAACGGTGTGTACAATTTTGACATTGGTAGCAATACGCCTCATTTTTTTTCTCTCTCTCTCCAAGCTATTAAATGAGGGCTTAGATGTCATATATGTATAGTATTCACCACAATGGGCATGAACACCAATGCTGTAATATATTTGTTGATCAGTTCCCCACACACTCTGAGTTTGTCATCCCATGTCATCGTTAGTTGTCATTCAGTTAATAATCCCATACATTCCCAATATTATGTAAGGAACTTGAGGATGAGTTTTCATTTAGTTGTGGGGGTATGATGAGCCATGTTATTGGGGCTATGATATTGTGTCCATGATATTGGACATCTAACACTGAGACCCATCTCGTTGCCTATAAATAAGAGGTAGGTGCACTTGGTTTGGCAATTAGTTCTCAATCCCTTACCCAAACTCTTGTAGTTTCTTCCTCTCAATGTTAGAATTATTTCTGAGTGCCCATAGTAGAAGTCATAAAGTGAATGGCTCTTGATTTGAGCATTGTGTACCTAATCACACCTTATGTTTAGAAATAAAGACAAACTTTGTGATAAACCTTCTAGCATTCAGAATAGCTTATCTCTCACCCTTAAAGCTATTTATAGTTCTTTAATGCTTTCATTAGTTATTTAATGTTTCTTTTATTGATTCGTTAATTTTCATAGGTAAGCACACTCAGTATGAACACTTCAAGAATGTGTGGAACACTTGGTAACCCAGCAATGATTAGCATTTGGTAATCCCACTGGTGTTGCACTGGTTTAGGATGTGTACAGAAAGTGAGAATGGATGATGGTGTTAGGACTAGTTAGGACCTAGCTATTTAGTTAATTTAAATTAGTTATTCAATTAATTCACTTCTTCCCTCTTTAGCACCAGAACATAAAATATAAAAAAAGCATAAAAATCATATACCTCAAGTTTACTTAACCATACAATCATGCTATATGAGTAAGCTTGGGAAGACAATGATCGCCTAACCCATCCTTGTTCTATGAAGGTGTATAAGAACCTAGTCCTTGGAGTTTGACTAGATCACACGTAATGCTCATATTCATATGGTTGAGCATAGGGGTACCTCACCACTCATCATAAATAAAACCAATGCTTGAATGAGTCCTAGCTCCAACATAAAATAATCTCTCTACCCTAGATACTTAACATAGAATGTGATTGCTAGCTCAAATAACATCTCACCATGGAAATCACATGCATTAGTAAGATGTTAGAAGATCTCAGCATGAACAAAAGAATTAATCCTGCCCAATCAAGAAGGTATTTCCTCCTAGCTCCACTTTATAGTCACACATGACTTGCAAGAGTGTTTTGTATCGTTGCTTGTAACTTAGATTTTAAGATATTTCCTATCTAAATGCACACAACCTATAAGGTCTTGATTTTATCTATGAAGGTAACACATAGGTAAGTTAAACATAGAAAAAATGAAAAATAAAAGAAATATTAAGCTAAAATCTAGGCATGATACTTGGAAAAATTAACATTGTGAACTTAACCTATGGAACTAAAAAAATATGAGATACCTTTAGTCATTTCTCTATCAACTCTAGATTAGGCCTCTCATGAAGCACATGTACCAATCTTCCTGACTAAATGGCACCATAGCACCTATGCTTTGAAGCCTTGGTCATCTCATCAGGAAATTATGCATAAATCATAGGATGTCAAGAGCCACCTCACATAGCTTGTTCTATACAATCTATAAGTATCATCCTTGTCAAAATCCTCCAACCTATAGTTGCGAGAAAACAAAATGAACATCAATGACACAAGGGTCACTGACAAAACTACATTTAAGAGAAATTTCCAATGAAAAAGAAAAATTTATGTCAACTTACTTAGACATCCTAATCTATATTCCCATAGGAAAAAATAAATTCTGAAGTCTATTTATGTCTAACAACACAGTATATTCTATGCTAAACTACTTGCAAAAATGTTCCCCCAATAAATAATCCAAATCCCTCCATGAAAACTCCCTAGGATGACTATAATCATCAATGAAAGTTATAACATCCTTAATCCCCTACTATAGAAAATCCAACCTCACATAAGATCTAGGGTAGATGCACTCCAAGACATTAAAAACCATCCTAAGAGGTAGTGGGATCTAGATCAACACATGAAAGTGATAAAGAAAAAAAAATCTATGAAACACCTAGCTCCTAGACACATCGAAATCTACATAGGATACAATAAGTAATCATCAATGATAGATAAATCCATCATCTTTCCAAGCTTCTTCATGATCAAAGAATCTACATCACAAATCAAGCAGAACAGGGGATCTATGATCAAAAGCCTAGGAACCATGTCACCATGCAACTACAACATGTAGTAAATCAAAATTTAGTATCC
The DNA here is from genome assembly GCA_015680685.1 of Gnetum montanum. Taxonomy (NCBI): domain Eukaryota; kingdom Viridiplantae; phylum Streptophyta; class Gnetopsida; order Gnetales; family Gnetaceae; genus Gnetum; species Gnetum montanum. Next base: position 52,534 of record MNCI01015185.1, read on the forward strand.
ATAAGACAAAAAATATAAAAACATAGAAGTATAAATGCAAAACATATATACATATAAGTTGTAATAGGAAAATTGAAAATAAAATATGTCTTCATAATTCCCAAATATCTAACTTCTATTCTTAGATATGTTACTTTAACATTTGGTCAATTTTTTCATTTTCATTCCTCTTCATTCAACACATAGAAAATTTTGACATGGTTAAACCTTGGTACACATAGTTAAATTTATCACTATCAATAAAATCTCAATCATCTACCAACATGGTAATTTTCACCTTCCTTATGCTCTAACACTTGGTGAAATTTTGGTCTTGGTATACTACAATACCTAGGAAAAATTTTTTCTATCTTCCTAATCACTCAATGCTTAGTTAAAACTTTGGCTTTCTCCAACCTCACCCCTAGATCTTAGAAAAATTTTTGTTTCAGTTTACAATTTTAATTTTTAGTTTTAGCTCTATTTTTTCAGTCTTTGATTTTCATCTCCTTAGAAAATTCCTAGCTTTAAGTTTCTAACTCTAATTTTAGATTTTTATTTTTTTTTCATTTCTTTCTTCTATCTTAAAAAATTTTCATTTTCAATTTTTAATTTTGCATTTAGTTTTTGATTTCTAGTTTCTATCCTCCCCTTAAAAATTTTTGATTTTGTCTGTAGTGTTGATTTCACTGTTCTAACACGTAGAAATTTTTTTTGAACTTTTCCTCTTGAATCAAAGTTTTAGCCTTCCATCCAAAAACTTGGTACTTTGTAATATATTAACTTCTTTTCTTTCATGCATCTATCACTTGATCATTTTTAAGTTTTTTCCTTAAATATCTAACCCAGCCTATTGTTGGTGACTACTCGAAACCACCAATGGTGGTGCCTCTGATCTTCTAACCTTGGGGATCATAGAAAATGAAGGTGTTTCTAAAAATAAATTTTAGGTGCTTGATAGTCTTCCAGAAACACCAAGGCTGATATACATCCAAATAGACTTAGTGATTAAGAAATGAGCTAAATGTGGGTATGTGCTTACTATTGTAAATGTTGAAATGCTTAGGTTCATGTATAAAATTGTAACTAGCTATCATAAAAGAGATTTAGCTAGCTTTGACAAATAGTGTAAGTTTTTTGAGATTCTTATTCTATAAAATCACTTAGTCTATATAGTCCTTATAGTATGCTACTTGAAATACATAAAATTCTATAAAAATGGTTGAGCACAATGTTGCCAATCTACACCTAGTTTCCCTTAGAGAAAAAATTTCACAAGAATACTCGAAATAGAGTGAGATTTAATAGATTTTAAAAAGAGAAAAGAAAAGAAACCATATTTGTGCAAATTTTAAACATTTAGGTAAGATAAATTGAACATGATAAAACACTTCGCAATAAAGCTATTCTAGTTTAATCTATGTATTACAAATTAACCAAACCTTTGAAGCTCAACAAGCAAATTCATAAAATATAATCTTATTCGCTATCAAAACATTTTATATACTAGAAGTACAAGCTTCTTCTTGGCTAGCCAATAGTTGTCAAGAATTGCAAACACTAGTACTAACAAAAGAAAAATGGCAATTTTTTAAATTAGAATTTTAAGGTAATAAAAATTAGTGAAATGAAGTTATTTCAAACAAGCCAAATTATCAAAGACTCTCTAGATCCTATAAACTTAAATAGAAAATTTTAATAGGAAATTGCTATTAAATTGCTGAAGATGCTTTTCTAAGATAACATCAGCTCTTATATGGTATACCTTAATAGAAGTTTAATATTAGATAAAATGGACCTATAAGAACAATCTTGAAAATCCAAAAGTTAAATGTTAAGCACATTACTATCTAGACCATTAGATAAGTAACTAAAACAAAATGAGAAGAAATAAACTCACAGGATTAAATCAAAGTAGCTGAATTGATATATTTAGCAATCCATGCTTTTACAATCTTCAATGTTGCTTATACCAATTTTTTCCAAAAAATATATCATTCTTTCAATCTCCTTTTGAAGCCCTTTTATGGTAGCTTCATGGTCGTTACATTCATCATTCAAGGTTAAGGTGATTATTAAATATCTAGGAAATTTATTTGTAATTACCTTAAGAAGTTATAGCTTCTATAGGAAGTTATGAAAAAATCAAGCCATAGTTGGTAAGTGTCTTCTTACTAATCACAACCTTAAAAATATTAAGGAGATCTATTTATAACTTCCATGGAAAGTTATAACTTCCATTGAAAATTTTTTTTTCCCAAAGAAATTAGAGTTATATTCATCAAATGACTATAAATTTCTTCCTTTTCAAATTGTAAACCTCCGTTTTAAAAATTACTAGTAATTCGAATAAACCATAAGTTTTTGTTTGTGATTATTATTTTTTAAATAAAAATTTTATTAAGGTCATATGACCTTAATATACATGGTTTCATATTTGGTGTGCCTCGTGTTGGTTTTTGAACTTTGTGACTATCATTCTCATTATTGTGTTGCCTCTTATGTGTTATGTATCCCCTACTTCCACTTTCAGATCCTACCATTGTGGTTCTGTATGCATGGCACTTTCACTAGTGTCTTCCTTGTTCCTTGCACTCATTATTCTACTTGGTGATACTCCAAAATGATCACCTCCATTGTAGAAAAGAAATTTGCAAATTTAGACCCTACTTTGTTTCTCACCATGTTAATGCCCTACTATCGTATGATCCTTTGTGAGGTGAAACTCATGCACAGGTGGTTGTAGATGAGCTTCCATAAAAATTTATAGTGTTTTTGTGGAGAAATTTTCTATTATGAATACCCTTTTCTTAGAGTCCTTGAACCTACATTTTCTTTAAATATATGATAGCTGCTACTTTAGGGCTTCTTTTGATTTTGAAAGTGGAGCCAAATTTCTGATGCCTATAGCTTTGGCATGCTTATTTTTGCTTTAGAACAATGATTTTGTGTAGATATTCTTATGAATTGAATGGTTTGTGTTCTTCTAAAAGTTTTTGAGATTTTATTTTCTTACTACACCTCATATTACCATGTTTTTTCTGTGACAAAATTTTCTCTTCTAGAATAATGATGAAGTTTTCTTCAGAGAATTTTGTTAAATTTTTCAACCATTGTGTAATAAGAATATTGTTAATTTTTTTAATTTTGTGTTAAAATTATGATCTTTTTCTACTAGCATTGATCAAACACTAATGAGCCTTTGAACTAGGTATTTTCCTTTTATTTTGTTTAGAATTCATAGCTCTACAACTTAATTATGTACCATCATTTGGAAGCCACTGTAGATTGAATTTAGCATTATAAAAATGGACCTCTACATAGTTCAATTACTTGTCAATTTTCCTAAGAAGGTTTTTCATAGTTTTAAGGGAAATGAATGTAAAAATTTATCCACTTTATTTTTGATCATTTTTCAAAACATTCAATTTACGACTAAAACTAAAACTAATAAAGTGATACAATGTAAGAACTAATGGTGATACGATTGTAATGAAATATCTTGTAATTTCCAAATTATTTCCCAAATTTCCCCTGCACCATTATACATATTTTTACATGGAAAAATCATAAATTCTTCATCCTCAAGCTAGAAACACCTTACCAAGCTTTTAGTAATTCCATGCCTTTGGAGTTACGAACACAAAATCAAAATGTGCACACCTTGAATATCAAGAGAACTTTTCAAATTTTTTTCCTTTAACACTTTTCTTGATCATGCTTCTTACTATAGCCCCTTTAAATAAATATTTTAACTTTTATCTTTCAATTAACATTGAAAAGATAAATTGGGAAATTTAGTTCTCAACATTATCTCATAAAATCTACCCTATCAAAATGGTGTAAATGTGACAAAATTTCTTATATCCCATTTTAAATTACTTAATTATTTAAGGTGTTTATGATCATTCACCAACTAAATCATCATCAAAAAAGGAATTTATTGAACATTTTACAAAAATATAAACCTTTTTTTCTTTGAGAGAAATTTCCATTGAACTTAAGGTTTGATGGTATCAAAACCTTAATCCTATAAAACTAGGAAATGGTAGAAACATAGCTTTATACAAACTATATAGGATTAAGGTTTGAAGCTATAGTATAAACCTTAATCCTATATAGTATATAAAAACCTTAATCCTAATAAAACTAGGAAATGGCTTTCTTCTAGTTTTCATTTAACTACTATATACATATATAAATTATTAATTAATATATATTTTTTAAGTTGTGGGTGGTCACCCAAAGTAATGTTTTATTTGTAAAACATTATACGGAAGCTACAATTCTATTCCACTTAATGTGGAAAACTTGTATGTGTCTTCTAATAATTGCTTCTTAATCTAAAATAGATCAAACCATCTTGCTGTAAATTTATTAGGTTTCTTCATGTTCCATAATAACACTAGATCACCAACTTTAAAGTCTTTTCCATGGCATTTCTATTGAAGAATCTTTTAACTAGAGAAGCATTTTNACATCCAATGCTAAAGAGTTTCTTAAAGCTTTTGCTTCGATCCATTTAGTAAAATAATTCATGGTTCTGATACTAAATTTATGCTTGACTCTTGAAGGAGTAATTGTATCAATCAAATCTAAAGCCCATTGTTGAAATGGTCTATCCAGAACTATTGGTTTCAAGGGAGCTCTAGCAGTTTTGATTCTTGGTCCATAAATTTGATACATAACATTTTTAAGTTTTTGAACTAATATCTTGATAAATTTTTTTCCAGTAAACATCATAACAGACTATGTGTTGCATAGTGAACTTAGGAGACTCAAAAAAAAGTTAGAATGATCATGGAATTTTTCTAAAATAAGACTGATTTGATCATTATGAACACATTCAAATAAAACCCCTCTAAAGTATTTTCTATATAAAATTCAATATCTAACCACAAACGTGACTTTCTTTTGAAAGAAAGCTTTTTTTTATTTGTATTTAAATCATTCAAAACTTTTCTTGTGATTAGGAATTCTAGAATTTCATCATAGCAATTTCTTTCATGAGTTTTTAGTGCACATATTTCACTTTCTCGAGTCATTAATGTGGCTAACTCCATTCCTTTAATAGTCTTTCATACCTCTAATGAAAATTTGAAACCTTGAAGCTTTATTATCAATTACCCTCTTTTTAATCCAATCTCATTTTGAGCCAAGAATTGCTTAACCACAAGTTCTATTAGCATAATATGAACCAATGAGCTTTCCAAGTAACATCTGAAATGCTAAAGTGCTTTAATGACTACAAATGGTTGTTTCTCTAGATCTAAATAATTTATTTCTAACATTTTTAACTATTATTCAAAAAAATCCAATTGGTTCATCTTGACCTTTGTCTTTTTGAGTTAAAAAAGTGGAAATTAAACCATTTGAGGCAAAAGCATATAACTAGAAATATTCCTTCAAACTTGGTTGTTCCAAGTATGGAGCTTCTTGAATAGCCCTTTTAATCTCAGCTAAAGCTTTCTTTGACTCTTGTGTTTTCTTTACTGTGATATTCTTCTTAATTATATGCATCAAAGGCTTAGTAATTTTGGTGAATCCTAGGATAAACTGCTTAACAAAATTTATCTTTCCAAAGAAATACTTAAGAGACTTTTTGTTTCTTGGATGTTTAATATTTTGTGCTACTTGAATTTTATGTGTCATCTATAGAAATTTCTTCTTGAAAGATCATGTGACTTACCAAGGTTCTAGACTTAACCCCAAAGATACATTTGTTAGGGTTAAATTAAATTCCATATTCACAACATCTTTTAAAATTTATTGGAGGTCCTTCATATGATCCTTCTTCCTTTTTGAATAAACTATGATATCATCTAAATAAACCACAACGAACTCACCTATCAACTCTTTAAAAGCTAAGTCCACTGCTCTTTGGAAAGTAGCTCTAATATTTGATAATGAAAATGACATTCTTTTGTAAGAAAATGTCCTCCATTAAGTGATAAATGCTTTTTTATATCTATCACCCTTATCCACCATAATTATATTATAGCCTTAAAATCCATCTTGATACTTTCATTAACATTTCATTAATTCTAGGGAGTGGGTACTTATCTTTTTTAGAGGCTTCATTCAAATTTCTAAAATCCATACCAAGCCTAATATCACCATTCTTCTTCTTTCCTAGAATAAGATTAGTAAGCCATGTTGAATATCGAATTGGCTATATGATTTGGACTTGCAATAACTTTTTAATCTTAGCTTCCATAGCTAGTTCAAATGATGGATTAAATTTTCTTTCCTTTTTCTTAACTTTCTTACCATCATCTATTAAAGGAATTTTATGTGTCATCACACTAGGTTTGAAAGCTATAAGATCATCTTAAGACAAAGCAAAATTCTCTAAATTATTTTTCAAAAATAATAAAACATTTTTCCTAAAATTGAGTTATCTTCCTTTGTGGCATTTAATATCTTCAATATTTTGGTAGAACTAAGATTCACTATTTCATAAGCTTGATCATTAGAATTCTATATATGTCTCTTTGTGAACTAATTTTTTACTAAAATCATGTTCATAATTGATCATCTTTTCAGGAATTCAATTATACTTAGAACTTAATGCTATCTTTGGTGTGATTTGACTTTCAAATTCTTGCTTATTCTTCATAAATCTAACTAATTGATCATGATATTCAAATACTTGCAAAGGTTTTATGTTATTTGGTACTAATGACTAATTTTCATTATTTCTCCTTCATAACTTTCTATCCTTTTTCTCATCTAATGTTGAAGTTGCCTTAGCTAAATTAGCTGCTATATAATTATCCTTTCTACCTATATGTTCTATCTCATACTAATGAAATTGACCCAAAAGTTTGCAAAAAAGCTATTTATAAGGTTGCAAGAATGAGCTTTTGACCTCAAAATTTCTCTTAACTTGTTCATAAATCAATCTTGAATCTTCTTTTATGGTGATTACCATGATTTCCATTTCCAATGTCATTTTAATTCCAATACTCAAAGCTTCATATTTGGCTTTGTTATTCATCCAAGGAAAAGATAAATGAATTATGTTGAATATTTTTGGAAAATTATCTTTTACTAGAACTACTTCAACTCATGCACCATTGGAGTTACAAGACTTGTCAAATAATAATTCCCATTTGCTCCCATCTTGAACTTTCTCTTTTTCTGGATTATAAACTTCTTGAAGTGTGCAAATTTTGGATTTAGAAACTCTTGCTCTAACAAATTTATTCTTTCCATTTGAAGTTATGTTTCCCATCATCAAAGGTTCGCTATATATATATATATATACTTGATTTGGTTCCCCTTTCCAAGGTAGCCACATATGAAAATAATTTGTTGAAATGTAATCTAAGAAATTGTTACTCCAACTTACTATGTGAATCTAGTATATCTACTACTTAAATAGTCACTTTACTTTTTTATAGGGTTTAGATGCAATTTTCAATAGAACATTTAATAACTGACCCACAATCTTTACTCTACTTTTGTCTACTTGAACAATCTTTTTATTGGATTGTTTAGGAATCAAACCAATCCTTTTGCATATAGATAATCACATGATGGTAGATGTATCTCTAGAATAAACCAAGAAATTGTGAAGTTATTTATCTTTTAAATTTATTATCAAAAGAAAAAGAGAAGCTTATTTATTAGGAGTACACCCATAGCTAGCTTATGTTGTCTTATCAATGTTGAATACATAGCTTAACTCTGATTCTCCAACTCTCCTTTTACTATTAATGAATTCTAAAGCCTTTCTTTGCTAATCACCTATCTATAACAACTGATATATGCTAATGTTGGCCTTGACATATTTAAGAGCCTCAACCTGATCATATTCTCTATCATCATAAAAACCTAGTTTCTTCATTCATTTATTAAGAGTTTGATTTTTATTAGTTTGATCTAATTGATCTTCTTTATTTTTATTTTTCTCTCTTCTACTTGGTTCAAAACCCTTTCTCTTAACAGATGGATCTAAAATGACATTTGGAATGTTGGAAGTAGTTAATATTTCTTTTGATCAAAGATTATATCCATTTTCTTCATTATTATTACACTCTTCATTTGGTGACATATCCTCTTTAGAACTTTATTGAGAAGAGGTATCGCTAGATCCATTTTTAGAAGATCTACTTGCATAATGAACATTAGATAGCTCATTATTTAATTTAGTGTCATGGAAGTTAGACATAGCAAGATCATTTTCATCCTTATCTTCTACTAACTTAGTATCTTGATTCTTATATTTTTTTATTCTTCTTTTCTTCCTTGATTTTAATTTTTGTCAAAGTTTTTTCTAGCTTCAATACTTTGTTGGATAAATATTTCATTAAATTTTCCTTATTAGATTCTTTGCTTTCTAACTCTTGGTCTTTCTTAATCCAAGCTAGCATTAGTAATGCTTTAAGTTGAGAAAAATCTTGCATAGGAATCATCTTCTTGTCTTCACTTTCTTGAGTTATGACAATCTCTTTATTGTTCAAATTCAAGTGTCTTTCTAATTGTATTTCTTTGCTATAGTAATCATTCAATGTTAGCAATTTTGGAGTTCTTCTTAACTAGATTAAAATATTACTATTCACACCTTGAGATAGGTGTCTCTAAGCATTTAATTTGATGGTCTATACTATCTTTGAAAGAGCCCATAAATTCTTTGAAACTTAATGTTGAAATCTCTAATTAACTCTTTGACTCCTTGCTTAGCTTGTATTAGCTCACAATACAGTTGTTGTTGATCTAATTGATTTTCAAATTGGACCAAAAAAATACTTTTCATATCATATCCTTTAAATTTGCTACAAATGACCTACAAGCTTGATCTTGATGTTGAACATTTGCATGAGCTAACGCTAACTCAAATAGATGAATGTACTCTTCAACCATGTAAGCTTTAATACAAATAAAATGCTTAGGAAAATAATTGTAAACTATCTTAGCAATATTATTGTAATTTTGAAACATTAATGGTGTAATTCTTTGCCAAGGATTTTCCATCCTATTAAATTTCCTTTTGATCATTAGACTATTTAATTTCCGTAGTCTTCTCTTATAGACTAGTAAACTAGACATAAGTGGTGATCTTATTATTCTTTTGGTCTTTACTACACTACTTGTTCCAAACTCAACAACCTTCTTTTGTTCTTTTTCTGATGAATAATCAATCTTATAATCAAAAAATTATTTATGACTTTTGAAATCCTCTAAAATTCTAGTTTGTTTGGTTATTAACTTAAAACAATAACAAATTTTATTTCAAGCCCTCCTAGCAAGAAAATAATTGTTGTTATGCTAGGACTATTGATCTCTTTAAATGTAATAAAGTTAGGTAAAAAATGTTCCACCCTTCTTCTAGCACCAAAAGAACTATTAACAATAGCTTAGGACCACCAATGGTGATGCCTCTAATCTTGTGACCTTGAAGATCATAAGAAATGAAGGTTTTCCTCATAATAAGGTTTATGTGCTTGCTAGTCTTTTGGCAAAACCAAGGCCTAGATACCTCTAAATAGACTTAGTGGTTATGAAACAAACTAAACATGAGTATGTGCTTGTTGTTATAAATTTTGAAATTCTTGTGTTCATTTATGAAATTGTAACTAGCTATCATAAAAGAAATTTGGCTAGCTTTATCAAATACTATGAGTTGTTTGAGATTCTTTTTTTGTCAAATCACTTAGTCTATATAGTCCTTATAGTACAATACTTGAAACACATAAAATTTGATAGAAATAGTTGAGCACAATTCTATCAATCTACTCATAACTTTCCCTAGAGAGAAAATTCCACATACAAACTAGAAATAGAGTGAGATTCAATTGATTTTAGAAATAGTAAATAAAGGAAAAAAAATTTGTATAAATCTTAAATATATAGGTAAGATAAATTGAACATGATGAAACACTTTGCAATATGGTTATTCCAATTAAATCCAAGTATTACAAATTTCCCAAACATTTTGAGCTCAACAACCAAATTTGTAAAAGACAATCTTATTCACTACCAAAAGACCACAAGTACAAGCTTAAACTTGGCTAGCCAATAGTTGTCAAGAATTGTAACACTAAAACTAATAGAAAAATTTGAAACTTTTATAAATTAGAATTTTAAGACAATAAACTTTAGAAAAATGAAGTTATTTCAAACAAGCCAATGCATCAAAGACTCTTTAGATCCTCTAAACTCAAATAGGCAATTTCAATAAGACATTGCTATTAAGCTGCTCAAGATGCTTTTCTAAGATAACACAAGCTCTTATATGGCAAACCTTAATTAAAGTTTAATATGGCATAAAATAGAGCTATAAGAAAAATCTAAAAAATCCCAAAATTAAATGCCAAGTAAATTAATATCTATAACATTAGTTAAGTAGCTATAACAAAATCGAAAGAAAAGAACTCATAGAATTAAAAAAAAGTAGCCAAATTAATATCTTTCACAATCCATGCTTTTACAATCTTCAATGTTGCTTCTATCAATTATCTCTAGAAAATATATCTTTATTTCATTCTACTTTTGAAACCCTTTTATAGTAGCTTCATGGTAGTTACATTCATCATTGAAGGTTAAGGTGATCATTAAATATTTAGGGAATTTATTCATAACTAACTTTCATGGAAGGCTATAACTTCCATTGGAAATTTTTAATTCGCAAAGAAATTAAAGTTATATTTATCAAATGATTATAAATTCCTCCTTTTTCAAATTATAAACCTTCATTTTAAAATTTCTAATTGTAATTAAAATAAATCATATTTTTTTCGTGATGTTTCTAAAATAAAATTCTATGGTTTCATATTTGGTGTGCCTTGCATCGATGTTTAAGCTTTGTGACTATCATGATCACTGCCATGTTGCCTTATCACACATGATTCTTATGTGTCATGTATCCCTTGATTTTGCTCCTAGATCCTACTACTATAGTTTTGTAGGCATGGAACTCTTACCAACATTATCCTCAGTCTCTGCACTCATTATTCTACTTGGTGCTACTCCATAATGGTCGCTTTCATCATAAGCAAGAAATTTGTAAATTCGGACCCTACTCTAGTTCTTACCACAACAATGCCTTAGTGTCACATGATCCTTTATGAGGTGAAACTCATGCACATTCAATTGGAGATGAGGTTCCATCCAAATATCTAGTGCTACTTTGGAGAAGTTTCTCTGACAAATACCCTTTACTTAGGATTCTTCAACCTACATTTTTTCTTAAAATTTATGATAGTCACTAGTTTAGGGCTTCTTTTTATTTTGAAAGTGGAGCCAAATTTCTGATGCCTATAGGTCTGGCATCCTCAATTTTGTTCTGGAAGGCCAATTTTTTATAGATATTCTTATAAATTGTTGAAATTTTATTTACTTGTTGCACTTCATATTGTCATTTTCTTTACATCAAGTGTTTCTCTTTTGAAATAATGACAAAGTTTTTTCACATAATTTCATTGAATTTTTCAACCACCATTTAACAATAATATTGTTAATTTTGTTAATTTTGTGTTAAAATTATGATCTTATTCTGCCAACATTCATCGAATGCTATTGAGCCTTTGAACTCAATATTTTCCTCTTGTTTTGTTTGGAATTCATAACTCTGCAACTTAATTTTCTTCCACCATTTGGAAGTCACCATAGATTAAGTAATGAAATTCAAAGAATGATAAAAAATAGATCTTTACATAATGCAATTACTTGTTAGTTTTCCCCAGAAGTTTTTCCATAGTTTCTGGGAAAGTTGCATAAATTTATCCACTTTATTTTATTATCATTCTTTGAAACATTCAATTTTCCACTAAAACTAAAACTTATAAACTGATATAATGTAAAAACCAATGGTGATACAACTACAATGCATTGTCTTGTAATTCCCAAATTTCATCTCCACCATTATACATATTTTTACATGGGAAAACCACAAATTCTTCATCCTTTGGCTAGAAACATCTTACTAAGCTTTCATTACTTCCATGCCTTTAGAATTATGAACACAAACTCAAAATGTGCACACCTTGAATATAAGTAGCATTTTTCAATTTTTTTTCCTTTAACGTCTTCTTCATCATGCTTCTCACTATTGCCCTTTTAAATAAATAATTTAACTTTTATCTTCCAATCACAAGCTAAATTGGGCAATTTAGTTGTTAACATTATCTCATAAAATCTACTCCATCAAAATGGTGTAAATGAGACAACACTTTCATTCTCCAACATCCACTCACACCCAATCCTTGTCTCTGCTACAAGTGGGAAACACCAACATGCCCATCACTAGCCCTTTCTTGCTAATGCAACCTTTTCCTTACATTTGCATATAAGCTTTTAGAAAATAGTAATAATAGTAACAAAATGTTTTTAGGCATAAGTACCAGTGCTGTAGTTGATGCTAAAAAACTAATAATAATAACAAAAACATTTTTAGAGACAAGTTTTTCTACTATAGGTGGTCCCATATTGAAAAAAATAGCACCAATGCTACCAACAACAATAGCATGCCAACATTGGGCCCTGTACCCACCATCATGACACATGCTAATGTGCTAACCAAAGTAGCATGTCACAAGGCCCTATTTCCATAACTCAAAATTTTCATTCTTCCCTTCATCATCTCACATAAAACATTTTGAAACCCTAAATTGTTAAAATCCTCAACCTAAAACACACCATTCTAGCCCACAAATGCAGATTAGGTGATCTATTTTGGCCATGGACAACCTTGATTTGGGCTTTTTAAGAGTAAATTTTCCATCATCGGCACAAGCTAGCATCTTTTCCTCTTTCTTACTTTATCAAGAAAAACCCTTTCTCTATGCAGTGCCATCACATCATGAGTTGGTAAACACAAGATAGACATAAACATTTGCTCACTCTAACTCATAAATTCATACAGGAAAAAAGCCAAAATGGTTATCTATGTTTCCCCTATCCACTTTATACCACTTTTCCTCCTCTCCTATCTTTTCTCAATTTTTCTTTTATTGTTTTTTTCCTAAACACTTGAAATAGCACAAAATCTACATTTTCATGCTCATGCTACATGTGACCTTTAGATCATAAACACAAGACACATCAATCAACTCCTACCATGAATCTTCATATGTAGACTAACACTTTAAATTTAAAACAAGAAAATTTCCTAACTTCTTCCATCACTTATAAAGTTCAAAATTTTTTTAGTTCATTCGTCTATCTTCTTCCTCAATTGGTATCTTTATAATAAAATCTCTTCTAATTCACCTTGCTTCACTTAGAGAATTTTCATAGCTTCTTCTCTTTAACATGATTTGGAAAAATTTTCTAATTTCTTCTTTTCTATACTTAGAAAGTTTTTTCACCTTTTCCTCCATCACTTATACATCATTTCAAAATTTTCATATAATTTAGAGAATTTTCTAACTCTTTCACTCCCTATGTAACTTAGGGAATTTTCTTAGTTTACTCTCACATAGAACATGCTTCCATCCTCTCTTTTCTTAGAAAATTTCCTAATTTTTCTTTCTTAATTTATGCATTTTGCCATATAAATTATCCAAACTCCATTAATTTTAATCTCTTCTCGATGTAACTACTCTTTCTCTCTCATGCTTTATAGATCATGGATCTTTTCCTACTTTACCATGAACATGAACCACTTACCTTGGATGGGTCCTATGGTCAAATTTCTCATCCTCTCAATGAATTAATTAATATTTGTTCAACCAACTCCTTAGAATCTATCATCTCAACACTTAATATCATCAATAAAGACTTAATTTCTTAAACTAGCCTCCCCTACTTGAATTGTAAACCTATTCTAACTAATGATGCCTTACTACAACGTCCTATAAGGAATCACCAAAATTAGGAAAAGGAGTTACAACTAGGAGTAAACCTACCTAATGACATTAAAGAATCCATCCTAGAAACACTTAGAGAAAATTCTATCTTCATATGGAAATATGATGACATGTTAGGTTTGAACCCTATTCTCATTCAACACAAAATCATACTTGAAGAGGGTTCTATACCTATTAAATAAAAAGTCCAAAGAATAAAACTTGATCTAGCCTTGGCCATCAAAGATGAGATCACCAATTTCTACAATGTTAAATTTATGAAGCTTACTAAGAACCTTAAAATCTGATCCTAGAAAGGATAGAAATCTTGGAAATATTATAAGCTTATTTAAAATCACCTTAGTACATAGTGTAAATGTAAAGAGATGTCAATATTCAAGCTTAAAAACTTATGAACCAAAGTTGTACTAAGGGAAATAACATAAAACCATAAAATTGTATAAAAAGTACCACTATAAATGAACCAAAAAACCTTAAAAATACGTAAGCACCAGTCATTCTCACATGTATTTCAGCCTTTCACATTCTTGACACATGCCTTCCCATATTCGTTTCTTTTCTCACATTTTCTCCCACTCTTTTTCTTCTCTAGTCTCTCTGTTCATGTCTTTTAAATCCATATTTCAAAGGATAGTTATAACATAAATGAGACTATAAACAACATAACGATAGTGTGGAGGGCCTAGATAAGATCCAATTTATTTGGTTTTATTACATAAATTTTATACTTCTTCTAAATCTTTCTATTTTAAAGATTATTGTCAATGAAACAAATGATAAATAAAGTAAACAAGCTAAAAATAACAAATAATAAAAGTGCATTAGTATTTATGGTAGAAAATATAAAGATGTTAATTCACAAGTTAAGGAATCAAGCTACAGTCATCATAAAAATAGAGGGGGTTTTTTTTTAAGATGAAGTTGGGTCCATGTTAACATGGCAAGCTTATGCAACCTACTACTGATGTGGCAAACCTATGGGATCCATTGTTGACATAGCAAACTTGTGGAACCCACTGCTAACATGGCTAAGACTACTACTAACGTGGAAAGCTTGTGGAAATTGTTGCTAATGTGGTAGATCCTATGGGACCTACTACTAATGTGGCAAAGACTCTAAGACCCAATAATGTCATGGTAGATCTTATGAAACCTACTACCGATGTGGCACAATAACATGATAGTTGCTTGCTAACATGACATGTTACTTGTTAATATGGTAAGTGACCTAGTGAATGATGTAGCATTAACAGGATACTAATGTGGCATTGACATGATACTAGAGTTGCTGATGTGATGGTTGACTTGTATTAACCTTTGATCAAAGGTTGACTAGAGCTTTGATGAGCCATATCTAATTAAATTCAAATTCTATTTTTAGTAATTAAGGTATCAATTCTTGGGTTTTTCGATGTGCTAGGTGCAATGGTGCTATTAGAGTTGACTTAAGAATCATTTGTAGGTACCTATAAGAGCTTACACTTATTTTAATGAATATTTAGGGCTTTATTCTATACCAAACCTAAGGCATTTTTGAACCACATCACTTCACTAGTATCCTAGTTTTTATAAGCTAATGATATCTAAAAGGAACTCTTCCTTTTGGGTTTTAGAGAGAAAAAGATGTTGGATGTGCTCAACTCTAATAGCACACTAATAAGTTAACTTATCATACCTATGTTTGTCAGTATCTCTTCAAGATGGGTCGTGTCATGATTGAAGAGTGAACAAAGAGGTTTGTATGACCTTAATGGCATGTTGGAAAAAAATTTGCAATAATTAATACATCCTGTAGACTACTCTAACTAGAGGTTTGATGTGGTAGTTATGCCTATGAAAAATGAAGCCATTATAATATGCATCAATTTTCATAATTTTATCAAGGTAATAGTAAAAGATGACTTTCCACTACCTAAAATTGATTAATTTTTAAACATAATAGTAGGTCACACTTTACATAGTTTCATAGACAGATTTTTAGGCTATAATTAAATTCAAATTAACCTTGAACATAAATGTTTCATGGCTTTGATGACCTCATGAAAATATTTTTTCTAGACAAAAATGTTTTTAAAACATAAAAATATTGAAGCAACATACTAGTGAGACATGACCTTCGTATTTAGTAATATGATATTTAAAATTATTAATGATTATGTAGATGATCTAATTTTTAAGCCCATCATTACAACTAATCACCCTACTGACTTATGCATAGGTTCATCTTATTAGAATAAGTATAACCTTTGCTTAAACACTAAAAAGTGCATTTTTAGCATAGAAATAGACAAAATGCTAGAATTTTCTATTTCAACTAATAGTATCACAGTAGATCCTAACAAAGTTAAAGTGATCATGAATCATCCACTACCTAAGTACCTTAAAGACATGTATGTTTTTCAAGATAGACTTAAATTCATTCATCATTTCATATATAATCTTACTAATCAATTTCATCACATATATCATCTTCTCAAAAAATCTAAAACTTTCAACTAGCACTTGAAATGTTAATAGGCTTTAGATACAATCAAGCATATCCCTACCAACCTTCGTGTCTTTCATCCCACTCAATTTGATCTTTCTTTTTATTTATATCCTTATAAGTATAATCATCATATCATAGCCATGATTTGCCAATAGCTTGAAGATGATATTGATCTCCATATCTACAACATTTCTTACCCTTTCTTAGATTTTGAAATACATTACATGAATACTAAAAACTCTTGTTTAGGACCTATCTTTGTCTTCAAAGAATCACAATACTACCTACTATAAATAAAGATTCATGTCATTTATCTAGACACTTTGTTACAACCTATTGTTAATAATCCACAAGAAAACAATCACATGGAAAAATGGAAAATATTGTTAACTAAATTTTACTTATCCTACCTTTCCCAACACTCTATTAAGCGTTAAGCCATAGTAGGATATCTCATATTGGCTCTACTATTTGAATCTACAACTATAATCATCTAACCTCCCCTTGTGCAAATAAGCGAGAAAGAGATAATTTATCTATCAAATATGACATTGACATACAAGGATTTTGATATACACTTATACTTTGATGGTGCTCATATAACTCATGATTCTAGTATAACTTGTATACTTCACTGCCAAGGTATAATCCCATAATCAAACTTATAAATTTAATTTTCTAGGCACTAACAATGTAGCAAAATATGAAAGTCTTAATTAAGCTTTCCTCTTATCACTTTAGCTTGAAATTAAGAGGCTTTCCATTCATTGTGATTCTTAATTGAACATACACTAGGTAAATAAAAAATATGCTTGTAAGGTTGTCCACCTTCAATGTTATGTAGACTTAACAATAAATTTCATTGCTTAGTTTGATGAATGATTACCCATGCATATTCATAGCCTGGAAAACATGCTTGCTCATGTATTAGTTGCTCTCACCCTTCTTTGTGATCTAGTATTTTTTTAAATAACATTTATCTCACTTAATGTAAGATACATCCATAACACTCGTAAATAGATAACATATTATTTTATTTAACTTAGAATTAAAAAAATAATACCATGATATCACATAATAGTTATAAACTAGAAAAACTTTTAAAAACCTATTTTTTTAATTTTTACAAATGGATGATCTTTGTAAACATTCTAAACATTTTTGTACTATTAATTTGGTATTTTATATCATATCTCTCTATTAAATGTTCTTCTACATTGTCTAAGTCATGAAAAAGTGCAAAATGTTTTAGAATACATTCATTCTAGTGTATGTGGTGTTCAATTAGGCTCACGGTCTCCCATCTTTTGTACCATCTTGTTAGATTACTAGTAACCTATGATGTTTAGGAATGCAAATAAAATAGTTGAGATTTTTTATACATGTTAACATGCTGCTCCACTTATTTATGTTCTATTTGAAGAGATTAGGAGCTCTGAAATCATATGATCCTTCCAAAAATGGGGATTAGATCTTATAGGTTCCATTAATATTCACTAATATACTAGTCATTAATTTATTCTAAAAACTACTAAATATTTAAATACATGCGTTATATTCATTCCTCTAAAATATATAACTTTAAAGTATGTTTGTCATTTTATTTTAGACCATATAATTACATTGTCACTAATAATGGGTCCAAATAATTGATAATGGACCTTAATTGAAAGAAAATGACTGACTAGATTCTATGAGCAATACTAAATCATCTACTTATTTTCATCTCCCTACTATTTGTATGCTAATGGTCAGGTTGAGTTAACCAATAAATACCTCATCCATTTACTTAGAACCATTGTTGATAAATCCAAATATAATTGACATATCCAACTATCCCATACTATTATGGTATGTCATACTACCATTCATAATGCAATTAACTAGACTCCATTGGTGCTTGCTTATGGATCAAAATCCATGTTTTTAATGAAGCTAAGCATGTCATACCTTCTTATAGCCTTGAGTAATTGGATGTTAGATGAGGAGAATGATAATATGTACTATGTTGAGGTAGACACACTTCAGGAAAACTATAAGCAAGAAAAAATCAACATTCAAAATCATTAAGTTAAGTTCCATCACCATGACAAACATGTCAAACTTAGAGAAATCAAGAAAGGTGATCTTGTCCTTAGGCATTTTCCCAATTTCAAGATAACCTAGTTATCACCTATTTGGTAAGGCCCCTTCATTATTCTTAAGATTATTGAAAATGGATCATACCCAAATCAATATTCAAATATTTTGAATAGACCATACCTCAAGTGCTACTACTTTTGAGACTTCAAAAAAATAAAAGAGAAAGAAGAATGTATAGTTAACTTTTCTCTAACCTTGTCTCATACTTTAGTTGTCCTTATTACATTATTTTTATTTCATCTCTATCTTACTTTTTCATTCTTTCTCTCTCTCTCTTTCTATTTTCTACTATTTTTTTTTCTAAATTTCTCCCATACAATTTCACCTATCTTCTTTGATCTCTTTTTATCTTATTCTTCTAACATTTTTCTATAATGCACTATAGTGAGGATATTTATCAATGATATACCTGATTTAATGAGCAATGAGTGCTCTACCATTTTAACTTCACATTAGGGTATGTTGATTATGAGTGAAATAAGCAGAAAATCAATCTATCAGACATCAACAATCATTAGAATGTGGAAGCTAGTCATGTTTCTCTTCTATGACCTAGCACCCCATCTTGATATAGAGGTGATTTTCCTCATTTATTTCCCTATTTTTATTATTTTCTTGATTCCATAGATCTATTTCAATTTCCTTCTCTCATTTTCTCTATTCTTCCTCTAACTCTCTTGCCTATCTCATTCACTTTCTTCTAATTAGCAACTTGATGAGGATTGAGTGATTCTATCCTATGTTGATGAGGATGAGTTGAGAGCATGAGTGAAATAGAGTTTGAACATTATAAGTACCTCTTTTCAGACATCTCATATCTAGGACTTAGCCATGTCCCCTTTCTATGGTATAGCACCATCCTCATGACTAGTGTATCGGTGATATCCTAATTTTTGCCCTTTCTCCCATTTTTTCTTCCTACATTTCTCTTAAATGTATATGAATCATCCTTACATTTTCTTTTTAATGGATACTCCTTCAAATCATTAGTAGCATCCATAAATAGGAAGAAATGTTATAATAACTTTTTTAGTTCATTAATATTCATACTAAATGTGGTTTTGGCATTGATCTATGTGAACTTGAGCATCAAACTACTTAAATATATCATTACAATGCATATTCTTAGCTCTTATAACTTCCTAGACATCATTTAGATTTATAATCTAGCTTATGAACTTCATTTTTCACCACCTTTGATAAAATTTAGAATCAACATTTTTCTAAGTATTCAAGATAATTTGGATTTCGATTCAAGATTTCTTTAATACCACAAGACAAATATTCCTAATAATAGCTCTGTAAGAAATAGTTTTTGGCCTTCAGAGATCATCAAGGATTATTCAAGATCATACCCCAGCATCTCAACTTTAGTTTCTATAAGTTTTAATAATTATAGAAAATTGCTAAAAATGTTTCTAAGTATGGTAGATGCTGACATTGACACCAATGTCAATGCAAAGAGCACCATTACTAACACTTTGAAGCCTTATTAGAACTACATGTTAACATGCCCAATAGTTTCCTAGTATCTAGATGACTCATTAGTAGCAATTTTTATGGTCTAGACTCCTATAATTAGCATTTTTTAGCAAGTTATTTGCAAACGAGAAAATCAATTTTTTTCTAATGTTGGAGCATTAATACCTTTATGAATCCTTTAAAAAACTTTAAGTCATCTCATACATGTAGTATGCAACATTTTATAAGCTTGTGGGCTTCTTAACACTAAAAATATCATCATTTTAACTCATTTTGAGGTTAGTTTTGACATATCAAAAGTTAGAATTTTCAGCCTAGAAAATCACTAAAATATTTTCTTTCTTATCCAATACTAATGTAGACACTAGCATCAACATTATCAAACTTTATATCATTCTTCAAATCACCAGTCTATAGTGTTTGTAAGCCTCTTAGGATCCTTGACTTTATATTGATAATCTTTGACATCAATTTGGAGGTTAGAAAGGGTTCAAAAAGTTCAAAAAAATACAACTTGGAAAAAGGTCCAAAAATTTTATCTGGTACTAGTGATACTAATGCTGATGTCAACACCACAACTTTTCAGTCCTCACTAATTAATATTATTTATTTTCAACATCAACATACAACCTCATCTTCATGCTTCTTGAGTATCTTAGTAACATTTAGCATCAATTTGAAAGTGAAATGAGGTCTCAAAGGCTAAAAACCATAACTTTGATAAAATTATAAAATATTTACTAAGTATGACTAATGTTGATATTGATGTTACTATTAGTATCAATTCTAGCACTTTCGGTTCTTGCATCATCTAATCCTTGACATGCAAGGTCTACACTCACACCATCTCCTAAATTCTTAGATTGCTTGACATCATCTTGTTATCATTCAACATTAGTTAGGATATCAAATAGGCTATCCAAAGCTCAAAAATAGCACTTTGATGAAATTTTTAAAATATTCTTGAGTGTTGATGATGCTAACACTCATGGTAATATCACATCAAGAAGTTACTGTACTTACCAAAGTTAAAATTTAAACTTGTTATTTTCAAACTTGACGTTAATTTTGAATGAACTATACTTAACTCTAAGTTCAATTTTTAACAACCCTAAGTTGAAACTAACAAGTTTGTACCTATAAATATGAGCTTAAAACAAAAATTTCAAGGTTGATTTCTTAATATTTGTGAGAACATGTCAAATTTCAAGAAATCAAGAGCATAAGAACCTAAAACCATCACAATACCCATATGCTCTATGACCATATTTTATACCTTCAACATTACTTCTGGAGATGGAATTATCAAGCTTCTATATCATATTCTAGAGTTGGAATTTTTTTAGCTCTCAATCTCAATGATGGGATCCTTAGCCAAAATAATCATGTCTTGTCTTGAATTGATTCTGGATTGTGCTTATAGCTTCCCCATGCATATCCTAACCTTTCATAGGCTTAATTACACTCTTGAAAATAACGTTTTTCTCATAAATTGGATTTCTATTATTAGTTTTGTTCCACTTATTTTTTTTATAACACTTATAGTTTTGGCCCTTCATAGGAGGCAAACATTTTCCAGCTCATTTATAAACCAATTTATTATTTGGAAAGAAATTCATGACCCTTCATCCCATATCAAAACCTTAATATTTTAATATTGTGTGTTTTTTTGCTTAGATTTTATACTCAGTTTTTATTCTATTGCTCATAGTCTATTCCATACTTAGGTTTTTCTTATGGTTTATACTTAGTCATTTTTTCAACAATTTACTCTTATTCATTTTAACATTAAAACCTTACTTTTTTATCATTCCTTTACCATTTCTAATTTGTAAATGGTAGGCTAATTCCATATTTAATTGGAGGGTTTGTACCCCTTTATTTTATAATCATTTATACATCAACAATTATATCATTCAAAAAATCATTTACAGCTACATGCTATGTATCTAAACACTTAGTTTATGAAGGTGTCCTTGTAGGAGTGAAGAATATTTCTATAGAAAAAAATCTCGTACTAGATACCTCTCAACCATCTAACAAGTCAGCCTCAAACAAAAGTCCCTCAAATGTATAAACTATCATGTTAACTAATGTATTTACAAATTGCATACAAGAAAAAAACCTTCCTAAAAAAAGAACTAATTTGAGAAATTCCTTATTTTACTTGCAAACCACAAGAAATTTGGCATGTAAAACTCTATTAAAATTAGGCTATAGAGTTGAGTTGATTTTGTTAGAGATGTATAAATCTTGGAACTTGTCATTAGTTAAGAATTAAAACATCTAGTTGGAGCTTGCAAACTAGTTTATCACTATTCCTTTTGAACTATTGGATGTCATTGTGACCATCCTTAATGATTGGTTATACCCTATTGATTTCCTATTAATTCATGTAGATAATTACAAGGATAAACTTCCCATCATAGGGAATGCATCACTAAGCACTATTGATGCCAAGATAGCAATGAGGGATCTTTCCTTGGAAATCTCCAAGGAAAATGAGCATATCATAATGAAAGAGACCAAAGTTCCATGCATTACATTTAGTAACATAGGATGCAATTGCATGTACAAATTATGAGCAATCATCCAAACGACATTCATAGCATGTAGATCATTTGTCAAATTAGAAAGTATGAAAATGTTCCTATACATAGGAATAAAAATGTAAGATGATACCTAGTGGTTGATTTCAATTGAAAGATGAAACTTAGCCATGTGCATAGAATCTCAAGAAGTTTTCACAAGTTCATAGTTTTTCCTTCTTCTACCATTGATGCCTTAAATATTAAAATACTAAAAATATTTATTTCATTTCCATTTTATTAAGCTGATATGATTTATTCTTTATCCAAGGAGATTAGAACTCTACAACATGATGTTGGGCCATCAAGGTTATGACCAAGAGCCATTGGATTACATTTCCTATATGGTATTGCACCTATTTTGAAAAGAGATTGCAACACAAGCATTGCACCTACTCTTAAGAGGAATTGTGAAGCATGCTTGTTTACTATTATTATTTTCTTGTAAATATAAAATCCATAAAATTATAAATATTTCTCAATATTTCACCATGAAAACACAAGCATTCATTTGTATCATATGTATTATGACCTCTTGTACAATTATTAAATGCAATGATATATATGAGTGCTTTTGAAATCCACTTAACATCAACATTGAAGCTTATGATTAGATTGAAATATGTTATGTATGATAAATTCCATTACTCTAAAATTGGTGGGGGCCAATATCATTAGCATTATTGTTAATGAGGGCATCAATTAATTGGCTAGAAATACTTATACATTCTTAATTTTAAAATTTATTCAAATCAAGTGTATGTTTCTTTTGTATTGTGTGTAGGTTTTGAACATGAACAAGATGATAAATAGTCCTAAGAGAGCATCCAAGCCTTTAGGAATGCACCAAAAAAAAGGACTTCTATCACATTTGGCCATTCAAAGGATGTAACCCTTCCACTGGTCATGTTAGTTTATCATCAAGATAATTAGGAAAGATGATGAGATGCTCAAATATGATTCTATAGGGAACCAATTTTGGCTACTGTAAATGAACTTAAATAGGACCTAATAAACATGGGTTTAGTAAATGAACACATATCATATATATCTTGTGAGCAAGTGTACGATGAATCTAAATATTTTTACATACAAGATCTCTAAGATCAAATGGAAAAGGATGAGGTCAATCATAGCTTTTCACCTAACTACTTGGATGAAGAGTAAGAGGAAAAAGTAGACAAGAAAGATAAAGAGCTACTCCATCATGAAGGTTTATGGAGTATAGCCCAAACCCATAAATGATGATCTCCTTTACAAGTTCCAATGTTTGCATTTATTTGGATCCTCAAGTGATGTTGATGCTTCTTTGTTCAACTGGGGTGATTATCATGTGCTCACTAAATCTATGCATATTTCAATGGAGCCTATTCATGAGAATAGGATTAACTGAATCAACATAGATAATGTACTAACATAAAGAGGGTATACTAGTGATTTCCAACTTTATATGTAGCCTTTGACAATGCTTACTATCTCCAAGAAATTGTGGGTGATTAATAAAAGTTGTAGTTGTTTTTCCACATCTTCATCAAGAATCTAGAAACATAGTATAAATCCTTAACTCTAAAATCAATTCAAAGATGGAAAATATGATCAAGATCTTCTACAAAAATGTTTAGACTGATGCTCACATTTCAAATATTTAAAAACAGATGATGGGATGAAGACAAGGAACTCATGAACCTCTTAACATCACCATGATGAGGTATATGAAAACTACACATTGTTATTAGAACCATGGATTTAACCAAAAAGAGTAGTCAATGCATATTGTAGGATGCCTAAGGTAGAAAATAAGAGAGCATATGGACATGTGTGCATTAAACCAGATTCACAAAACAATTATGACCTAAATTAAAGTGCTCTTGGATATGAAAAGAAGCATGAAGGATAAGTGGTGAAAGCAACAATCTATTGAAAAGTATAATTGCAAACTTGCACATAGAAGAAAAGTTAAAAGTATTGAAGGTACTATTAAATGTTCCATTGCAATTAAGTTCCCAATGTAAGATCAAGTCAAAATAAATAAGGCCTTGAGAAGCTTAGCCAAAGAGTGGATTTAATTTTGAATATGATGGATGAAAAGATGATTACTACTCTTAAGGACATTGAGGTTAAGATGGTTGAAGCTAAAACTAAAGTAATTGCACCACATGAACATCAAAAGAGATACAAGGACAAGGGTAAAGGCAAGCTCTTTCATTCTAAGAGCATTCGTGAACATTCAAATGAGGCTTTCTCATTGTCCAATGATGAGAGCCCTATGAATACTATGTAGACCTTCATGATTCACAATTTTTCTTAGTCATGGATTACATGATGATGGAATGGAATGATCTAGAATACCTTTGAATCCAAAAAATGTCAAAAATAAATAAGGACTCTATATATTAGTCATTTGTATTATCTTGTAGGTGCATTTATGAGCATCAAAGTGTTGCATTGATGGGCCCCTATTGATGGGGCCTGATTTACATGGTGTTGCCCCATTGATGGGACCATGTCAATGCAAGCCTATTGCAAAAACTATAAATACATACTCATAGGCATGTTTATCAGACATCAAGTCATAGTAGTAGTAGAGCTCTTATAGATTTTCCATTTAAAAGTTAGAATATTTCTTTGAGTGCCCATAGCAAGAGTTAGAAAGTGTACATACCTTTATTCATGCACTGTTGTACCTAAACCACACCAATGTGTATGGTAATAAAGATGAGCCTTTTGATCAAACCTTGCAACACTTACAATAGATTAATGATTAATTTATACATGTAGTGTTTTCATTAAATATGCCATTAGTTAAGCTCAATTAGACTTCAAGTAATTAGTTAGTTAATTAAGATAAATAGATTAAGTACATAAGTACAACTTCTTCAAGCATAAACATGTATTTACTTAGTAATCCTAGTAGTGTTATTGCTTCATGTGCCCATTAGCAGAGTGCTTGGTAACCTAGCGATGGATACATGGGTTCAAGATGTGTATGAAATATGGGACTAGATGCTTATGTTAAAAGTAGTTAAATTAAGTTAGCCATTAAAATATTTCATCTCTATATTTAAGTGTCAAAAACATAAAACATAAAACAATAAAAATCATATTCCTTGATTACACTTAACCATACCTTGTGCATCACAAGTGTAATTGGGAAGACAACAAACAACCATTAGGGCAAGGTTCACTTCCTAGAAGACTAGCACACCAAAAACTATAGAGTCCATAGAATTTGACTAGAACATGCATGGATGATTCATGATTGGTATGGTTGAACATAGGAGTACCTTCAACCACTCATCATTAGCACCATTGCAAAGGATCATTTTGTTGAAACATGCACTATCTAGGATTATTGAACATTATTAATATCATTAGATGGACCCTAAGCTCAACATCAATCTCAAATTATATAATTACAAAAGGACATTAATTATTTTTCTTTTGAAAAATGTCTTCTCATAAGCATAAAGATTTCAAACTGTTGGTTACTCAATAGTGCAAGGTGGTATATACTCATCCAAATGAGTATGTGCCTAATTTCACCTTCATCCTACACCAAGATGAACAACTACAATGGCATGATATGGAAGGCAACATTGTAATACCTCCTAAGTGATTTGTTCCCATGATGCTGGTTCAAACTCATACAAAGCTAGACATCTAAGATCTTCAAGAGGAATACATTGTAAATGGTTATGAAACTCAAGACTACCATTCCACTAACACAATGTATCAAAGATCAACACTAAGAGAATCATCATGAGTTTGTGAAGGAAAAACAATTCACCAATCCCTTGTTCCTACAATACCAAGATGATAATGACAGTCCTTTCATTGAAGAATCTCAACATGAAAATTCTTCACCTCTCATTATTAATGATGGGACTATGAACCTAAATCTACATTCCACTATCAGCAAACTAGGTTCAGGAAAAGATGGCAGTCAAGGTATGAGATTGTACAAGCATCAAGATGATAGGAAACTTGACAAACATGGCTGTGATAATCTAAGGGGAGGTGGTAGACACCATGGTGGTGGTAGTTCTCCTTCCTCTTCATCCTATTCATTTGAATCTTCTTCCTCCTCTTTTGATTCTAATAAAATATATAGAAGAAACAATCATGATGGAGGTATGTAATAGAACAATAATACTAACCACCATGCCCATAATAATCAAAGGGGTAATCAAGGACATCATTGGAAACAATGAAATAATGATGATAATGAGCCTTTACTAGCAACTCAAAGCATGCTTAACATTGCAAAGTAGTTAAGATTTTAGTTAGACATGTGAATGATAGTTAAATCAAGTGCATAGACATGAACAATAACCCAATATTTGAGGGGGGATATAGATCTGATTTGTAGACATACCTAAAAGCTTTCCATGATGCCTGTGCCTTGTAGAACATTGAAAATGATTAGAAGAAACTCAAGCTCTTCCCTAGGATACTCATCAAAGAGGCTAAAATCCAGTACCAATCCTTGGAGTCAAAATCTATCCACCAATGGAGTACAATGCTTGAGCTATTTAATGATAAATACCAGATGTACTCTAAAGTGTCCAATCTAAGAAGGCAAATCTAAGGCTGGAAATAGGGACTACATGAACCCTTGGATGCTACCATGGGTAGGTATTATTCTCTCATACATTGATGCCCTAGCCATGGTTATTCTCAAAGAGAACAACTCAATCACATCATAGATGGGATCAAAGCAGAAACCTAAAGAACTCTTAGGGTTTATGCTTAAGGAAGACTACCTGAACTAAGAGCTCATCAAATAGAAAGGTTGATAAAGTAGGTAGAAAAATATAAAGATGAGTTGTAAAAAAGAAAAAGTACAAAAGAATGTAATAGTAATCCTTCCATTAGGAAAAATAAGATCTAATTCTGTGATGAGGAGGAGTCACCACTCAATGAGGTGGTGAACAAAAGAATCTTACCTATTCAAAAATCTATTTCCAATATTTTGGCAAAGGTTGATAAATTATGGAACTCTTTGAATGAACAATTTCAAACTTCTATGAATATTACTAAAGAATCCAAAGAGTGAAATAGTGATCATGGTTACAAGATGTAGAAAGAAGCTGAACATGGCTACCAAATACGTAAGGGAAAAGCTACCATAGTAGAGGAAGTTGTGGAGATAGACTCTAATGGGAATTTTCCCTATGGTTTCACACTTACAAGAGTCTAGGATGTATGTGCTAAATATTTGATTAGCACAAAGGTGAGCACTAAGATAATTACCTTATCCTTAAGGAAATCCAAGGTAGTTCCACTAGTAACAATAAGCTTACTATCTAAGCGAAGCTTAACCACAACCATATTAGCAATACTAGTAGTGGCACCAACCACAATCATGGGGAATGAAACTATCAAGATAGTAGTATCCTTACAGGCAATCATATCTATATGAGTACTATGTTTAGAAACCTATTTCTCCATGAAGCTCTACAAGCCATGCCTCATTCTAGCATCACTATTACCCTCTAGAGTACAATTGAACTCATTCACTATCTATGTGAGGGAAGAACCCATATCTATACCACCCTCTGCATTTGTCTGCAGACATCCCTCCATCCTCAACCCAATTACCTCATGCTCCATCCATTCAGGATGAAATTCTTGTACATCCATAACAATGAAATGCTACGAGGGCTATAAATTTACAACCAGCCTTTGAGCTAAGTGGTTCAGAAAATCGATCTAGGAAACAACCATTTTTTTGATCTAGCAATCCTCCCAAACCCTCACAACCTAATGTGACTAATCACCTTGTATCTTTAACACCCTCATCCTTTACATCAAACACATTCAAGTGCCCTTCAAACAAAATTCTTCCTTAGATCTATACCATGATGTTAACTCATGCTATTTCTGATTGGGTCAAGGTTGGCAACCTCCCTAGGAAAAATCTAACCTAGAAAGTCCTCTTATTTACTTGCAAATCACTATACATGGGTTATGCAAGGCTCTTCTTAATTCTACTTCTAATTTCAATCTCATCTCTTATGACATGTACAAGGCCTAGAACCTACCATCTCTAAAGAAGACCAATATCCATTTGGAATTGGTAGACTAGTCAATCACTATTCCTTTAGGGTTAGTGGAGGACATTGTCACCATAGGTTTTGGGTGATCCTATCCTACCATTTTTTTGTGATCAAGATTAAAAACTTCAAAGGTGACTTTCCTATCATTACGGGACATGCATGGTTGAGCACTATTGATGCATAAATGGGCATTAGGGCCCTTTACATAAAAATCTACAAGGAAAATGAATTTGGAAGGATTGAGAAGAAGCAAATTCCATGCATTGTGTATAGTGATAACAGGTGCAATTTTGTGTAGAAAATATGATCCATTAAAAGTACATTCCTCAAAGAATGCAATCAGTGTGCACATGAAATAGATATCCAAAGGTGATTTTATGTAGCAACCACTAAATAAGAGGGCACCTAGTGGTTGACAACTAACTTTGATAGTAGCACACTATGAATGGAACCTACTGAGTACCTAACATGTGCCTATGTAGAAGGCATGAATGAACTTGAGCAAGTTCATCACCAACTCTTTAATGATGAAGATGATGATACTTATTAGGGAGAGTTGGAAATCCCTGATAATTTCAAGTAAGAGCCCCTAACTTAAAAACACTACTAGGTGACATGGAGTATGCATTTTTTAAAGAATGGTAAGTTGGTTATCATCAATGCAAATCTTGCTCCTATTCAAAAGGAAAAGCTATTGAAGGTGGTTAACAAATGATCAATATTCTTTTCTTGGTAATATCCTAAGCTAACCCAAATTGATCTAAGGATATGCTAGCATCATATCTACATAGATCTAGCCGTAAAGCCAAGAAGGCAACTACAAAGATAACTAAACCCCAAATTAAAGCCAATCATTAAAGAGAAAATATAACAACTTCTCAAGGTGGGGTTCATCTATCCCATTGCAGAGAGTGAGTGGGTTAGCGTACTTGTAATTGTGCCAAAGAAAGGTGGCAAGTGGCAAGTCTACATTAACTTTAGGCTATTGAGTAGGATAACATTTAAAGATCTTTTTTCTTTGCCAGTTGTGGACTAAGTGTTGGACACTATATCTGAACATTATTATTATAGCTTCTTGGATTGTATAGTGGCTATAACCAAATCTAGATTGCACCCAAGGATTAGGCCACAACAACATTCATGAGTCCCTAGGGAAATTTTGCATATTGTAACATGTTTTTTGATCTATGTAATGCCCTTACAACATTCCGAAACTTGGTCCTTAGCATTTTTCAATAGAAAATTGGTAGCAAGGTAGAAGTATTTATGGATGACTTCTCTACCTATGGGGCTACATTTGAGAAAACCCTAGACCACCTTGAGAAAGTATTCAAAAAATGTGTTCAAACAAAGATTAGGCTAAATTGGTAGAAAATGTATTCAATGGTCGAAGAAGGCATAGTACTAGGCACAAAATTACTTAAGAAAGCATTAAGGTATACATGAAAAAGATAAGGGTCATCCAAGGAATCACATACCAACCAAAGATAGTAAAAGATGTTTGATCATTTCTTAGACACACTAACTACTACCAATGGTTCATAAAGAATTTCTCTAATATTGCAAAGCTATTGATCAAGCTTATAAAGAAAGATTCTTTCTTAATTTGGACCAAGAAGTGTGAACATAAATTCCAACAACTAAAAGAAAAACTCATGGAAACCCCAATTCTACAAGTGCAAGATTTGTTGAAACCATTTCATATAATGATGGACACATCTAATTATGCCTTGGAAGTTGTGCATATGCATTTGGATGATAAGAAACATTCATATTACATCCATTGTGTGAACTAAAGCATTGTGGGTGCATAGTTGAATTACATCATAACTAAGAAAGAACTAATGATAGTGGTGTATATTCTTGAAATGTTTAGGCACTATGTGCTTGGGTATAAGTTGTTTATGCACATAAATCATAGTGCCATATGCTTCCTAATAAACAATCCAGTAGTGAGCCCCTGTATCATATAGTGGCTAGTGATTTTGCAAGAATTTAATCTCACAATGGTAGATCAGAAAGGAACTAAGAATGTGATCATTGATCATCTCTCTTAGTTAATATGGGATAACAAAGAGGAGGAGAGCCTACTCTTTGATCAATTTCTAGATGAACTCCTCTTTATAGTAATAATAAATAAAGAAATGCCTATAGAAAAAAAATGGTACAATGACATCATTGGTTACCTTCTAACTCAAAAGATGCCATACGATCTGGACTTTAGGAAGAAACAACAATTTCTTCATCAGGCTAAGTACTTTATGGAAATTAATGGACACCTTTACAACGTGTGCACTAATGGCCTAGTTCATTGGTATGTCCCCAATGTAGAGTAATTACACATTCTCCAAGATGCTCATGAAGGCCCTTATGGATGCCACTATGTTGGGAGAAGTAAAGTCATAAAAATCTTGATGGCAAGATACTATTGGCCTACAATCTTCAAGGACATCCACTAGTTTTTCCAATGGTGTGAGTGCTATCAATGAGATGGCATGATGACCACTTGAATGGAGGGTGCTCAATAGTGGATTCAACCATTGGAGCCATTTGATAGATTGGACATAGACTTCATGGGTCCCATCACACCCTGTCCAATGAAAAGACATACATCATCATAATAGTTCACTACTATACATCATCCACTATTATTAAATTTGTACAAAAATATTTTGTAAATACATTTGGGGTGCCATGTGCACTAATTTTTAACATTGAAACTAATTTTATAGGTGTCACTTTTTAAAAACACATGCAATGTTTGGGGGTCAAACATAAATTGATAACACTTTATCATCGCCAAGCCAATAGTTAAAAAAAAGGTAACTAATAGGGAGATTACAAGGATTCTAAAAAGAACTATTAGCAAATATAGAAGAAACTAGAGCACAAAACTCAACAATGCCCTTTGCACCTATCACTTGACATGGAAACTCCCTATTAGCTACTCTCCCTACAAGCTAGTGTATAGAAAACTTCCAATACTCTTGATTCAATCTGAGCTCTGTACACTCTCAAAAGCCTATGATCTAAATCTTAACCTAAGTCTAGGACACAAAGAAAGATTGATCAACCTCAACATGCTAGACAAAAATTGATTAGTAGCTCTATCTTTGAATGAAGTGCATAAGGCATTTAACGAGCAAGAACATGACCTTAGAATATGGAAAGTAAAATTTTAACCTGAAGATAAGGTTATCTACTAGAACCTCACACATGTACCTCAAAAAAAGTTTCAAATGTCGTGGAATAGTTCTTATATAATTGGTGAAACCTTTCCTTCTAGGGCCATGACTATATACAAACCTAAGAGCCCAAATAAAGATCAATTGGTCAACATCCAACAAGTAAAGCCTTTCCATGAGCCAAAGTAAGCTAGTGCAATGAATACCTCAATGGATGAACAGCCACACAACTTTTTGGATCTCCTCCTTTCAAGTTAGTCATGAGGAAGATGGCCATCCATGCTATATCATTCATATAGCTTGTCAATGATTCTATTTTTTGTTTTTCAAATTTTTGATTTTGTAAATTTATTTATTTTACACATTTTTTATTTTCAAAATTTTTCATATTTTACACCATATTTTTACACCATCATTAGTACCTTAAAGTATTTCTTCAATATTTTAAATTTTCTTATATGTTTTACCTTTTTTTGTTTTAGTGTGATTCTCAAATTTTTTCTAATAAATGTTTTTTATGCCAATAGGACATGGTGGTGTTGTAGCTATTACTAATGGTGGTTTGTGCTTTATGTTTTGTTTGCTAATGTCTGGTTTCTATTTTTGAATTTTTGTGCCAATGGCTAAGTCATGGTTTCTTTTTCATGGAATAAGCAATGAGTCCATGGCATCCACTGATTTACATACTTTATGATTTTTTTTTATTTTATAAGTTTAGTGTTCCTTTCATTAAATAAACTCTTAATAAATTTGTGACCTTTGTAGTTTCTAGAATTGGGAAGGATTCAAACGTTTGTATAGGGTGTGACTCTATGGGGACTCAATACTCTTTCTACTCTTCTACATACATGGGTGCTTGAGTGTTTTCATAGAAATTTCCACCCTTCCATGTCATTTAATAACAAGAAGTCAAATAAAGCCTTTACATGGTGTGGTTCCTATCAAAACAAAAAATCAAAAAAAAAACATGATGGGAATTCAAAGCACATCCCCTAGACAAATAAATAGGTTACAAGAATTAGTTATGGAATGAGAAAGACATGATACCCATGCTTAAAGATCTCCTCTAACTAAGGCTCTCTCTCACATCCTAATTCTCTTTTCTTCTCTTTCTGAAATGGTGGTTGTTTTGTTGGTGCATTCTTGTATCTTGAGGAGGTGGATCAGTCTTGGAGTAATGATGCAAATTCATTGAAAGAGGTTACTCTTATTTGGACTAAGGATGGATCTTCTCAAGTTATTTTATAAAAAAAAATCTACAAGGGACTTCTTATGACCTTAATTTGGAATCCCATTCCACATTCTCCATTATCCATCAATGCTATCCATAACTCACCTCACTTCTGGTGTCCATATTCTTGATTTAGTGTCTTGTTTTTGATGTACTTGAATTCTAAGGTAGAATCTTTTAGGTTTTGGTCCTTAACTTCCATGACCATTAATCACCTATGGGGCCCTCAGACTCCTTAGGTTGAGGTTATGCAAGGGCAAACAAGGCATGTGCCTACTATGAGGAGGATAGTTGGGATTTTTAAGCACTTTATCCCTAGACATTTTTATGAAGAGAATCTTTGGTATACACATCTTTTACATAAGACCATGTGCTCCTTTACATATTTTGTTCAATAAATACTTTCTCTATCTAGTTTTTCAATTTTTGAGCTTTTAAAAATCCTCTTCAAGGATTTCCTCATATTCTTGGCTTTCTATGACTCCATAGATCCTAAGTTCATTGAAAAATTTCTTGTATTTTCTAAGACATTCAAATTTCAAAATTCTACCTTCAGGCCCCATATATAAGGCCCTATCAATGTGGCTGAAAAATATGATGTATAGGCATGGTCCCACTTGGAAATTTTTACATTTTCTCACAAATGCCAATGGAGTTTTTCAAATTTTTAGAGCCCAAAACCGTCAAGAGCTCATAACTTCCTAATTGTTTATCAAATCACTTCATTCTTCAATCCTATAGCTACCAAAGGTATGCTCTTTGTTATGGAGGCCACAAATGTGACATTTTTTTGGAAACTTTTTTGCCATTTTTCTAACTTCCAAAACTTTTTAACTAAAAAATTAACTATTAAATACCAAATTACAAGAGTTAAACCTTTCCAACAAGCTTTGGTGACATTTACAATTAAAATTAATAAAATAATAATAATAATATAATCAATCTACCATGGTTCAACCTTAGCCAAAGCATAACTAACTAACAAGAGAAGGTATTTAAAAATTTAAAGTTACACATTATATCTACTAATCCATGGATGTGTTGTGACTATAGATGGGACCAAAAGGAAAGCACATGTAGGAAGCAAGACCATCTCCACTAAGGGAGAAATTGCCTAGAATGGAAAGGGGCTAAGAGTAGTCCCAAAAGGAACCACTTACAACCCAGGCAATAGGTCATCTTGGTGAAGAGGCTAAGGTGGAATGTATTTAATGGATTTCAAAACCAATAGCAACAACAAAACACTTCCACTAGGATGATGCACTAGCTCAAAAAGCAAATCTTGAGGTGACCTTGACAAAAGCTTGCCTAAATTAGATCAAGTAAAGGGAGGTCCAAAAAATCATGCTCTAAGAGTTAAACTTTGGCCCTTTTCTAGAAAAAGCACCAAAAGAAGTGCAAGACCAACTGAAGGCCTCTCCCATGTGACTAGTCATCACTTCCACTAGGGAGTAGTACATGGGAGAGATATTTTTATTTTTGAACAATAGTTAGTCTAGATCCATGGTAAACATCAAGGAAATCTTAGTGTCCTACTACGTGTTGGCGACTGTTTGGGACACGACCGCCAACTAGTGTCCTCGAATAGGATTTAGGTGCCTGCTGGTCTCTGGCAACACCAAGGTCCAAATACCTCCAAATAAACTCAGTAGTTAATGTGAGTATGTGTGTGTGCTATTGCGGCATGCGGTTGTGAGAAATGTAACGATTGC
>MNCI01015185.1:88274-288573 GCA_015680685.1 Gnetum montanum
GCTATAATGGACAAGTGTCCTATTCAATTGTCAAGTGTCTTCCTTCAATTGCCAAGTGTCTTCACTCAGTTGCCAAGTGGTCACCATGGAGAGAAACAAGTTGCAGTTGACACGTGTCCCATGCAGTTGACAAGTGGCCTTTTTAATTGACAAGTGGCCCATTTTGGAGAAAGAAAAAGGTTGTAGTTGACAAGTGTCTTTTGTAGTGGTTACAAACATTTAGAAAATTAGTTGTAACTACCATAGGGGGTTATGAATTTTATAAGAAGTTATTATCATTATAAAAATACAAAAGTCACTTGTTACATATATATATTATATATTTATTAAGATCTATTGAGGAGTCATATCTTTGCCCCCTAATTTGATAAAATTAATCCATATTCCAGACCACGTGAGGAGTCAAAATACCGTTAAAAATATCAAATGCTTCCATATTCTTTGAAACCGCAACCCTAAAATGTTGCAGAGGCTTGCCATTTCTCACCAAGAAAAACATAGAAAGGATTATCTCCTCGTCTTCACTCCTAGCCGCTGTGTAGATCTCGTCCTTTGTCGCAGTAATGTTAACGATTACACAGATGAAGGCCATCTGGAAGAGGAATTCTAGAGAATGAAGATCAAACACTAGTGCATTTGGATAATGTGAGAGAACACCCTGGTTTTTAAGGATTTTCATAGAAAATCGGTGTTGCAGCATTCCATCGTGGCCATGGAAGAAATCGAAGTCTCTCTGATGAAGGCACTCAAATCTTTCAGATTTCAATGCTGAAATGCTCATGAGAACGTAGTTGGCAGCTGATATTTGATGCCAACGCTGCATCACTCCAGCATTTGCAGACGATGATGATGCATCCACCCACTACTGATCTTCCCACCTATTCTCCGCGTCTTCGGCCACAGGCTTGCCCCGAACCATCGCTTCCAACGCACAGACGCAGACGTAGTTGTACTTCATTGAAATTGGCAAAGACAAGGTCACGGTTTTTACCACTTCTGTAGACGAAGTTTTTGTGTGGGTTTAGGGTTTGTAGATGTCGCTGATGCTCTTGATGAAGAAGATGATGATAAAAGAATGTGCCCACCTAATAGTACGGCAACGTAGAATTGGATTGTCTGCCAGATATTTTGCTGCGATCCGCCACCCCTGGTAACCCATTTTTTGGGTCTCTGAAAAGCACTTTTTAGCTGTCAATGGAGATGAAGAAGAGACCACGATTTTGTGCAGAAGGTAATGAAGGACAGTAGATGAGGATTTCTCCAAAATGTTTCTTTGAAGTCTTCACTTATTGGATCAGTTAATCACGCGTATTTAATTTAATCGGTAAATTGCTAACATAGGCACAGTTCCAGAATTTCGTTTTAAGGTTCACCAACCGTGAAAATGGTAGCAATGCCATATTCAGTCCGTTGTTCGGTGTTTTGGAAGTACCCAGGCATGCACGGCTCTCACTCTTTGGTTCATCCATTAATTTCACCTTTTTAAGGCAAATAATTTATTTACCTTTTCCTTCATCCACAAATAATTTACCATCTTTCAAGGCTTGTGCTCTGTCTTACAGGAACTACGTCTTTACCAAAACATGTTAACTAGAACTTTACCAGTCAATTTGGTGAGCTTTTGGCCAAATATGCATGACATGGATGTGTTTTCCAACTTCATAACTGGAAGCATCTCTGCAAGCTTAGGAAATCTGTCTTCTCTCTATCGGCTTCAATTGGATGATAATACGTTAAGCTACAGCATCCCTTCTTAGATTGCAAATTTGAAGTCTCTACAGGATCATGGTCTTTGAGACAACAAATTGCTTGGCAAGATTCCCACTGAAATCTCTCTCCTAGACCATACGCTGTAAGTGAAACATGTTGCCTCCTCATGATGGGCTGTTCCAGATGCTTTTGCCAGGGGCAGATGACCTTGAATGTACCTTATGGAGGTCAACTAAAACCACTTCTTGACTTGTACATCAATACATGTTTGTAGATCCAGTGAATTCTTCTTTGGCACTGAAATAGCCAACACCTCTGAAGAGTCTTCATCCAAAAATATTGGCAATGTTAGTTATATGATTAGCTTCACAACCTCACAAAGCCTGCTCCATTAAATGGCCAAAATGTACCAACACTAAGCAAAGGTGATGGTTGTAGTGCTTGGGTTGCTAAAAATCGGGGCAAGTCTTATTGAGATTCCAATGTAGGAAAACCTTAGCATTAAGAGAGAATGGATGCGATGGTGCTATGGTGTTGATGACAAGGAGTTTGGTACACTCACACTGATAGAAAGGATCCATTACAAGATTGTAGCGTTAAACCTCAATCCCATAGTGAGGCCAAGAAAAATCACTACCTTTTCAGCCCAAGAATATGCCTCTCTAAGTGGAAAATTCCATGTCAACCTTTCATAGTTGATCTATTTAGAGATGGAGAAGTAGTTTAAAGAAAATGAACATGGAAGGAAGGCACTCCCCTTTCCATGCCTCATCAGAAAACTTTGTCAAAGTGGAGGAATAGTCTATTATATGAACAATTCTATTAGGCATGCCTCAATTGCCAATTGGGAAAAATTGATGAAAGATAAAACACTTGCAACTACTATTCATGAAGAGGAGTAACAACCACCACCTCCACATGCCACTCAAAAATCTGTGTCCAATGTTGCTATAACTACCCAATGGTTGCATGAGTATCAAGAATGGCTCTTAAGTGAATAAGAGCAATAAGCAGGAATAAGTGGTGAGGACCCATATGTGTACAAATTGGCAATGAGTCACCTAAATGAGATGGCTTGAACAATCAACTTAATGGGTGAAGATGGATCCATTTTCTTAGCCCAAAGAATGTACTTACCCGCAAGGTCGAATCCTAGTGCTAGATAGGTTATAGTATCTCTCATAGAATAGCAACCACTCTTAGAAATCTCTAGCAATGCTACAAATTCTTAGTGTGCTTGGAGAAAAGTATTGGGGCAATAGTATTGGTGATGTGGCACCAAGGGAAGGAGACAAAAAAAAAAGGTAGTTGCTAACTGAATAGTTGAAATACTCAACACACCTATAGTGTCTATACTAGACATCACTACACTCAAAGATGTGCAGATGTCTATAGAAACCACAAGTTGTAGGATAAATACATCATAGGATAAAGAACTAATAGACCAACTAGTGGAAATTGGACAACTATTTCCAAATGTCTTTAACTTTCTAGAAAATATTATTGGAACCTAGTCAAAGTTGGTAGAGGCAAGGGGCAAGAACATCATCTTAGAGGGGCAACTCAAAATAGCCAAGGAGTTGAATGAACCTTTGGCCACTAAATTTGTAGGATTAAGAGTTCAAATTGTTGACCTTGTAGTTTTCGACCTAGCATTAACAAAAGATGAAGCTATTGAATAGCTTCACACTAGATTGAAAGGGGTTAAGGGAGCAATGGAAATAGTGGTTTTCTATAAATCCTTAGCAAAGTCCATACAACACAAAATTTAGAAGGCCTTAGATTAAACTTGCCAAGTGAATGTACAATTCATTATAGAGAATCATCATGTAAGGAATATTGATGAGCATAAACAAGAATTAACAAACTTCATCCATTAATAGTAAGAGCAACTGAATAGAAAAAACATAAAACTAAGGAGATTGGTGGTGCAAAATAGAAACTTCTCCATGTAGGAGGTCTATGCCCTTCACTAGAAAACTACAATCAAGGTAGCTACCTAGAAATCATAGGCTCTTAAATTAGAGAGAGTCAAAGATCATTATAGAGAGTAGGTTGGTCTACAAAAGGAAGTGAATAAAACCCACATCTGGTTGACAAAGGGGAAAGTGAATGAATCCCTCCAATAAGGAAGAGAAATTTGGTAGCCTATTGTTGATGTGATAGATGCCCACAACAAGGTAGAAATCCACATAAATAAGTTATAGATTGATGAGATGATGAAGTACATGGAGCTTGCCAATCCCTAAAATAAAAATATAGCCATGTTGACTACTAGATGGCCATGGTTGAAACTAGAAAAAATGTGCCTAGCTCATACTTGTTGTACGAGGCTAAGTTAAAGCATCACAAATACACCAAGAAAAAGCTTATAGTGGCAAATGCTAAACTCAAAGTTCTCAAGGGCAAATACACTGATTAAGGATCTACCACTAAGAACCTGTATAAATGAATGAATAACTACCAAGAGCTACAAAATGATTTTAGACACAAATAGTTCATTGCCTAGTTTGTCAACATAAGGATGTTCCCAGTAATGCCCTATCCATGGGATATCCTCATTCTAGCCCACATTGGTGATGTTGCATGGACTGTGAATGATACCCAGAGTAAGGAAGAGAAGATGAAGGCATTGTTGGATGTCTTTTTCCTTCTACTAGAGGTTGCAATCATAGTAGGACAACCATAGCCAACTTAGCCACCACATGTGCCCAAAGCCAATGAAGGTCCTTTAGAACTTTAGAAGCCTCCAATGCCTAGGACTATCTAATTTTCTCCATCATCTTCATACCATCAGAGGACATGTTATCCAATTTTGTGTAGTCATGTCATGGTGTTAAATTTTGTGTCATGAATATCATAATTTTTGCAATGTATTTATCTATACACTTAGGAACTCAATTTTTTCAAGTTAATTTATTATGTCAAGAGTTAGTCAATAATCCCATGCCTTCCCAATTTTGTAAAGGAACACAAGGACAAGTTTCATTTAGTCATGGGGGTATGATGAGCATCAAAGTATCATGTTGATGGGACCTTGTAGATGCTACCTCATTGATGGGGCCCCATTTGCATGGTGTTGCCCCATCGATGCAACCTTTGCTACATCAACAAGGCCCTATTAATGTAGCCCTATTGCAAAAACTACAAATACATGCTCATAGCCATGTTTATGAGACATCAAGTCATAGTAGTAGAGAAACTCTTGCATTTTCTCCATTTGAAAGGTAGAATATTTCTCTCAGTGTCCACAACAGGAGTTAGAAAGTATAAAAATATTTATTCAAGCATTATTGTACCTTAACCACACTAGTGCATACAACAATAAAGATGAGCCTTTTGATCAAACCTTGTAGCACTTAGAATATATTAATGTTTTATTTATGCATTCAATGTTTTCATTAAATCTGTAATTAATAAAGATCAATTAGACTTAAGTAATTAGTTAATTAATTAAGCTAAATAGATTAAGGACATAAGTATGAACACTTCAAGTGTAAACATGTATTTGCTTGGTAATCCTAGCAACATTATTGTTTGATGCATCCAATAGCATAGCACTTGGTAACCTAGTAGTGGATATGTGGGTTCAAGAAATGCATTGAAAGTGGGACCAGATGCTTATGTTAGAACTAGTTAAAGACTAGTAAAGTAGTTAAATTAAGTTAGTCATTAAAATATTTCATCTCTCTATTTAAGTGCCAAAGAACATAAAACATAAAACAATAAAAATCATATGCCTTGATTACAATTAACCATACCTTGTACAACACAAGTGTAATTTGGAAGACAATGAATGACCATTAGGGCATAGTTCACTTCCAAGAGGACTAGTACACCAGAAACTATAGGGTCCATGGAATTCAATTGAATCATGTATGAACACTTCATGATTCATATGGTTGAGCATAGGGATACCTTTAATCACTCATCATTTATATACCCAGCCCATGTACAAGTATCAACATTAGCAAGTTACAAATAATTGGGGTACCACTTAATGGAATCTCCTTGTTCCTATGCTTAATAGATAGTGATTTCCATCAATCACTACTTTCAAGATGCAGAAGCATGTGTTTATTAATCCCCTTCAATAATATCTGAACAATACCTACCTACTCCAACCAATCTTGCCAATCAAGCTTCCCTAGTAGCAATAGTAGTTCCTACTTCTTAGTTCCATTTAAGGTGGGATAATTAGTTAATCATAACCAAGGTATGCCAAATTGTATAATATTTTTTATTAGACCATGCATGTTTCTAGGAAATATTGTTAATCTCCTATTGATTTAGCTACAAGGTAAATTTGAGGTCCTATGGTAGAAAGTTGTATCATAAATGCATATGTGAAAAGTGAGAGACTGAGTCCACATTATTCTCTTCATCTTGTAAAGAGGATAATCATGCATGCTAGATAAAAGTCCACATCCAAGAGGCCTTGGTGAAATTCCCTAATCATAGTCAAAGTGCAAAATCTACTTTACGAACAAGTTTTGCAACCATGTCTTGTAGAGGTAACATAATGGCACTCCAAGATGGTAATGTTATCATCATTCCCATGTTTATAGTGGCTACATGTGTAGACAAAGAAGGACATTTGTACAAAAAATGATTAGAACCTAGTAGTCCTCTGATGGAATTTCAAATTGGTTAGAAATGTCATAGCCTAGCTATTTATGAATCCAATTTAAAATTCAATATCATCTCAATGCAACACTAATGGGATAGCCAAGCAATGTAATGACAACTATTCTAGGATAATCATATCCTACAAACTTTCTAGTGATTAAGTTAGAAAAAATAAGGAAGATAACTTGTTTGTTATCATGGAAAGAACATAGTTGAGCACCACTCATGCTAGGTTGGTCTTCCAAGAACTCCTTCTCAATATTGATAGTAGAGATGAGACCAAAATGATAAATTATAAGAGTATACCTTGTGATTCTTCTTAGTCATGTAGCACTATTCACATGGGCTATTCAAGAAATCCAAAGGGAACATTTTTCTTAGTAAACCTGGTATACCATAATGAATATCCTTTGCCTCTATGTATGCATAATGGTCAATTTAACACTTAAAGATCTCCTAGATAATAAACATGGTTAGGCATGGAGGAGGAATTCTCCACCCTATGTCAAAATTTTATCTTTCTATTATTTTTGTTTATACATATAATAAATATGATATGTTTAGTTAGAATTTTTTTGCTTTTTAAATTTAATGGATAATCATTTATGATGTTTCCTTTTCTTTTAGAGATTTTTATTTGACCATGTGTGTTAAAATGAATAAATGTACTTTATGTATGTTCATCGAATAAGCCAATGGTAGATGGGTGAGTTATAAATTTGATGA
The DNA here is from genome assembly GCA_015680685.1 of Gnetum montanum. Classification (NCBI taxonomy): domain Eukaryota; kingdom Viridiplantae; phylum Streptophyta; class Gnetopsida; order Gnetales; family Gnetaceae; genus Gnetum; species Gnetum montanum. The sequence goes on from MNCI01015185.1 coordinate 95,340, forward strand.
GGTTGCAACAGTATTAGATAGATTCAAACTAGAGCCTTGATTAATGGAATTCACATATAACAAAATTTATCCATCCACTTTTTCTCTATCCATCACCAGTGAAGTAGGCTTTGATTTTATAGTGAGCTAAGACTTACATTATGAGCTATTAAATCTAATTCTATTGAAAACATGAATAGGTAATGGGTTTAGACCTTAGGGTGTGAAATCTAAAATTCTAGAAGGATGCTTAGTCATTGGCAAAGAAAGGATGTATCATCAAGGATCCTTGTGACCACTGGATGTATCTAATTAGTGTGATTGAAGCAAGGTGCACATGCTACCATGCCTAGCCACCCTAGTTAGAAGAGGTTTATGATCTCATGAACTATGCTTGCCATGCAGTGAACAATGAATTCTTATATTCATGCATGTCAAAGACTCCAGGTAGTGTTCTCATACTTTAGTCATTCCCATGCTCTATTAGAAACCTTCTTCTTACAAAATGAAAAATAATGAAAATAGGAAAACATAAATACAAATAAAAAATTAAAAGAAAGAAAAATAATATAAAATAACAATGATGTTAAGAAGAGGTGATGGGAAGAACAATGTACCTCTAAGTTTATTAATCTATACAAATTAGTATTTTTACCATCCTAGACCAATTCTAGAATTAATTATATTAATATCAAAATTAGTGGTTGAAGAAATACCTATTTAAGCTTTTCTCATGTTCAACACATTTCCTAAATCACTTGACTTTCCAAAATATCATACTCTAAGAAAATATTTGTTTCATTCATATCCATGGCCATGAAGGCATGGAAGTCTCTCTTAATAAATTTAAGAGGAGCACGTTCACTCCAATAAAATCACCTTCAAATACTGAATCTAAACATTATGAAAAGATAGATTATTTGGTAGAAAATAAGAAAACTAGCTATCATTAATTATTTAAATATCAAGATTACAATAAGGTTCCCAAAACCTACAAAACATCCAAAACCTTTCAAAACACTCAGTGATATTTTCAAGCATAAGATTATACAACCACACAATGGTTATTCCTAATGCAAGACATAATCAATGGCAAATCTATATCTCAACCTAGGATTAAGATTCAATTTAGAGAGAAGTAAACAAGAGATGAGAATTCATAGGTTAATCCTCATACATTAACCCTAAATCTACAATCATACCTACACTTACTTAATGTGCTCTATCATACTATTGCCAAGCTCTTCTCAACTCAAGAGCTCTCATTAAGATTTCTCTCTCACTTTCTGTCCATGTAAAATCATGAAACACTAACATATTTATTAACAAAAAACAAATAAAAATCTAGGAAAGCCTTTCATAAGCTTAACTTGGAGTTCCCATGTTGTTTTCATCATTTTCCTCTATCTCCTGACTATTTTTTAAATTTTCTATAGTTAATTATAGAAGTTTCTTAGTTGTACAACTCATCTTTGATCTTCTCAAGTTTTCTTCTACAAAAACACAACTTTTGGCCAAGATGTCTATTATTTTTGGAAGACATCTCCTCCATGGGAAAGATATCTCCTTTTTTCCATGAGATGTTTCCCTTGAGATATCTTCTCAGTTTGGGAGATGTCTCATACAAGACATCTCTCCTCAAGGCAAGATATTTCCTCTAGGAAGTCTCAGTTTTGCTAAAAGAACTCTTCTAAATTGAAGATATCTCTTGCACAATCCTAGCTTCTAGATAAGACATCTTTTTAATTCCCAATATGTCTCCATAGAGCTTGAATCCTACAAAACATACATATAAGAAGTAACAAGGGGATGGAAAAAGGTGTCCTTACACCATTTCATTATGTTAAGTGATGCTTCTACCCAAACCATAAATTCATTTAGATCAAGAATCAACATCATAATCCTTGAACCACACTTTGATTACATTTGAACCAATAATTTTCTTTTTTTCAGGTCATGATATTGTAATCTTTATTAGGATGTGGAATTTGTTGGTGGAGATGTCTTGACCCTAAAGACATCTTCATAGAGCTTGACACATATAAAAAGTACATATAGAAAAGAAAAAAGAGGTCAAAAAATATGTCCCTACACCATTTGGTAATGTTAAGTGATGCTTCTATCAAAATTCTAAATTCATTTGATCCAAGGATCAACATCAAAATCTTTGACCTAGACTTTGACAACATTTGAATCTAGGATTTAACCTTTGTTAGGTCACTATATTGTAATATTTATTGGAATATGTGATTTATTAGTGGAGACATCTTAACCATCAAGAAATCTCCACAGATCTTAAAACTTGCAAAACATACATATAAGAAAGAACAAGGGGTTTGAAAGAGGTGTCCCTACATCAGTTGGTAATGTTAAGTTATTCTTCTACCAAAATTCTATATTCATTTGATCCAAGAATCAACATCATAATCCTTGACCCAAACATTGATCACATTTGAATCCAAAATGTAACCTTTGTCAGGTCATGGTATTGTAATCTTTATTAGGATGTAGGATTTCTTAGTAGAGCTAAAGGAATCAATGAGATATTTCTAGTAAAGAAAAGTTTGAGAAGCCTATTGAGAATACATGCATAGATAGAGAAAAAAACTAGAATCTTGACTTATAAATGCTCTAGATCATATTATCTTAGTTTGAACTAATTAATGGTTTGACCATAGATCAATCAAGGCTAGATGGCACTATAAGTCATTGATGTGACATTATTCCTGAAAAGGAGACTTGGAGATCAATATTTATTGTATGGATGAGTAGCGATGAAAGGATGTAATGGAAAATATCTCATGAGGTGTAGTACATGCTCAAATACTTCATGAGATAATTGAATTGTTCACTGGGAATTTGATGATGTTGCACTCTCACCCTTTCTTTCTCTTGTTCATTAGACATTCTCCATATGTTTCATTTAATTCTTATCCATTGTTGTGTGTGGTAGGATGTTGATCAAGCAAAGTAGAGTATGAGAATTGGACATCTAAGGGGATGGGTTTGCATTTGATGCTAATTTCTTGCTCATTGTTAGAAATGTACATGTTTCTTATCAACAAGTTTCATAAGGATAAGAAACACAAGTGTCTAGTATGGGAACAAGCCACTTGTGAATCCAGAGAGAATTAACATTATAAGTTAGTGATCTAAAGCTTATCTTCGAGTGATTATTATGCTTATATTACATACGCTACTTGATTATTCTTCCACTTGCATGAGTATCAAATCTTATTCTTTAATGTGTGATCATGATAAACCCTTCCTAGTTATTCTTATTTGCACTTGTATTTCATTGTTCTTAGTGTTCTAATCATTCTTCTATTTCTCTAACTACTCTTTCCTAGCTCTCAAGTCAGGAGAATATATTGATCAATCAACTTAATTTCCATGATTCATGATGTTACTAAAGGTAAGTTTGTAATATTATTATTTTTTAGCTCTTTTGATGCATTGTTAAGTCAATTTCTAATAATTCAAGCATGCTTTTGAACTTGTAGGTGGCTCCATAGATGAAGGTAGGTAGAGAGTGTAGATGCTAAATTTTTGAGTTTTTGTTGGATCTAGAGGATGTGTTAATACACCTCATACATTAGTGTATGAGTGTTAGTGCATGTCCTCCCACACCCCCACCCCTTTCCCCATCCCCAATCCCCCCTTCCCATGCATCCTTGGACATGTGTCAATGAGCTAGTATAAATGGGAAGTTCTCCCAAGACCATTCCATAATTTTCCTTTAATTTTTCTTTTATTTTCTTTTCCTAATTACAAACAAGAAAAACATACCATATTTTAATAGGTTTACATGTACTCTTCTTGGCCTTTTTTGTCGTTAGTGTTCTTTCCATGATTCAAGAATAGTATCTTGTAACTTGATCATGGGGGAGAGGAATTAATCTAGGTATATATTTAATGTATTTGATAGTTATTTAAGTGTTTCCATCTTATTTGTAATTATCCATGTACACCATGATTTCATAGTTGTGATAATGTTTCTGAAGCATTTCCAAGGTGATAATGTCAATTTTCATCAAGTAACGATATCATAGTTATGATGTCATAGATCTTATATCATAGCACTAGCTATGTCATTGTATAAGTGATATCATGGAATGCATGCTAGCCTATAAATACAACACTTAGATCCATGGATCCACATAAGTTTCATTCCATAGTAACAAAACTCTTTTAGGTTGTTTTCATGAATTTAGTCTTAAGTACTTAGAAGTATGAATGCCGACAAAGTAGTGTGACTTAGTGAATGGAGTTCTTATTCAAACATCTTGTACTTGGTTAGAAGTGTGACTAGCAATAAAGATCGAGCTATTTCATACTATTGTAGCATTATCCTAGTTTACTTCTTTACTTAGAATAATGTTAAAGGTTTTCACCTAGACTATTAATTACTAGTTTCCTAGTTAATGTTTTACTATTCCATGCACTTTACTTTTATTGTTGTTAGTTTGAGGAATAGATATGACTAATTTTGAGCATAATGTGTGATTGTTTGGTAACCTACTAGTATTATTTCTTGGTTCACCTAGTAGCAAAGTACATGGTAATCCTAGTAACTATTACATAACCCCAAGACATGTACCAAAAATTAGGAATAGATATCCATCATCATAGGATAGAATAGATTCATTTATTATTTTACTTAGAAACTATTTTCATCTTAACCATGTTTTCTAGGAGAAACAATGGCCAAAAAACATCAGCTATCATATATGATCTATACCATACACTCATATTTCACTAGCTCCACATGGGAAGACAATGGTCTCAAACTTAAATTAATTGCCAGTTGCATGTGAACACCTATACTTATATGGTTGGGTGTTGAATTGCTTCACCAGTCATCATTAGCACCATTATTGGGGATAAGTCAATGTATGCTGAGTAATTGATTTCATGAATTTTATTGTATTAAAATTCAAAGTTAAAATTCATAACCTTAACAATTAGGCATACTTAACCAAACATATTAACCCACAACATGGCTTCAAATAAGTATACATCATCACCTACCAAAGAGGCAATAACAGAATTAGTGATGAAGAAGAATGAAGTATGTCAATGCAAGCAAGGATCTCATATGTTCATCATAATCCTCATTATCCTAATTTTACTTTCATATTTCACCAAGATAGGAAACTAAGATGGATAAATATTCAAGGTAACATTGTTCTAACTCTAGAGTACTCAGCACCCATCATGTTTTAGATAGCTCTAAGGGGCATGAATCTAAGTAAGGCAGTTAATAGGTATCATGTAACCAAACACATGACATGATCCTATCAACCTGCTAAGGAGAAAGTTAAGAGATATGTTTCCATGGAAATTAAGCATGTCCAAAATAAGAAAAAGAAAGTCAACTCTCCTATTATCCTAGAAGAACATGATGGTGATGCATTCATTGCTAACCAACTCCACAAAAATCATGAAGTTCATTCACAAACACCTATCATCCAATTGGAGGAACCTTTCAAAGTTTAATTGCATTCCACCCTAGCAAAGACACCTAAGAGGGATGAAACTAACTTCAAGTATACGTAGAACTCAAGGACAAGACTTTCTACTAGCTCCTATAGAGAAGAATACTAGAGTCATGAAAGGAGGACAAGCTAGCACCATTCTCCTACTACCTCATCCTCATCCTCATGATCATTAGTGGCCTCTAATAAGAGAAGGCCAAGGCACCAGGACCATGAAAAAGAGGAAATAAGAACTCATGAACACCATGACTATCACCTAAGAAATTCAGATGAGAAAGATGAAGGTTATGAATGAGGAAGGCATAGGGATAGGAGAGAAGATAGAGAAAAGGATAATCATAAAATGAGGCATTTCTACAATAGAGCACATGAATGTGATCATGATGATGAACCCATATTGGCTATTCAAAGTATGATAAATATCAAGGAAACTATTTATATTCCAACTAGGAACATGAGAAATAGTCATATAAAATAGCTTAATATGAATAACATGCCAAGATTTGAGGGTGGTTATAACACTACTTTACAACACCACCTTCAAGAATTCCACAATGCCTGCATCCTACAAAACATTGAAAGTGATTGGAATGAGATGAAGTTTTTTCCACAAACACTTGAGAAAGAGGTAGAGAGCTAGTATAGATCACTTGAACTTAACTTGATCAAAAGATGGAGTACCATGCTAGAGATTTTTAATGAGAAATATCAAAACTATTCATGGCTGTCCAATTTGAGGAAAAACATTTAAGGATAGATGCAAGGAACTCATGAAACCCCTAATGCAATAATGGGTAGGTACTATTCACTATTACACAAATGCCTAGGCTATGGATTCTCAAATTAGAAGCAACTAAGGAACGTTGTAGATGGATTACAAAATAAGACCAAAGAGATCCTTAGTGTTTATGCCCAAGGCCAATTATCTGAAATGACCACCCATCAAATCCAAAGACTAATTGATCAAGTGGCAAAGAAGGAAGGTGAGTTAAGAAAGAGGGAATCACTAGAAGAATATAATAGAGATTCATCTATAAAGAAAAGAGATGCATGAGTTTATGACATTGAAAAAGGAAACCTTGGATCAGGCAATTTAAAAGAAGACTCTACCAATTCAAAAATTTGTAATTAACATCACAAAAAAGGTAGAGAAAATGTGGAAATCAGTTGATGAAAAATTTGCAACAAAATTGAAGATTATAAAGGAGAGAATAGAACAAGCCTTTGGAAAAGGAAAGAACAAGAAAAAGATGAGAGATTTTTGATGAAAAGGAAAAGTGGCCCAGAAGAAGAGGAAGGAGATGTTGTATGCTAGTATAAACATATAAAAGGATATTGTCCTATGATGGCAGTTACAAGGAATAAGGGCATATGTACTTAATCCCATATTTTCTAATAAAAAATGCCCAAAAAATTACCTTATCCTCAAGGTAACTATAGGTAGAACTTCCAACCAACATACTATCTGAATGAAGCCTTGCCCTAGCCACAAGAGTAATACTATTAGTAGTGGAAATAACCCTAAGCATGGGCCATGCTACCACCTCACCAACAATATCCACATCGGCAGCCAAATCCATATGGATATTTTGTACAATTTCCAATCTCTCCTAGTAATGCTATTTTCCAAAATCCATAATGCTACCTAATAGAGTACCATAAAACAATGTTGTCAAGGATAGATCTAGACTCGTACATGCATCCATCAATAACTAGTTCTTTAAAAAAACATTTGAATCCTTTACCACTAGTGCCATCTCCTATCATGTAGAGGGAACTACTATCACAACCATAATAGAAAAGCACAACAAAAGCTATTAGTATGAAAGAGGAGGTGATCACATGAAAATCATAACCTAGGAAATGATTGTTCTTTTGAATGAGTCCTCAAAAGGTTTAACAGATGGGGAACACCTCTACTTCCACCCTATCTACATCTAATCCTCCTAAACACAACAAGCTTCCATCTTCATCAAAAATCAAATGTCATGACTATCATGCTTTCTCAAACAATCACTCATTGAATAAAGGTAAGGGTCCTTCCACAAAACCAAACTAATCTAGGAAGTCCCTTAGTTTACCTTCATGTAGTAGGGGAAAAACCATGTAAGGATCTACTTGGTTCTAAGTCAGGAGTGAACTTGATCTCACAAGACATGTATCAGACCTACAATCTACCATTGTTAAAGAATACTAACATTTGGTTAGAGCTTGTGAACCAATCAATTATAGTCCTACTAGGGTAAGTGAAATATGTAACTACAACCATTAGTGGTTGGTCTTATCTTGGAGACTTTCTAGTAATCAATGTTGATAAAAATAAGTGAGAATTTCAAATTATCATGGGTAGAATTTGGCATAGCACTATCAATTCTAAGCTTGGGATTTGTGACTTGTCCTTGGAGATTTCCAAGGAAGACGAAGCTGGTATCATACAAAGATAAAGGGTTTCATGTATTGCATATATTGATCATGGGTGCAATTGCATGAAAAGTATATGTTCTATCAAATGAAAAAATACTAGGACATGCAATAAATGTGTAGAATAAATATGTGTGCAAAAATATTTGTATGCAGCAACCACACAACAAGAAGGCATCTAGTAGCACATTCCAAATGAAGAAACTCAATTTAACAACTACATGAAACTATCAGAACAAATTTTTAGTGCCTACATTGAAGAGACTAATAAGTTCAAACAATTAAGGAAAAGGTAATCCTACCCACAAATGAGTTAAGAAGAAGAGACAGACTACGGACAATTGGAGATCCCAGACACCATTGAACTAAAACCGTTGGAACTAAAGGGCCTATTGGCAACATTAGAGTATTCCTTAATAAATAATAGAAAGATAATAATAATTAACATCGACCTAAGAGAATAATTGGAGTAGAAGTTGATGGAAGTGATTAATAGATGGCTTATAGCACTTGTGTCATCTTATGATTAAATTATGGGAATTGATCCAAGAATCTATCAACATTGGATATATACTAATCCCATAGTAAAACCACAACACTAACACTAATGGAGGCTTAATCACAAACTAAAAGAAGTTGTCAAGAAAGAGTTGGAAAAATTGCTAAATCTAAGATTCATCTATCCTATTGTAGATAGTGAATGTGTTAGTTCCTTTATGATTGTTCCAAGGAATGGGGACAAACAACAAGTCTGCATTGATTTTCAAATGTTTAATGCTGCTTCCTTCAAGGATCACTTTCTTTTGTCATTTGTTGACCATGTCCTAGATATTATCAAAGGACATGAGTATTATAGTTTTTTGGATGGATACAATGGATATAATCAAATCTGCATTACACCTAAAAACTAGGAGAAAATAATGTTCACCATTCCATGGGAAATGTTTGCCTACAGGAAGATGCCATTTGATCTTTGCAATGTGCCCACTATATTCCATAGACTTATGCTTAGTATCTTATATATTGGAAATGGTGTTGAAGTATTCATGGTTAATTTCTCAACATATGGGCTCAATTTCAAGCAAGCACTAGACTGATTGGAGCAAGTACTATAAATATGTATTTAAATTCATCTTAAGATCAACTAGTAGAAAAGCCACCCTATGGTCCAACATGGTATAGCGAGGCATAGAGGTAGATCCTAGAAATATTCAAGCCATACAAAATATAACTCAAATGCCATAGATAGCAAAAGATGTGTGAACATTCTTGGATCACACGGGATATTATAGAAGATTTATAGAAAATTTTTCAAAGATAGAAAAACTACTCATGGAACTCACTAAAAAGGATGAATCCTTCAAATGGAAAGAGTTATGGAAAAAGGTATTTGAAGCTCTAAAGTAGAAACTAGTTGACACACCAATTACTCAAGCTTCAAATTGATCTAGGCCTTTTCACATCATGATCGATGCTTCCAATTATATTTTTGGTGTAGTATTGACATAATTAGATGATCAAAAGAGATCTTATTATATAAACTGTGCTAGGAAAAGAATCACTAGAGAACAATTAAACTACACAACAAAAAAGAAGCTAATGGTCATAGTGTAAGCATTTGAAAAGTTTAGAAACTATGGGCTTGGGTATCAAATTTATGTCCATACTGATCATAGTGCCATTCGATTTCTCTTGAAGAAATAAATGGTTAGTCTTAGGGTGAATAGATGTCTCATTATTTTAGAAGAATTCAACATCACGAGGATTTATAAAAAGGAAATAGAAAATGTAATAGCTAATCATCTATCAAAATTAAAGTGGGATGCCCAGGACTAGGTAGAACCTTTATCCAATGAGTTTCCCTATGAGAACCTATTTACTAAAATATTAAAGGCTATAAGTTTAATAAGGAAGTTATGGACCATAGAATATATAACCTATCTCTCAACACAAGAGATTCCCACTGAATGGAATAAGAAATAATTTAAATAATTCCTTTAGAGAGAAAAAATATATATGGAAATCAGTGGTAATTTATACATGATTTATGCATATGGGCTAGTAAGATGGTGTATGCTAGAATGTGATTAGCAAAGAGTTTTACATGACATGCATGAAGGATGCACCACTACGCAAGGTGTAGAATAGCACTCAAATTGATAATGATAGGCTACTTTTTGCCTACCTTGTTTAGAGATGCCCACACTTTTGTGCAATCTTGTAAGNTCCTACCTTGTTTAGAGATGCCCACACTTTTGTGCAATCTTGTAAGCAATGCCAAAGAGATGGAGAAATCATGGACAAATATGAAGAGTCACAACAATGGATACATCCACTTGAACCTTTTGACCTATGGGAAATTAATTTTTTGGGGCCAATATAGCCAATATTGAATGGAAAAGCATACATAATCATGACTATGTATTACTATACTAAGTGGGCACAATTAGTAGCAAGAAAAGATTGTACAAAAAATATAGCTATCAAATTCTTCAATCAACATGTGGTGAATAGATTTGGAGTACTAAGAATGCTCATTTCATACAACAAAACTTACTCCACTAGTGCTACATTTAAAAAGCTCATGCAACAACTTGGGGTGAACCATAAACTAACCACATCATATCATCCCAAAGAAAATGGTCAAGCTAAAGTAACTAACCAAGAAATTACTACGATACTTACTAAGACAGTTAGTAGGTTTAGAAAGGACTAGAGTGCTAAAATGAGTGATTCTTTATGAACCTATAAGACATCCTAGAAACTACCTCTAGGGTACTTACCATATGAATTACTTTATGACAAGTTTCTAATGCTCTTAATCCAAGAAGAGCTCTACACTCTAGCTATTGCCAGTGAAGTTTACCTTGATTTGAGCTTAGCCCAAAAAGAACATCCCATGAATCTAAATCTTTTAGATGAAAATAGGCTTGTAGAACTCATGAGTAATGAAAGTCCATAATCATTACTCTAAACATTGGCACAATACATGGATAAGGCAAGTAAGTATACAACTAGATGATAAAGTTCTTTATTATAATCTTAATCATATATCCAAAAATGCCAAATTTCAAATGCTTTGGGAGGAACCATACATTATTAAAGCTACTTATTCGTCTGGTGCCTTACATATCTACCACCCATCCTATCCACATAAGCTCATTATTTCTAACATCCATCAAATCAAATTCTACTATGAACATTCCAAGGAATCTACCCAATCTAACCCACTAACTTCCATTTGTTCTCTCCTTCATTTAACCAATCCTAGTAATAGCCATGAAGGTGTCCATCTAAACCCATAGGTAAATTACTGAACTTTTTACTTTCCTTTTTCTTTTTCATTCTTTTATACTTTTTCGTTTCTTAATAATTTCTTAAATCTTTTACATTTTTTGTTCTTTTAATATTTCTCATTCTTTACATTTTTTTTCATTTTTAGTATCATTTTAATCGTTTTCACACTTTATTTTCATTTTCTTTGTAAATAATTTTGATTGCTAATAAAACACATTAAGAATGAGATAAGATGTATTCTATTAAGGTGAAGATTTCCCTACATTATCAAGTCATAAGGGATTGAGTATTTACACAGTGATACCAAAACACTCATCCATTCATTCCATTAACAAGAGGTTCTTACCATGGCCATAATGATATTCTTTTTATCATAAAACTAAGATTAAACTTATGGTCATTATTCTTGGACCAAAAATTTAAGAAGTAAGAGGGAATGTTAAGAGTGACACCAAGGAGATTTGTGGATTCTCTTGGATTATTACTATAAGTTCTATTCTATTGCTTAGGTTGTATTATATCCTTATAGATATAATAAATAATGAAATTAATAGTAAAATAAGTGTTTCCTTACCATGTCACTAGAAAGACATGTTACCAATTCCTAAAGGTATTCCTATGGTAAGGTTAACATAGATAAAAATAAAGTTGATGCACAAAATAAAGTTCTGGGGGGGTTCCACTAGAAAGACATGTTGCCCATGCCTAAAGATAGGTGGATTCTTAGGAATCAAAAAATAAAAAATAAAAAAATTCCATGAATAAACTCCTTTTTTGAACAATATGCTAAGTGATGATACTCCTTGCAATAGTGCTAGTCTTATAATTGTGACCCCAAGAGATAAAACAATGTGATGTCATTGGAATGTGGTCTAGACTTGGTTTGAATCTCGGATATTAAGGCTAATGATTATTTTAACCACTAATAAAAAATAATTCATTATGCCTATGGTATAACACCTCATGTCTCAATTTCTGCAATCCCTTCTAAGTCCATCTCATCTCACTGTATGAATAATTATAACTTAAGGTTTTCATGTAGCATAGTGATATTTTTCCAACCTGGTAATACTCACATGTGTGTTTTGCTAAATAGGTATGCATTACATTCAACTCCTTATGTGCCTAAGGACACTCTTTGCTGTGGTTATACAAGGGCACTAACTGTTGGAGCCTCCTTTGGGAAGGACCCACTTGTATAACTATTGTATATTATACTTGGAAAGTAATTCCACATCATCTTGAGCATTTCAATAACAATAAATGTTAATAAAAACTTCCCTTAGCATTCAATACATCCATTCCAACAACACAAATCCATTACCCATCTCATCCATCTTATCAACACTTAATGAACTTTCATCACCTAAGATTCTTTCTTTATGCACTTTCTATGCCAAATTCTCAAAAAAAAAATATGCATCATTCATAGTGCAAGATCCTCTAAACAGGTTTCATATATTCCATATATTCCAAATGACTCATTTTTGTTCATGAAAAGTCAAAGTAAAATTTGAAAATTTTTCCTCCAATATTAGATCTCTAATATCGTAACACAAAAAAGGTATATAGACCATAGGGGATTTAGTGAATTTTTCATTTTTATGTTTTGAAGAGGGAAAGTTTTTACCATTTTTTATCTTGAACTTAGAGCTCTCACCTCCCAACTTCAAACATCAATAACTCCATACTCACAACTTTGATTTCCATGATTCTTGAATGTTGTGGATCCCAAAGTTCTCAACATATCATGTGGGGGATGCCTCACATGATATTGCTACAATTTGAGTTAGAATTTTCTAACATCCATAGGGTATTATAAGGGTAAGTATGAAGGGTAAAATGAAAATTTTTAATAAAATTCAAGCCAAAAATATTTAAATAATCCTCTTAATAAACCATAAAAACTATTATGAGAAATAAAAAAGAGAAAAATGGATAACTATGAAGGGTTATAAAGAAATTATCACCTATGGGGTTTCTTTTGAAAATTTTTTGTAACTCTACAATCATAATAAGCTAAGAATTTGATCTAATTAAAGATATGAGAATGAAAAGGGGTTATCAAAATCAAAGTAAACATTTTAATAATTCCTAAATCCTTGATGATTGCAGATGAACCTAAAGAGAGGAGAAACAAGAGGACCCGCATAGCCAGTAAGCAAAAGACCTAGAGGTCATGGAAGAGGCTAAGTAGGAGAATAAGATCCATAAGTAGAACATGCAGAGAAAAAGGTTCAATCTTTTAACATCCATTAGAAAACTCCTACTACTAAACATTCATCCCAAGGGAAGGTAGAAGAACCCCAAGCACAAGGATAGTGCCTCATGCTATCACCAAATTACCTCCAAGTCATCTAAGAGAAATTGATCCTAACTATATTGATCATGGAACTAAACTTGTTCCATTTTTGGAATTTTTTCTAGAAACAATGAGATCACAACTCTAAGCATCATCATTATGGCCATGCTCTTAAACATTAGAGAATGATATTTAGGGGAGACCTATCAATTCTTGCATAAGAAAGGGAAAGATGTCATAGTTAATATTAAGGGAGTCTTAATTTCCTATTTAGTTAAGGTGATATCTGAAGCCCTTAATGTGTCTAGTGAAGGGGCAAAAGTAGTACAATTATCCACTAGATTAGATGCAAACATAAGGAAACTATAGTTGTGAAGAGCATATGGCAAAGAAGACAAGGATTATAATGAACTAACTCTAGAAGAGATAATATATTTTAAAATTGGCACATATCATCTATTTCCCATAAAAATATTAAACAAAATATCAACATATGAAGCCTGTGGAAGTATGATCTTAATGAAAAAATATAATGAAAACATCACAAAACTCTACTTCATGGAGATCCAAAGGCAGTTTAAGGAAAAGAAGCTATGGAAGCTAATACTTCAATTTCCTTACCTCATTAGGAAGCTATGAAAATGTGTTTTAATCATGGGATACACAAATGACATCCTTAGGAAGGATCAAAATGGTTACTATGCTAAAATATGCAAGACAACATTGCCAAAGAAAGATTAGGTGGAGGAACAAATAGATACTAGGTTAACCACACAAACTACTATACAAAAATAACAAGTAGGACCCAACGATCAGCAACAAGAGCACCAATAAGTTCTACCATCACCACCACAATATTATAGGCCATCAATGAGTGATTTACAACAAATTATAAAGACTATCAGTTGGGGAATGCCTGAGGAAGCTAGCCTCTACAAATTCATTAACAGTGCCATTCAAGCAACAGTTTCCATAGACCTTGCTAGTGGAAAAATATCATTGTAGATAGGAGGAGAAGCCCAACATTCATAGTAGATTTCTAGAAGCATTTTATTATTCCAAGTGGTGCTTAAAACTAAGAAAGGATCTATAGTCATGGTTAATGTAGCATCATGATGCAACAGGAATAGTAGAAGTAATCACAGATCATATTAAGAAATCATTTAATGTACCTATTATGCCACTACTAGATCTAACTTGAGCTAGGGATGCTTAGATGCTAGATGGTATCTTAATGACTTTTACCAATCTTGAAGATGTACTAGATTGACTATTGTAGACTAGGCATGTCATGAGAAATCTTTTTGATATCCCAAGTGATGCCACTAAAGTATAGGTAAAGTTAATAGTAACCAAGGGTAAGCTAGTCATGAAAAAAACTAGGGTAGAGCATGTGGAAACTGAAATTCTTAAACTACAAGGAGAGCTTATGACCCTAAGGGCTGAATGCTAAGATTCTACATAATATGTTATGCCTGACTAGCTAGAGAAATTTAGAATAGAGCAAATCAATAACCTAATGGAGTAAAATAAGTAGATGAAAAATGAGAAGGAGAAAATGATGTGAAATGCATTAGTAGCAAAAGCACAAATATATGCACATGCTAAGGCACTAACTACAGCATAGGAATAAAATAAGAAACTCACTATAGACAAAAAAAGGTCAACTAATGAAGAGAATCTAAAAAACATAATAAAGAAGAGCATCCATTAATTAAGAGAACAACTAATAATAGTCAACTAAATATAAGCCACTTAACAAGAGAAAAAAAAATCCTCTAAATGAAGAAGATACATGCCATTAGAAAAAAATCAACTATTAAGATAAGCGCATGGGAGAATGAGGCAAAGAAGCATGAAAGGCTCAAAGAACACTTTTACAATTAGGTAGGCATGTATAAATAAATCAATGAGAAGGAAATCTAGATGGAAAAAGGCCAAATCAGTTCTACATCATCATAGAATCCATATTGGCAATCCATCTTGGATAGCTATGCTTATTTTCACCAAGTAGAGATAAAAAATAAAGACTTGCAAATAAAATATTTGAAAGAATATATGGGGTTAGCTAACCTTCATTATGCTAACTTGACCATGTTAACATCAAGCATGCTAAGAAATGATCTTGAATAGCATGTAGCAGCAACATATGCATTATACAAAAGAAACGTTTGTAGACCAAAAAGATGATTTGTAAAAGCTGTCTCAAAAACTCTAAATTAGAAGTAATTCATGTAGGCTAATAAAGGCAAAAAGATGTTGAAGTGAGCATGGCTAGAATAATTTTTGATTATCAAGAGTTATGAAAGATGTCTAGGGCATTTGAAGAAGAGAGAAGGTAGTTTGTGGCATGGTATGCCAAGGCTAATCAAGTGTTTCAGCAGCTGCTATGTTCATGGAATGTACCAGGTGCATCACACATTACAAAATAGGCATGGATGGCACATGATCATAGAATGGAGGAGGAAAAACTTTAGGTTCTACTCAACAAATATATATTTTATAAGCCTAATGATAAGAGGAAGCAACTAATGGAGGAGCCACCACAACCAAGCATTACTGAGGCTACATCAAGCTTCATCAAGTTTTGTTTATTTTGTTTCAATTTGTCTCTTCATAACATGTATCAATAAACACCACTTCAAAATTTAGTTCCATGTATATAGTTAGTCAATCATGTAAATGTACCTCCAAATTTTGTAAGGAACTCTATACTCATTTTCTTTTAGCTTGAGAATGAGTTTTCTCTTAGTCATGGTGGTATGATAATGTCAATTTTTTTCAAGTAATAATATAGTAGTTACGATATCATATCTACAATATTATAGATTTGATATTATAGCACTAACTATGTCATCATATAAGAAATATTACATGATGCATGTCAGCCTATAAATATAGCAATCAGGCACATGGATCTGTATAAGTTTCATTCTATAGTAAAAGAACCCTTTTAGTTTATTTGCATGAATTTGGTCTTAAGTACTTAGAAGTGTGAATGCCTGCAATGTAGTCTAAATTAGTGAATGGAGTCTTTATTCAAACATCTTGTACATCGGTGCAAGTGTAACCAACAATAAATATTGAGCTATTTCATACTATTGCAGCATTCTCCTAGTTTACTACTTAAAATAATATTTACTATTTTCACTTGTACTACTAACTACTGCTTTCCTGGTTAATTTTTTACAATTTTATGCACTTTACTTTTACTATTTCTAGTATGTGGAATGGATATGGCTGATTTTGAGTGTAAAGTGTCATTGTTTAGTAACACAGTAGTATTATAACTTGGTTGGCCTAGTAGTGAAGTACTTGGTAATTCTAGTAATGATTACATAAATCTAGGATGTGTATGGAAAATAAAAAATAAATATCCATTACCATAGGATAGAATAAATTTGTTTATTATTTTACTTAGACTTAGAAACTATTTTCATCTTAACCATGTTTGTTGAGAGAAACAATAGCCAAACAATATCAGCTATCATATATGTCATAGTGAGCTAAACATTACACATAGATTTCACTAGCTCCACATGGGAAGACAATGGTCTTGAACTTAAACTAATTTCTAGCATAATTGCATTACCTCATCCACAGATTACGATCTGGTCACACGCTGATGAGTGGTGGGTACCCCCTACACCCAACCATATGAATCACAAGTGTTCATGCATAATTCGGTTAAATTTCATGTATGGGACTAGTTGTGGCATCTAGATCATTATGCCTTGATCATAGTTCACTATCTTTTCACTTGGAGTAGTAGTAGCTTTTTCATGTATTATTTATTCTAGTCAAGAATATGATTATTGATGTTATTTTGGCCTTATGCTACTCCTAATGATAATAAAGAAATCAATTATTTAAACTAATCAACAATAGAAAGTAAAGTCTAAACTAGCCTATGAGAAATGAGTGTTCATTCTCAACTTTTTGTACACATCCTAAACCCACATATTCACTACTGGGATTACCAAGTGCTACACTATTAGATGAACAAAATAATAATTCCACTAGGGTTAGCAAGAGAATACATGTTTACACTCGAAACTGATTGTGCTCATTTTACTGATTTATTAGTATGCATGAAAACATAAATATTAACTAAGTATATGGAACATAAATTACATTAAAATTAAATTTAGTCTAGGTCAAAGTTTTGTAATCAATAAGAATCAATCCTGATATTATTTTGGTTCATGAAATGTGTCCAGGTACATTGCCACCTGAATAAGATGTTGTACAACTAACTTAGATTCATACTACAATCACTCACTAAATGTTGCTAAAACTATGAAATAAAAATACAAGAGTTTGACTACTCTATTGACAAAGGAATGGAAAGTTTGGATTGTGTATCCAAGTGTTGTATTTATAGGCAAGAATACATCCAGCAATATTGGGTATCTAATAATGTAGCATGCGCTATGATCTTAGGGCTCTGATATTGAAGCTATAATATTGTAGCCAATGAAGAATACAATTTATCATATTCCCATGAATAGATGAAAACTTGTCCTTAAGTTAATAAGATAGGACCGAGCTTTCTTTACAAAAAAATTGGGAGTAATGGGATTATTAACTAATGCTAACTACTAACTAACTCTAAGTGTTGCATTACAAAATTTTATTTGAGTGGATGCATACAAAAGGATAAAGTGACAAAAATATTGGATAGACATTGAATATTACAAAATTTGTAGAGGTCTTCAAAAATTCACTAAAGATGATTCTTCTTGTTGTCACTACTTTGATTGTTATGTTGATGCTTCTCTAGTTATGTAGAACATTCTTGAAGGATGCACTAAAATGTCTTTTTATTGTAAAATGGATCTAGAAAACATGTCATATTTAAGTTGTAATCCTACATGTACTATGATTTATCCATGGGCATATCCTCCATTGTCCCTCTTTTTGCTTCATTTTCATGCCTGGTAAAAGACCTTCTTCCTTAGGCATTTCTTTTAGCATCACCTATAGTCATCGAAGGATCAACATTAGTTTTGGTAAATTTAATTTAATAATTACCCCTTTTTGAATCTGTTGGTTTACATTTAAGCACAAGGTGAGGACAATGTACTATGCCTAAGGATATGAAGTAACTAAAATCATTAAGCTATTCACATTATTTTGATCAATTATTATTAGTTACCATGATGATCAAAAATAGGATCTTAGAAAAATTTCAAAATTATTTTAAAAAAATTTCAAAGTAGACATCCCTAGATTCCATGATTAATGAGCATAACTTTGAAAGTGCAGATTTTTTTGAATAATTGAAACCAAAGGTTTGATTCAAAAGCTGGCCAAGAAATATTAATGGATATGGAAATAGAAAAGCAGGGAAAATTAATGAAACAGATAAGAAGCAATCCCAAAATCATGCATAAATTTAGAGAAACTATCATTGATCTTCTAGAAGATGCGAAGGTTAGTTCAAAGCCATGATAAACAACAATTATGCAAGTGGGTCCTTCTTAAACCAAGCTCTTTCCATAATGCCCTTTCATAACCACTTCTATAGATGTTCATGGGCACCTAAGAAGTTAAATGTAGATCATGCCTTTGTTCCAAACAACATACAACTACCTTTTTTGGGATGTTGCACTATACTAAAAAAAAGCAAAAGGTGCATAATTACATGTATTAGTGAGGTGAATAATGAAATGAAAATGGATTTCAGAGAATGGGATGCAAGGTGCTTTACCATGTCCATAATAGCTTCTTGTGTCAAATGTGATTAAAATGATTTGCATCCCTATCTACCAAAGTTTAGAACAAATCCATACAATGAATAGTAACCTCATATTAATGTATTCCTTCTTGTTGACCATCATGAGTCCAAAACCACCACAAAGAACAAAAGGCCTTAGTTAGAGGAGAGCCTTATAACTAGTGTGTATAGCCTGTTATTATGTCTAAGGGATGTGCTTTGAATTCCCATTATATATATATATATAGAACCATACCATGTAAATATTTTAGCTTGCTATTATTGTTACACACTAGAAGTGATGATACGTTCCATGAGGAGTCATAAACCACTTGAAGAAAGTTAAGAATAAAACCTATTATGTCCCCTTGAGGTCATACCATTTTCCATCCCACTTGATCATTTCCTCTTTCTTCATGGTACAATGATCATTGATTGATTTTAGTTTCATGAACGAAGAACCAAATTGTTTTCATGGAAAATGCCTTCTATTCATAGAACTAGAGGGATGGATTAGGTGGTCTTCATTGCTCTACAAAATTACTTACCCAATCATCTTGATAGCATAGCACAAAAAACCAACAATAGTGTTGACTTCTACATCATGACTTGGTAATATTATTAACAAAAACATAAAATACATTCATAAACATAAAGAAAATGACTCAAGAAAAGAGAAAAATATTAAGAAATGGAAAACATATAAAGAATTAAATTTTTTTGGAAGAAATACAAAAATGATAAAAAATTGTAAAACAAAAAAAGGTGAAAAACACTTATTAGTTCAAGGTTTATGATGAGGCATCTCCTCCACAATTAAGTGTAAATGTGAGACAAGTGTTCATAAGTGAAATGGCTAGTTCCATGCATTTTTTTTAAATTTTTCTACACTCTTATTTCCAAGCCACTCTTATTTGCACTCTTACTATGTAAACTAGTTTTTGTTCACACACTTGTTTCTAAACTTTATCATGGGTCAATATAGGGGTTGCATTAATATTTTAAACCTTGAACCCTAAACTTCATCCATTATTATTAGTAGTAATGCATGGACTCTCCTGTCTCTCCATAGCGATAGCTTTATCATTTACGACTTGTGTTGGAGTGGTAATGGTTTTTTTTGATGTGTATGATTAGGAGATATCATTCCAGTAAGGAAGGGTGTTGCATCAAATTGGCCTTATGTTGGTTTTGATGTGCTAGTAGGTCTATGTGTTCTACACCCATGTGAGACAACTACCCTAAGGAAAGGACATTTTCAAGGTTGTGATTGAGATCTACTAGCATTCTCATTTTCATGTATGTTCACAACACAAATGACATTCTTTTGTAGATGTTATGGTGTTGAACCTTCTTGTGTTTTTGGTGATGACATATGATGGAGTGAATTTTGAGAATATTGAGGATATGATAGAGGATGAGAGGTTTGAGATGGTCATCCTTCAAAAAATTTTGCAAGTTGATGATATTTAGTAGAGTGGTAGTAGTGATTTAACGTAGAGGAAGTAGAACCAATTAGGAAAATAGATTGTTGAACATAATATCCATATAGGTTTGATTAGCAATAAGGGTAGTTTTGTTTTGATGATGGCCTTTCCCATGATTATGTGTTTCCTCACTATGTTTGATAGTAGTTTTGAGGCTAATAAGAAGTCCCACTAGGAGAGTATGGTTGGTTGTAGGACTATCTATACATACCTTGTGAGTTAGGTAACTTCAAAGGCATTTTCTTTTGTATGAACTTAGTATTCAAGGAAAAAGTCCAATACTCATGTAGATGTAACATGACTGGGAAATAGCCCTTTGGATGATCATATAGGTAGATGTCATATCCATCATCCTCTTTTGTGGTTAAGTCTATAGGCTCTTCTTCTACAGTCATGTTTCTCTTTTGCCAATAAGTGTTCCTACCTATTTCTTGGTTCTTTTTCCTCCTCTTGTTTCAATCACTCAATTCATTTTGCATTACTCTCTTCTCTACAATTTTTACATAAGTTTTAACTTTGTCATTCATCAACACTCACATCTTATCTAGCCTTTCTTTAATCTGAATAATAGCCTTTTCTATTGGCAAGGTTTATTATGAAATCAACTCATCAAGAGCTTCCCCTTTTTTCTTATCATACATATGGACTTCTCTTGTTTGAAGAGTTGGATCCTAGTTATATTCCTCAACACTCTCTCTTTTACATAGCTCTCCTTCTTCTTTTGCCACTTGTTCAACTAGCCTTTATATTTGATAGGCTTTTAATTTAGATAATTACCCTCGAGCATAGATCCCAAGTTTATTTCTCATTAAGGTATGAAGCCCATCTATGATGTGAAGAAGTTGCTCCTTTTGAGAAAACCCATGGCCTAGACACCTATGTAGTAGAGATTAGTATCTATCCAATGTCATATAAAGGGTTCATTATTTCCTTGATTCCATTCTTGGATTTATTTTCTTAGGTTGGACACTCTTGGATAGGTTTGGTATTTTTCATTGAAGAGCTCTAGTACTGTGGACTACCAATGTATGGAATCTAGTTCCAATGATCTATACCAACTTTCAACTTCATCTATTAGTATATTATGGAAGAGCTTAATATTTTTCCACTTACATTCAATATTTTTCAAGACATAGTCATCATGGAAGGCTTGTAAGTGATGTTGTGAATTAGAATTATAGCGTCCCCTAAATTTAGGAATGTTGTCCATATCAAGTCACTTCATGCAACTATCGCTTTGATGCCTTTGGGGTGTTGGAACTACCTATCTAATTTTTTTAGGCCCCTAATAGACAACAAGGGTTCATATATACCAAAC
Organism: Gnetum montanum; assembly: GCA_015680685.1. Classification (NCBI taxonomy): domain Eukaryota; kingdom Viridiplantae; phylum Streptophyta; class Gnetopsida; order Gnetales; family Gnetaceae; genus Gnetum; species Gnetum montanum. The sequence goes on from MNCI01015185.1 coordinate 117,361, forward strand.
ACATCATGATGATAATCTATATTTATATTCATTTAATTGTGATGATATTATCCATGCTCATTTTGATGTCTTTGATTTTACCTATGGTTTCAATTTCTATATTTATCTTGACCCCATAGTGGAGGTCTATCTTTATACCTACGTTCATCTTGTTAAAACTAAACATTCCAAAGAAAGAGGAAGATGAGAAATTGGGAGAATTTCCATGGCTCCTATAGTTCTTCCCATGTTCCCTTGATTTATATTTTCTAGGCTTAGAGGAGGTCCTAGGCCTTAAGGCCTTCATTGATCTAGGACTTACTCCATCTCTTGTAGAATTGTTTGTACTAGTCGAACATAGTCTTGCAGGTAGTATGGGTCAAAATGAACATATGGATTCCTTGATTGAGGTTGTTCACTCCAATTCTCTTCAATATAAAACCTACCATTTTTTCATCATATGATGCATTATTGATCCTATGTGAAGAAGACATGTTTTTAATGTGTGTTACTTAAAATAAAATATTAATATTTTCTAAAAGATAAATCATTAATATTCTTATAGTTATTGTTTATAATAAAACTAATCTAAATAACTAGCACCATCCTTATAAATGATACCAATGATGAGTGGTGGGTACCCCCTACATCCAACTATACAAATCACAAGCATTCATGCATGATCTAGTTGAATTCCATGGATGGGACTAGTTGTGTTATCTAGATAATTATGACTTGATTGTAGTCTAGTATCTTCCCACTTAGACTAGTGCTAGCTTTGTGACATATGGTTTAGTCATGAGTGAGGTATATGATTCTTGATGTTCTTTTGACCTTATGCTACTCCTAATGATAATAAATAAATTAATTATTTAAGTTGATTAACAATAGAAAGTAAAGTCTAAATTAGCCTATACATGATGAGTGTTCATTCCTAGCTTTCCATACACATCCTAAACCCACATATCTACTATTGGGATTACCAAGCACTATGCTACTAGGAAAACCAAGAAATAATGCTCTCGGGATCATCAAGAGAATATGTGTTTACTCTCAAAACTGGTTATGGATCATTGAAATTAAAAGGAGAGGATGAATAAGTTCCTGAAATTGAAGCTTTATGAAACAAAGTACACACACACATTTATGTGGTTCTCCAACTTAGGTACTCCACAATATAAGTGTATATCACAAGCACATCTTTGGACTTTATTTCTTTTAAAATATGATTGAAGGATCTACATCCTATATAATGTTAAAGACCCACTCTGAAGTGTTGTACTAGAGAACCAATCACTCAACCACACAAGGTTCCATCATGCTTGGAAATGTGGTTTCAAGGCTTCCATAGCCTTTACAATCTTGAGCTCCACACTGGAATGTTATACTGCAACATCAACAACTCATTCCTATAGGACCTTGAAAAGCTCAAACAAATCAATCCTATAGAGTAATACGAATAAGAATTACAAGGGATAATTGAAATTATATTTGTTGATCCTTGTACAATTAGGTACAACACACTTTACAATGCCAAAATGATAAGACAATGAAGAGCAATAGAGAATTCAATGATTATAAATGATTATACAATGAATACAAGAAGGCTTGCACATTTTCTAATGCACATCAAATCTTCTTATAACTATCATGTTTTTAAATTCATCTTGGAACTCATGCAATAACTTGGAAATAGTCACTAATGATGCTAGGAGATGTCTTTCTCATGCTAAGATGTCTCCTTGAATTTGCCTTCATTTTTGAGAAGACATCTTTGTTTTCTAAAACATTCCTTTTTGAAGTCTCCATTCTAGAAGATGCCTTTGTCTTATGAAAAACATCTTACTAAACTTGATTTACATTCTATGATGATTTTGTTCCCTTTTGAAAGATGTCTTTGTCTAAGAAAGATGTATTACTATTTTTGAAGATGTCAGTATCTAAGATTACTCCAATTCTACCAAGATGTTTGCTATTTTCTAGGGATGTCTTTCTTCCACTTTCTTTGTCTTTTGAATGCATCATTCTTTGTCCATATCCTTGATCTTTTGCATCCTTTGATGATGATAAATTTTCTTGTATAGTATTTGATCATTGTCCATTGATGAGCAGCTAGGTACCCCTACACCCAACCATACGAATCACAAGCATTCATGTGCGACTCGGTCGAAATCTGCAAACTGTGAGCACTTAACATACATCAGACTCTAACCAGTGAAACCTTAGGTTAGAACAGTCGTTGTCATCCCAATCTCACTTGTGAGGTTCTGTTTATGATTGTTAAGTGAGACTATGGCTAATGATTTTTATAGATTTTTAATTATTTTTTGGCAGCTAATTATCTTGGAAAGTAAGGCTAGAATATTAATTAATATAAGATTATCTTAATATAAATATTAACTATTCCTAACATAAGTATCTGATCCCATCTTTTGCGCACATTCTAAGCATCTCCTAACACTTCTGGGTTACTAGAAGTTAAGCATCACTGGGTTTACCAAGTGTTTGAGTTACGTTCGATATGGTCGTACTTATGGTCTTTATGAACTATGAATGAACAATACCAATTGAAATCATAATAACACAAAATTAAGTAATTAACAAGTAACTAATAAGGCATAAAAATTTTAAACTATTGAATGCATAAAATAGCTAAGTGCAAATGCTGCAAGGAATTCTTGAATAGTTTGTCTTTATTGCCATCATGTTAATGGGCTCAGAGACATCAACGCTCGAATAAAGAGCCGATCACTTTTCTTACACCTGCAGTGGGCACTTGGAAAATATTCTATCTCCTACAGGAACAAACTGCAAAATCTTCACTACAACTAATTGAAAAGGTGTCTAAATAAGGAGGAAGGCTCTCTTATTTATAGCCCAGGATAGGTGGCTGCGTAAACAAGACCACATCGATGTAGGAAGTCTACGTCGACAGGCCCACATCAATGCAGCCACATATACATGGCCCCGTATACACGGTCTAGTCAACGTAGTGACTTAATGACATTTCATCATACCCCCACAACTGAGAAAAAACTCATCCTTGAGTTACTTTACAATTTGGAAGGTATGGATTCTTATTTACAACACAAATAACTTAAACACATACATGACACACACATGACACAACATGAAATTGACCAAGTTCCCAAGTTATAGAGGAGGACAAGTTACAAAAATGGTAGTATTCAGAGATAAAATTGAATACCTCGCTGGTCCTGGAGCCTCTACTATGTAGGATGATGTGCAAAATTGCTAGAGAAAATCACACTGTCCCTGGAAGCGGTGGTTCTGACAGACCTTCTCTAGCCTCTGGCCCATGCGTTGGTAGCAGCATGGACAATAGTTGCCCTGTAGTAGCTGCAACCTCTGGAGGTAGCTGAAAAGCCTCTAAGAGAGCCCTCATTTTTTCTTCTTTGGTTCTATGATCGTTCACTATCCAGGAAGCTTCTCCAATGTGTGCTGGAACTGGAACCTCCCAAGGGCATGGCAACATTGGAATGAGTTCTTTTAGGTTGAAGAACCAGGCTGCAAACTGTTTACGTTCAATGTCGAATGCTCGGATTGATGATTGCAGCTACTGGTAGTCATTCATTCTACGGCCTAGGTCCTCTACGACTGTATGTTGTACTTAAAATCTTGTGCCGAGCACCTCGAGTTCCACGTTTTCCATTGCCAGCTTTTTTGTTGTCACCTTATGTGCCTAGAACTCACCCTCGTATAGGGAATACGAGGTGCCCACTTTCTTTTCTAACTTTGACCGCAGTCTCTCAACTATGAGCATAGCCAGGTTTGCATATCGAAGGTTGGCCAACTCCATGTATTTTGTCATCTCCTCAATCTACAGCTCCTTTAGGCAGATTTTAGCTTTATTGTAGTCGTTCAACCCATCAAAGATAGGTTGCCATGCATTGACTCTCTCTTGAAGCTACTGGAGTGCTTGGTTCATCTTGGCCTTTGTGACTTGAATATGCTTTTCGTTCACTTCCTTATGCAATCCCACTTGGTCCCTGTAATGATTTTTATCTTTTTCAAATTTCAGGGCATCATTTTTCCAAGCAGAAATTTCAATTGCATACTTCTATCACAATGCATGAACCTCCTCCATTGATAGGTTTCAATTTTCAATAGCCAGCCTCCTTATGTCAACGTTCACCCTAGCTTGCTCCTCTTGCTATTGGTGGATCAAATTTTTCATGTGTTCGTTCTCTGCACCAACATTGCGGAAGTGATGAACCTTTGCAGTTAGCCACACGTTCTCCTAGTGAACCTTCGCCAAGTCCTTGTCTAAGTGATGTGCTCGGGCATCTTCCACAGACTTGTTGAAGATCATCGTCTCTCGTACATCCTCAACGACTTGAATTGTAAGTTGAAGCTATTGAAAAGATTCATCTCTAGTGATTTCATGGTTGAGAATGGCTAGATCGGCAAGCTAGGCTCTTAATTAGGCTACCTCAGTTGCCAAGAACTGACAAGCAACTTGAGTAGCTTCAAGTTGTCCTTCCAAAATAAGGCTCTTGCCCCTTTCCAAGAGTAGCTCTGAATGGGTTGCAGTAATGTTGTCTGGAAGGTTGAAGACATCTAGAAGCGATTGCCCGGTTCCCACCAGTCGGTCCAACAACTCTTCATATTGGGCTACATAAATCTTGCTACATGAAGTTCTAGTAGAAACCTGTACATCTTGTAGTCCATGAATGTTTGGTACAGGTGCTGCTGGTGCATTAAGAGCCATACCAATTGTGTTAGCAACCACTTCGACCGTAACTTCCTATCCTTGGTGCTACATCAGTAGGACCGTCACCTCTTCACCATCTTCCAAGCATACTGAGAAGTTAGCAGAATTCCCTGATATTTTGGGGAATAACTATTGGGTTGAGGTTGATACATCTTAGATGCTTGGATCTATTCTGCTTCGAACTTGTGCTTGGGTGGTGGAGAATATCGGCCCTACCCTTTCAAGCAAGCTAACTGATTGAGCCACTTGCTCCAGGTGGCTCATGGTAGGATGATAGACTAAAGGGTCTTCTCCTCCACCAATCCTACCAGATTTCTCTTGCTAGCTTAAGAGCCTTTCTGGAATCTCGCAAATGTATTCTGCCATGGTTTATGAGTCCAGCTACATTGTTTGTGCAGGTGGTGGATGTGGTTGCTTCTCCTCCTCAGTCTATGTGGCGACAGGAGTTTTTTCTTTCATCATCTCTTACCATGAGGTAATTGGGGCGCACTGGACTACATCATTGGAATATCACGCTATCCCTGCCTGTTCGCACAACTTTCGGATTAGTTAGGGAAAGGAAAGAGCTCTTCTTCCATGTTCGTTCTTAGCAAACTTTTTTTCAATCTCCAAAAACAGCAGCTGTGGAAGACTCATGGGAAATTTCCCACTTAAGGCAGCACACTCAAGGCTAAAAAAATGGCAAAAAATCCCTAGAAATGGTGCTAATGATGAGTGGCTAGGTACCCCTATACCCAACCATACGAATCACAAGCGTTCACGCGTGACTTGGTCGAAATCCATAGACTCTAAGCACTTAACATACACTAGACTCTAACCAGTGAAACCTTGAGTTAGAATGGTCATTATCATTCTAATCTCACTTGTGAGGTTTTGTTTACGATTGTTAAGTAAGACTAAGGCTAATGATTTTTATAGCTTTTTAATTATCTTTTTGACAACTAATTATCTTGGAAAGTAAAGCTAGAATATTAATTAATCTAAGATTATCTTAATCTAAATCTTAACTATTCCTAACATAAGTATCTGGTCCCATCTTCCGAGCATGTTCTAAGCATCTCCTAACACTTTTGGGTTACTAGACGTTAAGCATCACTAGGTTTACCAAGTGTTTGAGTTACGTTCAAGATGGTCGTACTTATGGTCTTTACGAACTATGAATGAACAATACCAATTGAAATCATAATAACACAAAATTAAGTAATTAACAAGTAACTAATAAAGCATAATCATTTTAAACTATTGATTGCATAAAATAGCTAAGCCCAAATGCTCCAAGGAATGCTTGAATAGTTCATCTTTATTGTTGTCATGTCAATGGGCTTAGACACATCAATGCTCAAATAAAGAGCTGATCACTTTTCTTAGAGCTATTGCAGGCACTTGGAAAATATTCTATCTCCTACGGGAAAAAAATACAAGAGCTTCGCTACAAATAACTAAAAAGGTGTCTAAATGAGGTGAAAGGCTCTCTTATTTATAGGCCAAGATAGGCAGCTACGTAAATGCGGCCACATTGACACAGGAAGGCTACATCGATGCGCCCGCATCAATGCAGCTGCGTATACTCAGCCCCGTATGTGCGGCCCAATTAATGCAGTGACTTAATGAGACTTCATCATCCATGTTCTTTGAACATTTTTTTAAAGATCATTTGGGTAACCTCCTTCTTTGAGCTCTAAACAGTTGATTCCTTATCCTCTTCAACTCATCTACGTTTCCCATGTACTAACTGCTACAAACACAATAACCACACAATCATGCAAACAATCCTTGACTTCATTTTGCCTAACATTTTGACACACAAAAAAACACTAAAGGATCCACAAACTCCTCCTTTTTGGTGATGTTAAAAACTTAGGAAAATGGGTTAGTGATCATACAAATATAATCATACTACTCTCCCCATTTTTTATCAAAAACAAAAAGGATAAAGTGCTCAAACTTGGTTAGAAAAGATATAAAAGGATAATAATATCTAGATAATATGTAGAGCCATTTAGTACTCATAATCTTAAAAATATATAGTAGGTATGTATTTATTAGGTCCATGAAGATGTGCCCCAAATTTGGAAAGAGTAGAACCAAACCTTCCAAGTGAAATTTAACCTTCAAGTGAAACAAAGTCTTTGAGAAGTAAGAAACCTATCTCTAAAATAATTAGTCATTAGTAGTGCATGATGCTTCAAATGTTGAAATATTCTCCATATTTGTAAAACATTATCTTTATGGTGAGGTAAATATAGCCATATAACTTTAGAATGGAAAATCATTGATGTCATATTCATTAGTTAGGAAAAAAAACATGGTTACTTTCCCATAGAGTAATCATGTTATTACTCAAAATGTAGTATGGAATGTACTACATCCTCCACCTAAGGCATGATTATGAAAATTGAGAACTCTTTTGAGGTCAAGAAAAAGGAGCTAATATTAATTCAATAAGGACCATCAACATTCAATTTTAAAGGCCAAAGATAAAACAAGTAGGAACAAGTATCTTATCTAGTTGTCTCATTCAAACTTGCATTGCTATATTCACCAAAAATTTGAAAATTTCCACGAGAATAAGGAAGCTATGAGTGAGACATGCATATTCCATAGCTTGTTCAAGGCAATGCAACATCCATAACCATTGATCAAAAACATGCTAATAAGTATACATTCATACTTCTTTAAGGTCTCTACTAATGTATATATGATCAAGTAAAAATAATATGTTAATAAACTTCAACACAAGATAGAGCATGGAGGATTAAGAAGTATATCTATTAGAAATAATTGCTTTGTTTCAATGTGAATTTTTAGATTCACCTAAAAAGAGAATATTAGAGCTATGAGAGAAACATGCATATTTTTATTTTTGTATAGGACAATACAATAAACGCTACCACTTATTGAATATTAGCTTTTATATGTAAGATTTCTTCCTTCACTTCAGCATGAATAGCATCTAACTTAGAAAGTACTAGTTTCTTTGCCTTCCTAATCAAGTAATGTAAAAGAAAAATTTCTCCTTTAAATTTAATATACCTCTTATCACACTTACCATCTTATTCAGCCACAGGTGAGGAATTTTCATCAGTAAGCACTACACATATGAGATTTGAATTGCATGCTTCTTCTTTACTTTGCTCACCATCATCCCAACGTGTATAAAAGTTTGTATTTTTTGATTCCTCATCATTGGATATATTCCTTAGCTATACCTTGCTATCACATGGATTGCTAGGACATTTGAAGGCCATATGGCCTCTTCCTCTACAAACCCAGCATTCTATAGAAGAAAAATCTATATTGGAAGAATTTAAAAAATTTATACATCTTTCTATACCTTTGATGAAATTAGGTCTTTGTTGTTGCTAAGATGCCCTTTTGCTTCTTCTTATAAGCAATTGTTATAGCCTTCTTGAAAGAAGATAAATCTCATCCTCATTTCCCTCATCATGCTCATTGACCTCCTTCTCCTTGGAGGTAGCCTTTAGAGCAATAGGTCTTTCTTGAATTCCTTCTTCATTTATAAGATTCCTTTCATAGGCAATAAGAGAACTTTGAAGTTCCTCAAATTTCAAAGCTGACAAATCTCTAATTTTCTCCATGGTTGTGACCTTATGTCTAAACTCTAATTGAAGATTTTTGATAATTTTGATAATTAATTTCTTTCAGGAAAATCCTTTCCTATTCTTCTAATTGATACAACAAGATTATTATCTCTAGAAAAACAATCTTTTATTTTCTCACCTTCTCTCATTTTGAGTTTATTGTATTCACTTTGTAAAGCTAACAATTTTGATTGCTTAAAACTAGAGGTTCCTTCATAAGTAGCTTCTAAAGTTTACCAAATTTCTTTGGCATTTTTGCATCCTACTACCCTATTAAATTTAGATTTATTCAGTGCACAATATAAACAATTTTTTTCTTTTGAATCAAACATGAACTTATCCTTTTCCTCTTGAGATCATTTGTTGCGAGGCTTGATGATTCTAGTGGTGCCATTGATGGTTGGAGTGTAGCATTCTAGAATTGACTCCTATACTTCAAACTCCATGGATTCAAAGAACCCTTTCATTTTAGCTTTTCAATAGAGGAAGACGAATTCATCAAACATGGGTGGATTTGGGTAGGATGTGCCTTCCATTATTCACTCTTGAAGAGAGAAGAGTACCATGCTCCAATATGACTTGTGGATCATAGAAATTAGAAGGAGGAGATGAATAATTTCCCTAAATCAAACCTTTATGAAGAAAATCACACACATAAATTTATATGGTTCCCCAACTTGGGTACTCAATACTCAAAGGGTAGATTGCAAGCACACCTCTAGACTTCCTTGCTCTCAAAATGTGGTTGAACGATCTACACCTTGTACAATCTTCAAGATCCTCTTTGGATTGTTGTGTCATAGCACCAATCACTCAACCCTACAAGATTTTGTTAGGCTTGAAAATGTGATTTCAAGGCTTCCACAGCCTTTGCAATCTTGATCTCTACACCTAAGTGTTCTACCACATCACCAAAAATTGAATCCTATAGGATCCTAACAAGCTCAAGTACATCAACCCTATAAGGAAATAAGAATAATAATTATAAGGGATAATTGCAACTTGGTTCACTAATCCTTGTATAGTTAGGAACAACACACTTTACAATGCCAAAATGATAAGATAATAAAGAGCAATAGAGAATTCAATGATTACAGATGATTATGCAATGAATACAATAAGGCTAGTACATTTCCCAATGCACATCAAGTCTTCTTATAACTATCTTGTTTCTAAATCCATCATAGAAATCATGCAATGGCTAGGCAATTTTCATGGGACATGTTTTTTTCATGACTAATACATCTCTCTAGATTTATCTTCATTTCTAGGAAGATGCCTTTTTTTCCTGAAAGACATATTTCTTAAGTGTTCATTCTAGAAGACATTTTGGAAGATGTCTTTCTAAACTTGGTATGTATTTTGTGAAGACATGATTTTTTTTTGAAAGACATCTTTGTCTAAGAAAGATGTCTTTTTTTTCTAAAGATGTTTTTGTTTGAGATTACTCCAATTCTATCAAGACATCTACTATTTCCCATTAAAGTATTTCTATCAATTTCTTTGCCTTATAAATGCATCATTCCTTTTCCATACCATTTATCTACTACATGCTTTGATGAGGATAACTTTCTTGTATAGTATCTAGTCCTTATGCATGCTCATTGAATATTCATTTGAAGATCATCTGGGTCACCACCTCCTTTGAGCTCTAAATAGTTCATTTCTTGTCCTCTTTATCTCCTCTTGGTTTCCCATTTACTAAGTCCTCCAAACACAATAACCACATAGCCATGCAAATGATCTTTGAGTTCATTTTTCTTAACATTTGATCACACACAAAAACACACTAAAGGGTTCACACTAGTCATGCTCATTCTACCAATTCATTAATATGCATGGAAGCGTACATATTAACTAAGTACATGGAATATAAATTACATTAAAAGTAAATTTAGTCTATATTAAAGTGTTGAAATGAACATGAATCAATCTTAATCTTATTTGCATTCATGAAATGTGTATAGATACATTGCCACTTGAATAAGATTCCATACAACTAACTCATATCCATACTATGGTCATTTACTAACTATTACTAAAACTATAGAATAAAATGACAAAAGTTTGGATACTCTATTGAAAAATGAATGGAATATTTGGATCATGTCCAAGTGATGTATTTATAGGTAGGCATACATCCCACAATATTGGATATCCAATAACATAGTATGTGCTATGTTATTAGGGCTCCGATATTACAGCTCTAATATTGTAGCTAATGAAGAATACAATTTATCATCCATGAATGCCTGTGACTTGTCTAGTTGAGTGTTGGATTGCTCCATCACTCATCACAAGGGTTATGCTTATCATTATCTTCATACACAATTTTTTAGTGGAAGTATAATGTGTAGGGAACTTACTTGATTTTTAGCAATCTTCACAAGTCACCATGTTTGGGTGATTACAATCAAATATTCATAGATTAAATAGGGTAGAAGTTGAAAAATATCAAGCCCCTATTTGTAGACCCATGTGTGAACCACTAATTCCCAAGGAGGAGGAAGGAGAAGAGCATAGATCTCCTAATCTAAAACCTTTTCTAGAAAGACCTCCACCTAGAAGCAAATTAGAAGGTAGACATTTACATTCTCAATATTTGGATCAAGTACATGTGCAAAAATAAGTAGCTAAAAAAATTCTAGAGAAGCCTATAGATGATAATTATGATGAACTACATGATTTTCAATAAGGTGTTGGTGAACATGACATTTAATAGTGACTAATAAATGAAGGGAAAATTTATCAATAGTTCCTTGAGCTTAGTCCTTCTGAGCTCAAAGAATCACTACAATGGATGGAATTTTATGAGTATTTTATCCATTCCTTTATCTAATAATGACATGATGTAGAATATTTCCACAAAAACCTTACACCAAATAGTACCAAAACCTTTGTTAACAAGAATCCTATGCCTATTTTCACATGGATAATATCCAAGGTTATAAGATTTCTAAATGAGCCAACTAATAATTGGTGGTCATAGATCCAAAACACATAGTTCAAGGTCAAGTCAAAGGTTCTATTTAAGGCCATTTACATGAATAAAGAAAAGTTGAAGATGTCTAAACTTGCCTCACTTTAAAATGCTATGTATAAAATTGTCACACACAATTTCTTTCTCTTCAAATGAACTTTGGCTATCTCTACTCAAGGGAAGATGATTATGGTGATGATGAGAGGATAGTGTACCATTAATATATCTATAAGGAATTTATTTTGATGATCAAAGATATGGTTCATGATAATATGGAGGTCTATGCCATTCTAGGGTTACTCAACAAACTCTATGAATTAGCAAACATAGAAATTTATGTGGGAAGGCATCCCATAATACTAGGATTGGTAGGTAGAGAGAACGTAATGGTAGTGGATATAAGATGAAATTCAAAAGTCATTGGGGTAGTGCTTGATTTAGAGCATGATATTCTTTCCACTAAGGTATTTCACATTCATCCTTAAGAACAACTTCACATGCATCAAACAAGGGCACCATTTGTATCTTAAGCTTCTCAACATATATAGGTGTGATGGCCTAGCAAATCCATCTTCTAATAGTCTAGTTTTAGCATCAAACAAAGCCAAGAACCTCTTCATATTGGTGGTTTTTAACACATTATGCAAGTTGAAGGTGAATAGTAGGCTATCATAATTCATATTGAGGGATTGCTAGATCTTTGCAACAACTTCCTAGAAATGATAAAAGCCATCATGGGTGGTGAGGCTATAAGGAATGATCTTTTTCAATTCCTTATCCTTTTCTAAATGATCCACCCATGGTACATCATGACACCCATGTTTAGTCTCAAGCCCATGTTTCTTTATAAAGTATCTTCTCTTCACACTGATTGAGACGCAACATGCTTAATGTCCAACATATGGTAGAAGTCATTTATGTACCCACTAATCAACCTTATACTAGCCATTGAGAAAAGGAAGAGCAAAGAAATGAGATGCTCATAAGGAACATTGACATGATGGTAGAGAATAAACTAATTAAGGTACAATCCAAGTTAGAAACCATAGATGCTAATAAAAATTTCTATCTAAAGAAGCTATAGAGAAGTTAGATGGAGGTATGACAATTACAAGAAGAACTAGAGCATATTATACCATTGGTACTAACACATTTCATAATCAATCCAAAGATTCAAATTGAGCATCTACAAGCTAAGTTATTTTAAGTATGTCAATTTGGTGAAGAAGACTTGTTTATGAAAGATGAATTAGAGTGGCAAATCAAAATGTTGAAACATTAGTTTAAAGAATGTGAGAAGATTAGCCAAGAGAAAGAGAGGTACTCTCTCTTTCTAAATAAGTATGAAGGTTTGAATATGAAATTCAAATCATGGTCGAATAATTATAGAGAAAGATCATTCGAATTTGAAATAGGAGCTAGTAAATAAGACTACTAGAGAAATTGATGAGCTTAAAAAGATTCATCTAATTGAGCAAGCAACCTATGATGTTGAGCTATATAAATTGATAACTTATAGCTTTGACTAATGAATGACTAACTAGAGAAAGACATGATATGAAGAAAAAATTCAACACTTTATGTGCTAAACACCAAAAAATGGCTATAAATGAGCCAACACTACAAGAGAAGATGGACTTGTTAGAAAACTTGTACATCCTCCAATGAAGAAACTATCATAGTCCTTGAGTGAAAAATAAAGGAGTCATAAGATGATGTACAGGAGGAACAAAAAAGGTATCTTTATGTGATTCAAAATTTTGTAGCTTATCTGTGCATAGAGCTAGAGGAGAAGTAGTGCTCGAGTTGGATGTTACCCGCCATGAGCTCTTATAGGCAAGGAGAAGTCATGAGCAATTCCAAGTGAATGCTAAGGATGAGAAAAAACTAATGCATGAAAAAATTGGTAGCTTCAAGTAAGGAAATATATCATGAGACCAAACTTTAGAAATTTCATATGTTCACACCTAGCTCTTCAAACTTCTATCTATATCTAACAAGCATGTCACAAGGCTTCTTTACTCAACCACGACCCTTGAGACTTCTAGGTGAGATGGCTTGTATTGTATTATAGTCATAATATATATATTTATACAATTATATTCCTCCACATTGATCACATCATGTTTCTAGTTCTAGTTTTGTATCTTGGGAATTAAAGCCATGGGACTAGCTTTACTCAGTCATGGAGGATTGATGAGTCATCCAATGGCTTAATGTTATGTTGTAGGCCCTTGATGATGTCTTAAGCCTATTGAGGTTCTAGTGAGTAACTTAGTTTAATGGTTTTCTCCTCACTACTATGTGTTACGATAGGAACCTCAACTATAGATTCTTCAATTATGTTACCTCCCTCTAAGTCAAGGGTTTTGACTAGGTTTTCATGAGATTCTAAAGGTTTCTCTATTGAGGCTATATGGTTAACAAGACTCTCAAGCTTAAGATCTAGGTAATTAGGGTCGATACATTGTTCAACATCATCGTGAGGCCCACTTAGGCTCAAAGGTAGATTGATTAGGTTGCAAATACTCATAATTTGATTCTACACGTCAAACAAAAAGCACATTAAGTGGCACCTGGGTGAAAGAAAATAAACAATGCTAACATGCTATAAAATTATGTAAATACATGTTATTCTAGTGCAAGAAAGGTCATCCAAGGCTATAAATGGATTCAACACAAGTAAACAAATGATAATAGAGGTCAAATAAAGGTCAAACAAAGAGATGTATGAGAGAAATAATGCTATAAATGATTAACAAAGGTTGTGGTTATGCATTTTTTATGCCCTGGTAGGCCATGATGCCAGTTTAAGGACAAAGAAAACCATGGTCACATGGTGCCAAGCAATGATTAGGGAAGCTGAAACCCCACTATTTTATACAAATAAAAGGCTAAAGAAAGAAACATAAGGCTATAATAAAGTAAAAAAAGGAATCATAAGGCTATGTAAAGGAAATAAGAAGATAAAAAATGTCAACAATACAGTACAAAACCAAAAAACAAGTTGAATGATCATAAAATAAAGCTAAATTAAGTACTATACGCTACATATGGTGAAATTTGGCTAATATAGGTTAAAAAGGATTATATTTTGTCATTTTTAGGCCTTATAAGACCATGGTATAAGGCTACAAGGCTATTAGATAATTTTGGGCATCAATCAAAGCTATTTTTTGGCTATTTAGTTCTACAAATTAGGAGTTTTGAAGCTTCCACATTGAGCCTCCTTTGTTTCCACAATGTCTAGCATGGAAGAAGGAGCCCTTAATATGGAAACTAAGGAAAGTAGGTTTTGAAGAATCAAACTGTCTAAAATTGCGGTTTTGAGACCTTTCCAAGGCAATGTAGGGCTAGATTTGTAAAAATTGGGCACTCCATAGGTCAGTAAATGCCAAAAAGTAGGTTCTAGAGCTTAACACCCCTACTTCCACACTCACCAGCATGGAAGATAGGGGACGCAACATTGAAAACTAAAATCCAAGAGAAAATAAAATCAAATGTGGTCAAATAGGTCATTGGAACCCAAATTTGGAAGTTGTGCATCCCCTAGCTTCATTTTGAGACCATTTGAGTATGTTTTTGGTGTTAAAATATGTTGAAATGGATTTTCTCCTTTCTTCCATGCTAAACATAGCATCCCTAACATGGAAGAATGGGGAGAAACTTATTCCATGGATTCAAGATGGTCTAGGATCACATTGACTAGGTTCCTAGGGTCCAAGGACTATAGATCATGAATTTGCAAGTTTTTACCTAGTTTTGGTCATGTTTGGAAGTCATGCAATGGCATTTAAGGTTTTCCCCCTTGTTTATACACTAGGAGAGTTACTCTAATGTGAAGGATTTGGGGGCAGGTGGGGCGTGAATTAGTTTTGGAGGCAAAAAAAGGTCAAAAAATCAAACTTTCAAGGCTATTATGCCTTGGACTTCTTTAGCATAGATTTTTGCTCTTTGGGAGGTCATCTTATCACCAAAAGTGGAAAAGCAACTTTTTACCTTGTTTTCATGCTAACTAGTATGGAAGGAACCTTCTCTAGCATGGATGGAATAAGAATCCTAGATCTAGGATAATTTAGGTCATAATCGACTATGCATGTTAGCTACCAAAGCTGTTGGGATGAAGGGCTAGGGTTTAAGGTCAAAATTTCATAGTTTTGGATATTCCTAAGTGTTTTTTGTTCTTTCTCCCTTTTTCCACATTAAGGATGATGTGCTCATCATGGAAGACTTGGGGGAATAGATTTTTGATAGTTTAGGATCACTTTCCTAAGTTTTGAAGACTCTTATACTTGTTAACAAGGTTCTATGGTACATGCAAGATTATCTAATGTCATTCTAAGGTATCTATGACCCTAAAATGAGGTCCTTCCTCAATATCCATGCTAGCCACCATGAGAGAGATAGTTACCAACATTGAAGAATCATAAATCTCAAATATAGACTACTTTTGGCCTGAATTGACTATGCATGTGTGCTTCCAGGGTTGTCAAGTTTGAGCACTAGGGTTTAGGTCAAAATTCATCAATTTAGAAGTCTACTAGATGGTTTTCTAGCTTTTTCCCATTTTTTCCACGTTGTGGATGACATTCTTAGCATGGCATATTTGTAGAAGTAGCTTTTAAGCCATTTTTAGTCACTTTTTGAGGACTCTAGAAGGTGTAAAACTCATCTTAGGATGCATGTAAGGTTGTAGGATGTCTACTTGAAATGTTCAAGGGCCACGTTGGGGTCATCCTAATGCTCCTCCCTACTTCCATGATAACTAGTGTGGATGCATGGAAGTTAATTTTTGGTTATTTCTAAGTATTAAAAGTGATTAAAAATTAGCTTTGATGTAGTTTTTAAGCCAAAAGTAAGGGCATATGGTAGGGTCCATAATCCAGAAATTTAAAATTTTGAATTTTGAGCTTAAAACCCACCAATCCTAGTGTCAAAGAGAATTTTTCCCTTTTTCACTTTAGTGCACATGAAGTTATGATGCCTTGAATTAGCAACTAGGGTTTAGAGGTGGGCACTTTAGGTTTTGATGTAGTTTTACTATGAAATTTCAAAAGTTTCAATCATAAAATTCATTATACATAGAAATTGCACTGGTGGAGAGCTCCAAAAGATATTTTTGCATTAATGACCATCCATATTTAGTTTGGAAATATCAATTGTTCCCTATAGATAGCATTAGAATTCTATTCTTCTCAATTTCCAACCATTCCTAGCATTGAGCTAGCCATGGCATCCAAGCAGTGTGGGGGAAAGAGATGGAATCCAAGAATTCAAAGGGAAGATAATCATGCACGGGACTTATTAGGGATACCTAGGCCTATCTCCATCCATGACTTATCCATTGCTACTCCAAGGTATTTAGTTCTACCCATTTTTTCCTTCATCTCTAGCCATTTTTCTTATTTCTCTTGCCATGTGTGGCACCATTTTCTTTAGATCTATAGTAATAGAAGGGGTAAAATAAAATTATGATAAAATCCCACCACTTGTTTTGGATTTTTACTCATATATATATGTTCTTTTCATTGTTTTGGCCTTACTAGATTTGGTTTTTAAAATTATGCTTGTTATTTTTATGCTTTCTTTTCAAAATTTGGGGGTAGGACCATTTTTTTCTAAATCTAGGTTTTAATTGTCATCAAAATTCAATTCTAATGAAATCACACCTCCTTATTTTAAATGGGAATTGATTATTTCAACTATTTTGACTATTTTTAAATGACTATGTTAAGTTGGACATTACAAATTTTTAGCTTTGTACATGAAAAAAGAAATCAATGTTGTGTATTTCTTTTCTTAAGAAAAACGCTACATATTTTTAAACCTTGATGTTATGAATTCATAGTCCTACATTTAGGCTTTTCACTGGGTATTGTTTTATTTAATTTGGGTTAATAACGATGACATTACAATTGTTTTTGTAAGGTCATGTAGTTAGGTTTTTTATGTTGTTCTTAGAATTCCATGTAGATTCATGAATTCTTCCTACATAAATAGTAGGATCTTTGGCTATTTTTTGATCATGGCTAGGTGGGTTTTCTCTTTATTTTTCCAATAGAGGTGGAAACACTTTGTTTCAATTATAAACAACATCTTAATGATTTTTTCATTAAAGTTGTATAAAAAGTGGGTTTGTGCCATTTTCAAATTTTTATCGAAAATGATGAATTTTTTTCTAAATAAATTGTAGGGTTTTTAAAATTATTTTTAAGTGTGGATGCATAGGGCTCAATTCAAGCTTTCAAATAGTGATAGAATCACTCTGTTTGGAGGTCAAACAAACTTTTGGTGAATTTTTACCCAACTTTGCACTAAAAGTGGTTAAGGTAAATGGCTACGATTTTGTTAATTTTGATTATATTTTATGCAAAATATGGTTATGTATTTTTCTAGTGGTAATTGCTATGGCTTTAAGGTTCATGATTTTAGGACTCCTTTTCTAGTGGAATTACTAAAATTAGAGACCAGCTAAATTTTTAATTAATTTTAGATTATGACTATGTCAATGAGGCTATATTTTGGTTATAACACTTTACCCCTATGGAGATTGATGTGGTTGACAAGTTTAGAGATTATTATTGTCAACCTCCATGTCCTTGGAAATGTCATAAATGTATATAATGTCCTAAATATGGTTTTCAAGGCCATAAGTAATTTTTTCTATTTTTAGTAATGTTTATGCTAATGGGTATTTTCTAGATTTTAAATTTTTCTGTGTTAATTAATATGTAATTTAGGCTATAATTTTTTGGCTATGAAGGTGTGACACTATAAAGGATTATAATTATGTTGTCACAAATTTATTAAGAAACTTTAAATAAATACCTTAGAGCTTTTTACAGGGCCTAATTTCACACCTGACTAGGATGTTTTTACAAGCTTGTTAAGAAATTATTTATTAGTCCTAATATTTTTGTTTTTTCATGTATCATATTTCTAAAGCCCATACTCATCATAATTGAGTTAGTGGGCATCCTATGCTATATTCACTACGCTAAGGTCGATTTGCCACTACCTGACATGATCTTGGACAAGGTCTCACTCTGGTTTCAGCCAAGGGCAAGGGAATTCCTTACCTACATCCTACATAATTTTAATATGATGCTATGGAAATACCTATCTAGGGATGTTGTTGGGGTCATAGTGGAAACACTATTGCCTTAGGTATCCAACTTGGGTGCTAGGTTTATTACTGACAAGCCACTGTCTAGGCCACCAGGAGATGTAGCATATGTCATTAGCCCATGTTACCTCATGGAGATCTAGACCATGCCAAAGTATATCTAGTATAATGTTGATAGCACTTTGATGGTGGAACATAGAGCTCACACATTTTTCTAGAACCATCCTAGCACTATGTACCATCTACAGTAGTAAGCATGGTTATTATAATGTTTTTATGTTTTTGGCTTTATTGTTAACCTATCTTTTCTAACTTCATTGATTTTATGAATTTTTTTATAGGTACATGGTTAGTGATCAAAGTTTGATCACTAATGATCAAACCTTGGTAATGGCTTAGACCATCTTAGATGAATTCAGCAAGGGCCTCCAAATTAGAACCATTGTGTATAAATAGTTAAGGGGGAAATTTGATGAATACACCACTAGATGCAACCTTTTCTTGTGGATGAAAGGACAATACATAATTAGTGGGTGAGCTTCAATAACTTCTTGGATCAAACCTTGGTAGTTGGTACCTCTACTCAAACCACATCAAAGAAGAAGAATAAAGCTAATCATAAATGTTATAGCTTCTAATGTTTTATGGATATGAAAATTCTAAGTGTTCTATTACTATAATTAGTTATTAGACTTGCCTATGTTGATGCTAACCATTTGGTTGTTACCTTGTAGGATCCTCCAATACTAATAATGTTACCTTACCACTTGTAGGCCATAATGAGGAGACCCTCATTCTAAAGTTTAGTGAGATGATACCATCATAGGAATGGCTAACGGGATAGGTGCCTAGGTACATTTAAGCAAACATTAAGTGCATGGGTTTGCTTAATCTATTTATGGCACCTATCCCTTCCATTTGTATTGTGGAGATGCTTCACATCATTGACTCCTTGAATGAAGAAGCTAATCATTTCAACACCACCATTATAGACATTCCAATTACCATAGCCATCAATGCAAGCACCTTTTTTAACTTGTTTGGTATCACCATTGATGGGGCAAAGGTTACCACCAAAATAGTCAAGGAATTGGACCATTGTGAGGATGTTTTGGAGTGGCTTGGTGTCAACATGGGCCACTTTGGAGTTTCCATGGATAGCTTAATGAACCCTAATATAAAGGAATCATATCATTTGTTTAGGTTCCATGTGTTTCCTAAACTATTGTCATAAAAGAAGATGATCAACATTGCATAGGTGTGAACCTTTAAGGAGATCCTGATAGATGGCACTAGGTTCAACTATGTGGTTTCTTTGGTTACTAGGTT
This sequence comes from Gnetum montanum, assembly GCA_015680685.1. Lineage (NCBI taxonomy): Eukaryota > Viridiplantae > Streptophyta > Gnetopsida > Gnetales > Gnetaceae > Gnetum > Gnetum montanum. The sequence goes on from MNCI01015185.1 coordinate 137,112, forward strand.
TTAGGATGAGATCATTATATTCTGTGAGAATACACCTACCATAATCCACATACATTTTTCATTTTTTTTACGTTATTTAAAGATGTTCACAAAGTTTCTAGTGGTGTATAGGGATGGATGATGGATTCCCAAAGACCTAGACCAAATTTCTAGACCTTGCATAAGCACATTTATCCAATGGTCCAGGCCTAGAACCCACTAGAGGGAATGGATGATTCACTATCCATGATGACCAAGGATCTTGATGCTATACGATGTGAATCTCTTGAAAACTTGGAGAAGGAGCCTCTTATGTTCCCAATGAGCATCTTGGACTTCAAACGATGATGTAGAAAAGCCAAGGGGGAATCCAAGCTATTCTTTATTTTTAGATTTAATGGCCACATCATAGTTTTGTGTACTTATCAATTTTCTATGTGCTATGGTTATAGAGAAGCATTAGGAGATGGTAGCCCAATTTGTTGAGGGGGAGGAAGCATAGAGACATGCAACTCTACTACAATTGAGGAGGAACAAAGATGTGCATAGGAGGAACTCTTACAGTAGCATGAGGTTGAAGGGTTTTCCAATGTTGATCTAGATGCCTTGTTTGGTGAGATAGTACCAAGTACATCTCCCATTGTCATGCTAAAGTAAGAGGAGGAGGAGGATCCATGTATGCATGTCTTAATTCTTCTTGTTATATCCTATTATTTTAGGTTTGGTTTTCTTCCTAACCATTCAATGATTGTTATGCTTATAGTAGTTCTTGAACCATTAGTGCAAGGTTCTATCCCTAGGTTTCACACAAAACCATGGGTAGAGGCCCCAAACAAGGTGGAGTTCATGCGTGAGATGGCTAAGGACATCCTCAACCCAAGATAGGTAAGGATTTTATTTTCTATGATTTAGTTATTTGGCTATGTCATAGGTTATGTTTATGTTGTGGCTCTCTTAGGTCTTATGCTATGTTTACAATTCTATTTTATGTTCATGCAATGCCTTTTATGGAGTGGGACCCCAACCAAAACATGGAGATTAACTCCTTACCAAGGATTCCCTTTGTCATCTTTGGTGCATCCTTGAAGTTATATGAGACTACTACTAATCTAGTAATGTCATGTGCTAAAACTTCATGGGACCTAGAGAGGTTGAATGAGTCCATGTGGGAAAAAGTTGTGACCTTAAGAGAGAAGACTCAATGGTAGGAGGAGGTGATCAGAGATATCTAAGACTACAAGGCTTTTGTGGAAACATAGGTGGCTAACTTAGGGGAATTGAAAATCAAAGAGATCATGTGGGCCCGCTACAGGTATATTGTCTAGGACAAAGTAGCACTCTCGTGTGAGATGGCAAAATAGCATATGCAAATGGATGTTATCTCATAGAAGCTAGAGGACTACAAAGATCACTATGCTTGGGTCCTAGAGTTGGGTGGAAAGCAAAAGGACCATAAATAATAGTATAAGTTTGATCATGAGGGCTAATTGGAGTTTCTCAAAGAGGATTCAATTAAACAGTGCAAGCGAGAGCAATTCATTCAGGGGATCCAGGCAGAGAGTGCCTATAAGCTCTTTGAGAGTACTCTCATAGTGGAAAAATTCATTTCTTCTTAGATTACCATTGTTGCAAGTGAGGTCTATACAACTGCTATTACCCTGGAGGATCCTACTTGGATTTTGGTAGATAGGGCTAGCATCCTCACTAACATTGATCTTGGAGATGTTAACTGGGTTAACATGACGAAGGACCAAATCCACCATCATTTGGAGGATGAGCTTCCCCATCTATTCCTAGACATCATGAAGCTAGAATCCCCATAGGTTTAATGCATTTTATGTTTTAGTTTTAGTTTTAACTTATGGTTTTGGCTATGGGTTACTAATTGGCTATGTGTTATTGTATTTTAGGGATAAGGAGACATTGGCGACCCCAGCGGCGAGGGTGGGAATGTCCGACCAATTCCTTCTCTAGATGCCCCTTAGCATCCTCCATCTAATTAGTTTGCTTGCTATTTATTTTTATTTTTATGTTTATGGATATTATTATCCAACACTATGTTATAGATGATTGTTATTATTTTTTGACATTTTTTCCACATAGTGTGGTCATGGCAATGTATGTTATGAAAACTTTAAATTTAATTTTTTGGTTTCATTTTTGGCTATATATATATTATTCTAGTAAACATTTTAAATAGCTATGTTGATGATTTTGGTTATAAAATTAAATGGCTAATTGATGTGGTAATAAAAAAAACATAAAAAGCATAATAAAAGAGATGTTTTCCAATTTTAGGCCATGATGGGCACAAGTTGTGTTGTTTTGCCAATTTAAGGCTATGGTGGGCCATGTTGTGCTATTGTTACATTGCCAATTGAAGGCCATGGCAAGCTATGTTATATAATGGGCATTAACATTGTAAGACCATGGTGGACCATGTTGCCAGTTTAAAGTCTTAGTGGAATGTGGTTAAAGGAAAACATATATTTTTTTGAGATTTTATTTTTTATAGTTTTTATGATTTTTCTAGTTTATATTATGCTAAACAAAGAAAACAAAGAAAGAAATAAGGCCATAACAAATGGAAATGCAAATAAAATAAACTTTTAAACTATATGTGTAAAAATTAAAATAAAATGTAGGAAGAAAGGCAATAACTAGTTAACAAAGAGAAAAATTAGGCTAAATGGTTATGGTACAAGTGCCTATAAATAGTTGTAAGGGTGCAACATGAAAGGGGTAGGAGTGTACATTACTTATGCAAAGTCTTCATAATCTTTGAAAGGTTAGGAAATGTATAAGACCTTTTCTACACCAATTTGTACATTCCATCCTCTTCACTGATGATGTTGAAAGGGAGTACATTCCATGAAACATCTTGTTGCCCATCATTATTGTTCTTGGGTTGCTGCTCTTTCTTAAGTTGATGAACTTCATGGCTGGGAATTTCCTCCTAAAGCTCCACTTCAGATCCTTGCTCTATGTTTACATTATTGATAGCAAAAGGAATTGTGTTATCACCACAAATGATGATTTCACCTTCCTTGTAAGGAAGGTGAATATCTTGATGGATGGATGAGGATATGGCTCATAATTAAGCTAACCAAGCTCTTTGTAGGATAAGGTTGAATCCTAGTGTCTCCTCCACTACTAAGAATTTTGTGGTTATGAGGAATTTCTTCCCTACCAAAAAGTCTAAGGAGATAGACCCCTTGATAGTAACCCTTAATCCATTCAAGGGTTTAAGAGTTATAATTTTTTTAGGTTTTATTTTCTTTGTTAAGCCCAAGAATTTAACAATGGTGCATGGGATGACATTTGTTGTAGCTCCATCATTAACATGCACTTTATGTACTTTAAACTACCCTATACATATGGTTATGAACAAAGGAGTCCTAGTTACTTGTCATTTTAGAGATTGGCCTTGATTTCATTATCACAAAATACTAGGGATGTTAACTTCTCCTTCCTTGATTAGGGATGAACCATCACTACATGGATGGATTCCTTGTTAATGGGGATGTTCCCACTAATGGGGATGAAAGTCAACATTTTGACTTGCATCTCACAATGTGTTTTGCAAGTCATGATTAGGTCATACAAACTTAGAGTTATATTCTTTCTCTTGAGGGATTGTCTAACCTAGTCCATCACACTAAGTTTTTATCATTAGTCATGTGAAACACCACAAAATTTTGCATGTTATAATCAATATCCATCATGTAGCTTTCATCCCATGAAACTCGAGATAAAATTTCATTGTAAATGTAAATTGTAATCCATAATGAGTAGTTTCACATACTTTATACTTTTAGGATTGAAAAATGCCTCATAAGTGGTCAAAGCCTCATTCCCCAAGTGAAAAAAGTCGCCTAGTGTCTATATTTCGACTTGGGTGTCAAAAATACCTTTTGGAATGACAAGAGAGGTAATTTTATGGATTTTATGAGGGATATATAATTTTCTATGCTAAAAACACTTGCAAGAGGGTAGATCTCACCTACCCCTAGTGTGGAAGGATGGGAGGTTTGAAAACATTTCCTCCTACAATGTGGAGACCAAAAGCATGGCTTGGAAACTTTTCCATAGCTTGGAAACTTTCCCCCTCAACCTAGAAATACCTCCCCCAGCTCCCCCACCACCCCCAAGTACTAGAAAATTTTCCCTCAACTTGAAAAGTTATCCCCTAGCATGAAAACTTTCCCCCTAGCCTAGAATGTTTTCCCATACCCACAACGTAGGAAATTCAATCCCCTAGTGTGGAAGCCAAAAAAAGTAAGATTTATTAAGTTATGAACTTCAACATTGACCAACCACTTCAACAAGCATGCTGGAGAGCTCAACATGGAAATTTTATCTTTAGCATGAAAGGGGTGCCCTGATTACTATTTTTAGTAACTAAAATGGCCATGGGTGAAAGTACTTATTATGTTTAGTAACCCTGCAAATTTGGGTGCCAATTTCACTTAAATTTATCACCCAATTTGAAGCAAAATTACATCAAATTTGAAGCCATTTTGTAGCCATTTTGCAACACCATTCATGGCCCAAAGACCTTATTAAAGCCATCCTTCAACACCATTGAGAGATATCCACTTTTTAATAAACTTTAGCAATTTTTGACAAGATTCAACACTCACAAGCAATTTGCATACATACAATTCCACACATGGAGAATTTTTAGGTACTCAAGAGCTTTTGCAAGTTCCAATACTTACATTCTCTTGAACCCCATCATGGAAATTGTGAGGCCTTGAGATTTGGTGGATTTTGGATGTTAACACTACACCTCTAGGATTCCAAGCCTATTGTGGAGCATCTTGACATCCAAATATTTCACCTTTCTCACCCCCTCCCAATAGCAATCTAATTAGTAGATCCAAGGTTGCAGCAACAATGGAAGGTCTGATGACATCAAGAGTGGCTTAGCACCTGAATCATGAAGTAGATTATCTCAGCTTTAATGAGCTTTGAACTCTTGCACAAGTGAATTCCGTTTTTTGCTCATCTAGGCATCATTTGTACATATTTCTCTAATTTATTATTTATTTTTTTATCAATAAAGTTTTAATTTTTCAGTTTTGTGTTCAATAAAATTAAATTTATTATTTGTACATTATTTGGATCTATTTATATTTCAATTTTTTACATCTCCTAAGTCCTTAGTTAATTTTCTAGACTGGCTAGGGTTCCCTAAATCCCATTTTTATTGCAAAGGCCTTGGGGATTTAGGGTTGGGAAACTGCTTACACCAAGGATCCTTGGTTTTCATTCTAGGAATCAATGTTTTTGATTGCAATAGTTTTTCTTAGCACAAGAACGAGGTCCTTTGCCTAAACTTTGTAGCCAGATCTATCATTTTCATAGCCATTTTCAAGCTTTTCCTTTATTTCTTGCTACTAAAACCCTTGAAAAATGAACATTGGTCTTTCACCCCTTGTGACCAAAACTTAAGTTTGGAAGTTGTAGAAGTTGGTTTTTTGTTTTTTACAGCACTTGGTGAAAATTTTAAAGTCTAAAGCTAGCATTGATATCTCTTTCCTCCATTTTTTTTATTGCCAAAAGTTTATTTTGTAGCTTCTAAAAGTGGGTGGTTTAACTCATTCATGAGTTCATTTTCCCTAACACTTTTCCAAGCTAAGAGAAATAGCACTGAAACCAATTTTAGTGGAAAAATGCTAACTTTTCACTTTGGTTTTCAACCTTTCCTCTGGCTTCCATCAATGTTGATGTAGGAGCTATGAGATTCCCATCATCTCACCCTCCTTCTTTTCCTTCTCTACCATACCCAACATGGAAGTAATTGGGAGGCTAGCTTTGGTGAAATTTGAAACCAATTTTATAACCAGATCTATTTTTTTATAATTTAAAAGACATTTTTTAGCCAAAACTCCAAAGGAATCTAATTCCCACCTCCTCCTCGCGCCCCCCCCCCCCCCCCCCGGTCTCCCGCATGATAGAAACCTTAGTATGGAAGCTATAGGTGGTTTAGGAGCTAGAATTTCACAACATTTGTTGTGAGTTTCTAGAGCAAAGCCAACATGGAATCTTTGATAAACATTTAATTTTTGTTTTCGTAATATTTGTCACTAAACCAATGTTGGGTTCCATACCAACCAAGCCTACTTTTCCCTCCTTTTTGGTTAAAGTTGGAAACTTGCCAAAACCATCTTTGGAAACTACTAAGTTTCCATTTTGGTCTTCAAACTTTTTTCCCTCTCCCCAACATTGGAATAGGAAGGTGTGATATTTTCATTATCTCACCCACCTTCTTTCACCCCTACCATACCTAGCATAGAGGTACTTGGGAAGCTAACATAGAAGAGGTTTAAAGTCAACATTGTCAATATTTTATTTCTAGTAAAAGGGTAAACCCCACTTATCCCCCAATTACTAATTATAGTAAGTATATCATTTTTTGGGTTTTTCATTTCCTCTAAGAGTTTTTGATTTTCATTTAATGGAATTTACTCTTATTTTAACATTTATAGCCTATTTTGTTTAAATAATTCTCAGCATTATAGTGATGTCTTTCTAAAAATCCACCAAATTTCCCTTCACCTTCACTAGCAAGGATCACAACCAACAAGTGATGAGGGTGTATGATCCCAAAGACCCTATAGTCATTGAGCGTAGGTGATCTTTGAGAGTTATAGGGGAGAGTCCTAATTTTGTAGTCATTAATGAAGATTCCTATAACTTCATTTGTGCTAAAATATAAGTAGGCATGCTAATTTGCTAAATTGAAGCTGAACCCAAGAGGGAATTTGAGCTCATAAATAGGGGTGGAAAAAAGTACATCCCTTCCCCATATGAAGAAATTATTCTTAACAACATCTATTCTAGCATCCTAGCCTAATTGATTTCCATAGAGAAGGAAGATGACCATCCTATCTTTGAGGAACAATAGAAAGAAGAGGATGAATTTAGGGTAGAATCTAAGCATGAAAACATCCTTGGAGGACTATTCCAACAAACATCCCCTAGTGTCACAAAACCTTCTCCTAATGCCTTTGTTTTCTCTATGTGCATGGTTCCATCATCTTCCAATCCTTTGTACCTTGTTATGGTAGGTCCCATGCCAGTTGTAACAATACATCACACTCAATGAATGCCACAAACAACAAGCTATAACATAGTAATGTCATTTTCAACATATCCTCAATATGCAAAATCATGAATTTTGGCTTTTACTACTATAAATCCTTTAACTACTCATGTGGGGTCCTCCATGAAACCCAGCAACACAAGGGTCACACACCACATTTGTCTTGTTTATGCCACAAGTGCCAGCAAAAAAAGTATTTTCTTTTTTTGGCCCACAAGCTACAACCATAGCAAAACTTGTTCCTTCTATCATGCAACCCATAATGATGCCACAAGCCTCACAACAAACACCACAACCTTATGTGCAGACCCCACAAACTATGGGACCACCACAAGGGTTAGATCAAGCCTTCTAAATAATCCAAGAATTGACAGAGAAATTAAAGAGGCTTAAAGCCTCTACCACACAAATCGTCAAGATTATGAACTTCTATCAGGATGATCCCATAAGCCCTATGGTCCCACCCTTAACACTTCCTCCTGGTGTCACCATTCCAAAATTTAGCAAATATAATGAAGAAGATGATCCTAATGCTCACCTTATCACCTTTTTATCTAAATGTTTACTCTTGTAGCCATGGCCTCATATCATCAAGAGAATTTTCCTTATGTCTTTGACTAGAAAAGTACTTGATTGGTACCACACATTACCCAGAGGATCTATATCATCTCTGGAAAACTTAGTAGCCTAGTTTGTTAAGCACTTGAAGTATAACTTGAAGCTTGACACAAAACTTGACCAACTCATGAAGGGTAAGTAGGGGATTCTTAGAATTCATACAGAAAGTCATTTAGTAGTGGAATGGACTACTAAATAAAATACCAAAGCCCATAGCCAAAGCCCACTTGTTAGCCATATTCAAGGAAGTAGTTAATGACTTCATCAAGTCTAAACTCAATTATCTTGATTTAGAGTCTCTAATCCAAGCATTATTGCAAACCAAAAACATAGAGGATGCCATAGAGGCCAATCATGATTCAACCTATATATCATATAAAATCCAACACACTTGAAGAGACAAGGAAGAAAGCAAATAAAACAACACTACCATAGCAACTATAACAAAAGAAAATAAGACTTTGCACCAAGGGCCAAAGGTCAACCCACCAAAGGTAACCACTAATGACCATAGTAATGAACCATCAACTTCTAGGACCACTACATTGACAACAAGTAAACCTAACTTTGAATGAAATGAAAAGTCTAAATATATTACATTTTCATTAAGACCATCTAATTTTCTAGACCAACTGTTAATAAGTGAACATATGCAACATAAGCAAATGACTAAAGCTACTAGAAAGAAATACAAGCAACTATGTAAAATATCGAAGGATCCCACTCTGGCAATGAAGGATGATCCCTAGTTGCCTAAATATTTTAAGCTAGATCACTTTCATCACTCTTATCAATTCCCTGATCATGATATAGAATTTTTCCTTGCATTGAAGGATGACCTACAAAGAATGATAGAAAAGGAGAAACTAGTCTTAGATGCTTCTAATCTAATTTGAGCACAAAACTAGTCAATGTAGGTCTATAAAGATCCATTGAATGCTAATGATAGCCCCTATGTTATCTCAACATTCAACATTAATGACAACCAAAGACCTACTAGAGAACCTTTCATGATCCAAGTACCCCTCTATAATGAAAGAGAATCTTTGGCTTTCCATAGCTCAAGACCTCCCTTCATTATAAGAGTACCATCATGAAAGGCTCCAAGGGAATATTTTTTCATCAAGGTCTCCCAAACCAATACACCCCAAATAGCTATAGCCCAACCAAAAGCACAATGATTCCCTATGATGGCCAATGCTACCACCTCTTCCTTAAAACTAATAGTTGACAGCCAAAAACTTATAGCCAACTAAAGGAAGAAGCATAAGTAAAAGCCTAACAACAAGGAAGACAAGTAGATGGAGGCATGAAATGAAATGGGCCCACTGAAGCCCACTACCATTTTAACTATACCTATGACCTCCTCTATTCCATCTTCTTCAACCAATAAGCCATAGTAGGATACTAAAGTCCACAACCGAAACAACAAAAGAGAGCCATAATAGTCATAGCCTAAAGCTAAAGTTTTCATTTTGAAATGCATGGATAAAGTAAAGCAGAACTAAGGTGACAAGCCCATGGCCAATGAAAAAAAATTTCTTAGTGCAATTAACCAAGTTAGGCAAACGCTCAAGCAAAAAAATACCATACCAATTAGTGAGAATATCTTTTCTAATGAGAAATCCATCCATGTAACGTTGATTCCTCCCTTACTAGAAGAGGAAAAGTCAACATGTTAACATTTTTCAATAGTAAAATTAAGCTTAATCCCCTAAATGACGAGGTGATTACAACCCCTCTATTCATAACTATATGCATAGGACAATCTAAAATACATTAAGTGAATGTTGATGATGGAGTAGCAATCAACATCATCACATGCACCATTGTTGAATCTTGGGTGTAACTAAGTAGGTACAACCTATGAGCATTGAAACTCTTAAGTCCTTCAATGGATCAAGATTTGTACTCAAGGGGTCTATCTTCTTAGATGTTCTAGTTGAAGAACAATTGCCTACAATTGCAAACTTCTTGGTGGTGGAAGAGACACTAGGGTTCAACATGATCCTTAGAAGATCTTGGTTAGCTTAGTTACAACCTATGTCTTCACCCATCCATCAAGAAATTCACCTTCTTTATGATAGAGGTGAAATCATCATTCATGGTGACAATGCAGCTTCCTTCACTATCAACAAAATGGGCATAGAATAGGGGTCCAAAGTGGAGCTTCCAGAAAATGTTCATAGCCATGAAGAGAAAAAATCAAAGACAATAATGACAATGAGAAGTAATGCAATATGTTATGGGATGAACTCCCTTTTAACATTTAATGTGAAGGGGATGATGAATACAAGCTTGTGCAAAGTCAACCTTACTCATTCCCTAATTTTGTAAAGATTAGAAAGAATCTACACAAGTGATGTTTACCTTAACCTTCCCATGCATCTATGACTAGATGCTAGAATAGCCAAATGACCTTTCTTTTCTTTTGCAATTTATTATATCTTTGTTATTATATGCATGTAGTGAAAATTTATTTACATTATTATCTATTTGGTATAACCTTTCTTTATTTTTACTTATGTTTTGAACATGAGAAAAACATCTCTTTCTAACATTGTTTACTAAGACATAAAATTGACACTACTATCCACTAAGACATAAAACTAGCACCATGGCTTGCTAAGTTCTAAAACTAGCACTCTCACCCACTAAGGTCTAAAATTGGCACTATGGTCCACTATGATCTTAAACTAGCATTCTCATCTACTAAGATGTTAAATTGGCAATGTAGTCACAATCAAAAATAAATAACCTATGCTTGCAATGGCCTAAAACTAGCAAACATTCCTTGCATCAATTAGCCAAAACCAAAAGCATCAACATAGTCATTTTCAAGGTTTACAACATTTACAATATTCATTATAAAATAGATGCATATAACTGAAAAATAAAATCAAATATTTAAATTTAAAATTAAATGTCCTTAAATATATCCATAACCAGAATGTGGAGCAATGATGCCAAGGAATATCCATCCATAACATAGTTTTGACTAACCATACCCATCAACATAAAAACAAAAACAAGTTAAATTGAAGGATCCTACTAAGTGGCATCTAGAGGAGGAAGTGCTTTATTATTCCCACCATTACCATTATGGCTCCCAATGTCTCTTGAAGCCTGAAATGCAACAACATATAGCTAGTTAGTAACCCATAGCCAAGATCATGACTCAAAACAAAAACTAAAACATAAAATAGATCAAACTTGTGGAGAGTTTAACTCCATCACTTCTTGGGGTAGATGGGGAGGGCCTTCCTCCAAACGATGGAGGATATAGTCCTCTATCATGTTGAGCCAGTCAACATCCCAAAGATCAACATAAAAAAGAATGTTGGATCTATCTATAAGAGTTTAGATAGGAGGCTCATGAGTAACAACAACTATAGCAATCTCACCTACAACAGTAGTGATCTAAAGACCAAGGGATTGCTCCACCTTGAGAGTGCTTTTAAAGAGTTGATAAGCACTCTTTACTTGAATCCCCTAAATGAACATCTCTCTCTTATGCCTTCCAACCAACTCTTCCTTAATCCCTTTCAGTTGAGCCCCATGATTAGCTTTATACTAATGCTTGTGGGCCTTTTATGTCTTTTCCCACTTGAAGACCCAAGTCCAATGATCCTTCTAGTCCTCAACCTTTTGGGACATGAGGTCCATCTAAATTCATTACTCCACCATCTCCCATAGGATCGGGTCTTGAATAGCATGCTAGTAGCAAGCCCAAGTGATCTCCTTGGTTCATAACACCCCTAAGTTAGCCAATTTGGCTTTCACAAAGGCTTTACAATCTTGGAGATCCCTAATCACATCCTCCTACCTTTTAACCTTTTCCCTCAAGGCCAGAACTTCCTCACATAGGGATTCCTTGGACCTCTCTAGCTCCCATGAAGCTTTTGCACATGACATTTCTAAATCAATGGCACTGTTGTAAAGCTTCATGGGTACACATTAGAGGGAAGTCTAGGCAAGGAGTCTGCCTCCATATCTTTGCTAGAGTCCCACTCCATAGATAGTACTACACAAACCATAAACTGGAACCATAAGACATAACCTTAAATAGCCATAAGGCAAACAAAGCCTACAACCAAAGCAGATAAAATAAAATCCTTACCTATCTTAGGTATAACCTAATGTCCTTAGCCATTCCATATAGGAACTCCACCTTGTCTAGGATCTCTACCCATGGTTTTACATAAAACTCAAGGATGGAAGCTTGCACTGGTGGCTCAAGAACTACTATAAGCATGATAATCATCAATGGGTTAGGATGAAAACCAAGTATAACCAATACCTGGCTCCTCCTCCTTCTCCTCCTCTAGGATGATGATGGGAGAGTTACTTGGTACTACCTCACCAAACAAGACATCTAAATCATCTATACCTGCATCAACAAGTCCTTCAACCATGGGTTTCTATTAGAGTGCCTCTTTTACACACTTTTTTCTGCCTCCATAGTGCCTTAGGCTACCATAACCTAATGCTTTTCTACAACCATAGCACATAAAAAATTGATTAACACATGAAACTATAAAATAGTCATAAAATATTAAGACATGAAAATAGCCAAGTTTGGATAATGCATACCTACAACTACCTATTATGATGGGTTAAGCTTAAACATAAGCTTCTTTGGGGTAGGTTGATCTAATGCTAGTGGTGCCTCCTTCATAGGCCTCTTGAATTTCTCTCTAGATGCCCTTTCAGCCTCTATACATCATCATCTAGCATTTTGAACACTAGTAGGAAATGAGGGGGGCTTATTATCATCATTACTATCAAGAGACTCATACTACCTAACATCAAGATTCATAGTGGTGATGGATAATGTCTCATACACCCCCTTTGGTGAGTTCTAGGCTTGCCTATTAGATAAATGTGTTTTATCCAGGTCCTAGAAAGTTGTCTTGGGTCTTGGAAAATACATTTTCCATTCCTGTACACCATCAAAAACTCTATAAACCACTTTAGATTACCTTCAAAAAATGAAAAGTACATATGGATTATCGTAGAGATGTCAACATGGAGTCTAAGAATATCCTCTCAAAGCTTAGTAACCAAAGTAATAGCCTAATAAGATTTAATGTCCTTCATCAAGACCTTCTTAAAGATCCATCCCTATGATAGGCTTATTACCTTCTTTTATGAGAGCAGTTTAGAGAATGCATGAGACCTAAACAAAGAATATGATTCCTTTGCGATTCATGAAGCTATGAATGAAAATTCTAGAGTGGCCCATGCTAGCACCAAGCCACTCTAGAACTTCCTCATAATGGCCTGATTCCCTCACTATCCTAGCAGAAATATTTGCCCCATTAGCTAGGACCCAAAATAAGTCATGAAAGAGGCCAACACCTACATCAATATTCACCTTAATATCTCAAATGGTGGTGCTAAAGTGATCAACCCCCTCATCAAAGGATTAAATAACATGAAACATCTCCATAGTGGGAATGGAAGGAATAGGTGTCATAAATACATCAAGAAAACCTGCACATTGGATGTTTGCTTGAACCTATCTAGGTGCCTACCCCTTGAGCCATTTCTACATTGATTCCATATCAACAAGCTTTAGGATGAGATTTTCCTCATCATGTGAACATGCAAGTGGTAGAGTGACATCAACTAAGGTGGAAGGTCCTACAAAGCAATAACCAAAGGTTAGCATCCATATGAGCAATGTCAACAACCAAGAAAAGTAATGAAACATTTAATACCATGAAACAATAGAAGTTATATGTTTACCTTTGCTTTTCTTTTTTGTTAACCTTTACTTTTCTTCTATCATGTAGATGAATTGATATGTGCTATCAGCATCTAGCCACTAGCTGTCCATCATCTTATCATCCTTGGAGTTTTTGTACACCATGTTGAACCTAGTGATGTATTCAATAAAGTCCCCTCTTAACTATTGATACATAGCATCTTTGATTTACGAAATCTTGGTAAATTCATCCAAAGCAGTTTGAGTCACTACTAGGATTTGGTCATTAATGAACAAGCCTTGATCATTAACCTTATACCTACAAGAACTTAGATTAATGAAGTTAGGTGAGGTAATCAAGCCAAAACCATAAAACCATTACAATAATCATGTTTACCCTTGTAGACAGTATACAATGCAACATAGGTTTTGGAATAATGTGTGGGCTCTATGTGCCACCATTAAGGTATTGTCAGTATTATATTGACTATTCTCTAGCATCATCAAGTTCTCTAAAAGGTAGCATGAAGTTACGACATTTGTGGATCCCCTTGCAGTATTAGGAACTAATTTATTGGTAATATACCTACTAATTAGTTCAGATGCCCAAGGTAATAAGGTCTCCACAAGAACCCCAACTACATCTATAGAAAATTGTGATGACAACATCATACTAAAGTTCCTAAGGAGATAGGCAAGGAAGTGCCTTGTACTAGGCTGAAACCACAATGAGAGCTTCTAAAGAGCCATGTTGTGTTGTGGAGTATTGGTCTTCAGATGACTAGTGTAACAAAAAATGCCAACTAGCTCCACTATAATGAGAATAGGCCTCAAGAATACCTACATGGAACAAAGAAAAACATTATGACCTATTAGAGTTACTTAGCAAATTCAGACAAAACATCTAGTTAGAGGTGAAATTAGCCTTAGTAAAGAGCGCTAATGTATTTATCTAAATTAGTCTATGTGATTTCACAAGAAAACATTATTACAACATTGCATATCCTTGCATCATGACCAACTGGAATTTCTCAATAAATTTAGAAAAAATTTCTAGGTTGATGAGCAGCGAGGTACCCCTATGCCCAACCATATGAATACGAGTGTTCATGCGCGATCTGGTTGAACTCTAAGGATTAAGTGCTTATGTGCCTATACAAAACAAGGATGAGTTATGCAAGCATTATCTTCCCAAGCTTACTTGTAAGGCTCAATTGTATGGTTAAGTAAACTCAAGGTATGTGATTTTTATTCTTTTATGTTTTATTTTCTTGATGCTTAAAGGAGAGAAATGAGGTAATTTAATAACTAATTTTATTTAACTAGTTAACTATTCTCTAACTAGTCCTAACATGAGCATCTGTTTCCACTCTCTAGACACATCCTAAACTAGTGTAACACTACTACGATTACCAAACACTAGTCATTACTGGGTTACCAAGCGTTCCCACGTATGCTCGGAGTGATTGTGATGAATGTGCTAATTCGTTGATAATTAATAGTTTAATAGAAATAACATTGATTAACTAATGAGAGCATCAAATAATAGTAAATAACATTAAATGCAATAATTAAGCCTTTCTTAATGTTGCAAATTTTATCACAAATTTCATCTTTATTTCTGGACACAAGGTGTGCTCAGGTACACAATGTTCAAATAAAGATCTATTCACTTTATATCTTCTACTATGGGCACTCAAAAATAATTCTAACTCTAGAAGGAAAAAATTGCAAGAGTTTAGCTAAGGGACTAAAAACTAATGCCAAAACAAGTGTCTCTATCTCTTATTTATAGGCAATGAGATAAGTTCTGACATCTCATGTTCAATATTTCTTTGGCATCTCTGATATCGCATATCCGATATCGAGAGTTTGATATTGAGGGTTCGATATTGGGATTCAACATACCCCCATTACTAAATGAAAACTTATCCTCGATTTCCTTAAAAAATATTGGGAGGGTATGGGATTATTGACTAAACAACAATTAATGGTGACATGAAACGATAGACTTAAGGTGCCTAGTGAATAGATTGACAAACGTATTATAACATTGGCATTCATAACCATTGTGGTGAACACTATACATATATGACATATAGACCCTCATTTCATAGCTTGAAGAAAGAGAGAGAGAAAGGAAAATGAGGCATGTTACTACCAATGTCAAGAATGTGGACATCATTGTTCATCCATGGCCACATGACTAAGCTTGTTCCTTGCGTAAATGTTCTTGCTCCAATCCATCCTTAGTGATTCCTCCTATCCTAGTTCATTATTCATGTGATTGCCATCTACACACACAACACAATCACAAATTAGCAAGGATAGATTAGATATAATGCAGTTGATACCTTGCCTTAATATGAAGCATATTAGCTAGGTTGTGGGTATGGCAGATACTGGGTTAGAGGTTTGTAACTGATAACTACCCAAGGTGTATGGGTGAGATAAGTAATGGAATGAAAAAATTTGTGATGGGCCCCCATGACTAAGAGTGAACCTCTAGTAGCAATAGTAAAAAGTCAAAAGTAAAAAAATTTGCATCATGACCACTTATTATGTGATGAGTGACAATAGGAAATTTAGTTCATTGTGGCACATATGCCAGATTCAAATAAAGAACCCTATCTCCTGGTTGCTATGTGACTTTTCTAATTTTTAGGTCATGATGTTATTTGTTAAAGGCCTTATTAAGTTCATTAGATGATAGGGTAGCTAATCGATTTTCATCTAGAAAGTTAAGATTCATTAACCATTCTTTCTATGCTAGACTAAGATCAAGGTTAAGGTCACATGTTATGGATAGTGTACGAAGCTTAGCTTGGATAGGAAGTGTTGGAAGTTTATTGTACACTAATAGGGAGAGTAGCCTATAGGGAGTTTCCATGTGGAGTGGTATGCCCAAAGAGCGTCATTCAGTTTGGTCCTCCAGTCTTGCCTATATTTGCTAATGGTTCATGTCAAGATTTTTGTGTTTTCCCTATTAGTGACATTGTCTTGACCATTCACTTGAGGATGATATGGTGTAGTTAGTTTATTCTTGACCCTAAAGCATTGCATCAACTTTGGAAAATTCGCACTTGTAAAATTTGTACCATTAGTAGAAATAAGTGCATGAGGCATGCGAAACCTATTTATGACTTGTTGTTGAACAAATCATGTAGTGGTAGGTGATGTATAGTCGGTAATAATGGCTGCTTCTACCCTCTTTGTAAAATAGTCAATAGCAACAACAATGTATGCTTTTCCATTGGACATTAGTTTAATAGGTCCCATAAAATTAATACCCCATATGTCGAAAGGTTCTAAGGGTTGAATCCATTGTTGTGGATCTTCCATTCTAGTAGTCATTCCCCCATCACATTGGTAGTGCTCACAAGATTGGACTAAATGATGGGCATCCTAAAATAATGTAGGCTAATAATATCCCACAAGGAAGATTTTAATGGATACTCATCTCCTAGTGTAATGACCACCACAAGAGCCCTCATGAACATCTTGGAGAATTCACAATTGATCTACATTGAGAACATACCATTGGACCAAGTTATCAAAACATACCTTGTAAAGGTATCCATTAATTTCCATGAAATGTTTGACTCAGTGGAGAAACTGTTATTTCTTTTTAATGTCCAGTACTTGTGGTGTTTCTTGTGTGAGAAGATAGGTAAGAATGCTACTATACCACTTTTTATCTATGGGTGATTGATTGTTTATTATACCTGCAAAGATGAGTTCATGAGGGAAGTGATCAGAAATTGGATATTCATCCTCTTTATTATCCCATCATAACTGAGATAAATGATTGGCAACAACATTCTTGATGCCTTTACAATCGATCATCGTAAGATCGAACTCTTTCAAGATCATGAGCCATTGAATGATGCAAGGGCTCACCATTGGTTTATTCATAAGGAACCAAATTACACTATGATCTATGTGTACAAATATCTTATAGCCTAATACATAGTGCCTAAATATTTCTAGTGCAAACACCATAGTCATTAACTCTTTTTCTGTTGTGGTGTAGTTGAGTTATGCACTTGCAATACTTCAACTTGCATAGTGAATGTAATAGGGACATTTTTGGTTATCTAACTATCTAAGTACATCTCCTGAAGCAAAATTGGACGCTTCAGTCATTATATTGAATGCTCTAAACCAATTAGGAACTTGTAGAATGGTTGTTTCTACAAGCTTTTATTTCAAGGTTTGGAAAGCTAGCTCACATTCCTTGGTCCATTCAAAGGGTACGTCCTTCTTCGTTAATTCTACCAATGATTTTGCAATCTTCAAAAAGTTTTCAATAAAACATCTATAATATTCAGTATGTTCAAGGAATGATCAGATGTATTTTATAGTTTTAGGTTGATGAGTGATTCCTTGGATGACTTTAATTTTTTTAGGATCTACCTCTATTCCTGTTTGTGAAATTTTATGCCTTACTACAATGGCCTCTTGGACCATTAAATGTTTTTTTNTATATAAAAATGTCCCCCAAGGACTTGTGAATGTAGTCTTGGCTTGGTCTTCTGGTGCTATTTGAATTTGATTGTACCCATTGTAACCATCCAAAAAACTATACTAGCAATGCCCTACAATGGTATCTAAAACTTGGTCAATGAATGCAAAGGAAAATGGTCTTTAAATGTTTCCATGTTTAATAGCCTAAAGTATATACACACCTTCCATTTCCCACCTTTCTAGGGAACAATGACTAATGGACTAACCCATTCACTGTTAGCAATGGGTTAGATGAACCCAACCTTTATAAGTTGTTAAATTTCTTCCTTAACAAATTGCTTAAGCTTTGGGTTCAATTGTCTTTATGGTTCTCATTTAGGCTTCATAGAGGGATCAGTGTAGATTCTATGTTGGCATATCCTAGGATCTATTCTAGTTAATTCAAGATATGATCAAGCAAAGGCTTATGACCATTTTTTTACCATCTTTAGTAGTTTTTCTTGTTCTTGAGGAGTGAGCTTAGCATTAATGATTACTAGTTTTCCATTCTTGAGAAATTTATACTCCATATAGGTGGGTAATGATTTTAATTCAAGGGTCTCTTTCTTAAACTCTTTAGAGATTTTCAACTTTCCCTAGTTGATATTTTTAGTGTTAGTACTTGGAAGTTGTTGGTGGACATGCTCTAATGCATCTACGCTATCAATATAGGCACAAGTAAAGCTCTCAATTGGTTCCATGCATATAGTTGAATTGCTCTCTTTGGTAATTGTTAGCCAGTAGGTGCCTTCCTATCTTGTGGCTGCTACATACAGGCATCTTTGTATGTCAATTACTTATGCACACTAGTTACATGTAGGAAATGTTAAGCATTGTACAAACTAGGACTTCTACATGTAGTTGAACCCTATGTCACTGTATGTGATACATGAAACTTTCTACTTCTCAATCTTTCCAAATGTATTTTCTTTTGATATCTCTAGGGAAAGATCATGTATTTCTAAGTGCACATCAATCTTACTTAGCCATGCTCTTCCCATTATGATTAGGATGTCCCCCTTACAGTTGTTGACTTGGATCACTAGGAAATCAGCTAGACATGACCACCCACAAACAATGGTGATAATGTCCTTCACTAGTCCCAATGGAATAGTGATGGATTGGTTGGCCAACTCTAAATGAATGTTACTTTGTTTAGCAGAGGTAGGTTATAGTTTTTTTACATTTCTTGAGAAATTAAGTTAACACCAGTACCTAAATCCAAAAGAGCTTTCCAAGGCTCATTTCCAATGATTTGAAAATATATAAGAGGACTTCCAGGATTAGAGAATTTCCTAGGAAGATGAATTGCTTTAATCTAATCACTGATGGCATGGGTTAACATAACAATGTGCATTGAATATGGTTTTTGGTCCAAAGGAAGCTCCAAAGATTTGAACAATGGTAAGGCATTTGAACAATTAGCTTCTTGGGTTTGTAAGAACTTGGTTGGATTTTTGGTTCTAAAGAAAGGTCTCTTCTTTGATTGGTTGTCCAAACCAACATTCGTTTGAGGATTGACAGCCCTTGTAGCTTTATGTTGCTATGGCTAGGCAGGAAGCTCGCCCTGCATAGTTGGAGTAGGTGGTAATGGATCTAAGGGTGGAAGAGATGTGGATAGATGAGAGGGATAGTGCATATGTAGAACATCATCCCAAGGAGAATAAATTCTATAGTACTTGGGTGCCTAATAGTGAGGTTGAAGAGAAACCTAACTAGTAGAGTCATGTGGAGAGATCGACTATTAAACGCAATACCCAAATGGGTCAGGTTTATGGTAAGGATACTATTGATGCAATGGTGGCCTTCACCATGATTGTGGATGTTGCCACTATTGATACTATTCATTTGGTTGTGGTGGAGCTTCACTCGAATAATATGTCAAGGGTTTGTGGAACTACCATGGGTTACCTTGAGGATAAGATAACCTTCTAGGTGTTTGTTGTCTATTTAATCATGGGTTTAGTGCATACACCCCAAACTCTTATAGATGTGACACTAGTAGGCAACATCTCTTAGGAGGATCATATTGGAAAATCTCACATTTATCATCATTGTCCATGTCTGAATCCACAACCTCTTCAATGACTAAAAATTTTCCCTTACCTTTGTTATGTGTATACTTAGCTTCTTTCTTTTTCCTCCTCTCTTATTCACTACTTAGTTCTCTATAATCCTCTACTATTTTTAGGATAGTTTGAAATTTATTCTCTAGGGAGTTCCACATTTGATCGACCTTTGCCCATACTTCTGATGCAAATTTTTGAATGGACAAAGTCTTTCTATTCACCATCTCTTCAAGTGGTGACTCTTCTTCATCTTCACAAAATCTAATTTCCTTCTTTCAAAGGGAAGGATCTCTGTTGTACTCCTCTACACTTTCTCTTTTCCTCAACTCACCTTCCTCCTTGGTAACTTGCTCTAACAATCTTTGTATTTGATGGGCTTTTAGCTCAAATAGCCTTCCTTGGGCATAAGTCCCAAGGGTTCTTCATGTTTCATACCTAAGCCTAGCTATGAGATGATGTAGTTGTTCCATTTTCGAGTAACCATGGCTAGGGCAACGATGTAATAATGTATAATATCAGCCCATGGTATCATCCAAGGGTTTGTGTCCTCCTTGTTTCCATCCTTGGATTTTCTTACGCAGGTTGGACACCTTGGAGTACATTTGATACTTATCGTTGAATAGTTCTAACATGGTACTCCATTGAAAAATGGATTCTAGTTATAAGAACCAATACCAACTTTCCACTTCCTTGATCAGTGTCCATGGAAACATCTTTAGCTTTTGCCACTTGTTTTCTATATTTTGCAAGGCACATGCATTGTGGAATGCTTGTAGATGGTTTTGAGGATCAGCATTATATCCCCCTTCAAATCATGAGATGTTATTCATGTCTACTCTTTTGATCCTACTATCTTTCTAGTGCCTTGTTAGGATCCTAATAGCCTCTGTTAAATCTAACATACTTTGGGTGATGAGTAGGGATTCATTGTGATCATTCCATCTATGGTGTCTATGATGCCTATGATGTTCCCTACTCTTCCTTCTTTTGTGATGTGTTTCTATGGAATGCCCTTGTTCCCTTTCTTGATTGTTTTGTCTATGATTTCTATTTTTTTACCCTTGTCTTCATGGTCTTGCCCTTTGCATTTGTGTTTAGATCTCATAGGAGAAGGGGAAGGAGATGATGAAGGTAAAAAGAAAGGAAGATTGGAACCATGGTGACACTTTTCACCTTCTCTTTGGTAGTTTTGGCCTCAATCGTGGTTACGATCAAAATGTCTATCACCATCATGCATTCGTGTTCCTTTCTTAGACCCTTTGTATCCATTGGTACTAGAACCTGGGTTATGAATAGTTGAGTAAATATTTTGATACATAACTCCTTGACCAAAGTCAATGAGAGGAATATCATTTTTTGGAAAACCTCCCAAGGTAGGTTCACCACCCTCATTTTCACTTAGGACATACGGGACATCCTGAGACCACTTCCCTTTCATAGGTTTGTAATGTCTCTCCTATTGCAAATCCATGGCTTGATAATCTATTCAATCTTACTCATGCATAATTTACTTTAATTTTAAGTGTTGGATACTGATTTGTGTGAGAGCACGAAGAAGCATGCTTGGGATTAAGCGATCATGAGGTAACACTATGTTACCTTCTAAATCACATCATTGCAGTTGCTCATCCTGGTGGAGGAGAAAGGTAAAGTTTGGTATATACTCATTAGGATGAGCGTATACCATGCAAAACTATTGAGGCACTAGTGGATCATCATGTGCACCCCACCTCCAATTGTTCATGGTGTCAAACCTAGTTAGTGAAGCACTCTCATAAGAAGAAGGAAACATGATTGATTATTTAGTGTGTGATACCCTTTTCCAGTGATTATAGGATAGCTAGCTCTAAGGGTTCATTCCAACAATGGAAGGATTTCCTAAGTTCTAATCAGTGCACGAACAACAAAATCCATGGCAATGGTGCCATTTATGAGTGGCAAGGTATCCCTACACCCAACCATATGAATATGAGTGTTCACATGCGATCTAGTTGAACTCCAAGGATTAAGTGCTTATGTGCCTACATAGAAAAAGGATGAGTTATGCAATCATTGTCTTCCCAAGCTTACTTGTGAGGCTCAATTGTATGGTTAAGTAAACTTGAGGTATGTGATTTTTATTCTTTTATGTTTTATTTTCTTGATCCTTAAAAGAAAGAAATGAGGTAATTTAATAGCTAACTTGATTTAACTAGTTAACTATTCTCTAACTAGTCCTAACACTAGCATCAGTTCCCACTTTCTGAACACATCTTGAACTAGTGTAATACTACTGGGATTATCAAACCTTAGTCGTTACTAGGTTACCAAGTGTTCCCACGTATGCTTAGAGTGGTCATGTTGAGTGTGCTGATCCATTGATAATTAACAGTTCAATAGAAATAACATTGATTAACTAATTAAGGTAGTTTAAATGTTGCAAGGTTTATCACAAAGTTGGTCTTTATTTCCAGACACAAGGTGTGCTCAAGTACACAGTGATCGAATAAAGATCTATTCACTTTATGATTTCTACTGTAGACAATCAAAAATAATTCTAACTCTAGAAGGAAAAAACTGCAAGAGTTTGGCTAAGGGACTAAAAACTAATGCCAAACCAAGTGTCCTTGTCTCTTATTTATAGGCAATTAGATAGGTTTTGACATCACATGTCCAATATCGCTTCGAAATATTTGATATCATGTATCTAATATCGAGGATCTAATATTGAGAGTTCAATATGAAGAGTCTAATATTGGAACTCATCAGAAGTCAAAGGTGAAATTAGCCTCTGTAAAAAGCTCTTAGATGTTTATCTAAATTAACTTAAGAAATTCCATGAAAACATTATTATCATTTTTTATAGCCTTATAGAGGAAACTATATCCTATTCTAAATGATGCATAAATTTAGAAAAAACTAGCTAAATTATGCATATATTTGTTAAAAATCAAGTATAAGTCTAGTAAAAGCATATAAATTATGTAAAGCATTCATGAATTATGAAAAAACATCTAAACTATGTACAAATTTAGATAAAAACATGAGAAACTTAGAAAAATCCATGAAGCCATAATAAAAAATTATTTAAATACAAGAAGATTTTACTCTTCCTAGAAAATAGAAATTAGGCATATTAACCACTTCTATTTTTGGCAATGTACTACAACCATGACTTTTGCCTTGATTCACATAGCCATAGCAAAACATTCCAAAAATCTTTATTTTAAATTCAATCAAAGTGATTCCACCTCCATTGGAAATTTGAATCCAAATAATATGTATCCATGACTATAAAATAGAAAAATCCTTGGCCCTTTTCATATAAAAATTTCATAAATCTACATGAAATTACAAAAGCGACACAAATAACCTAACTGTGCAACACTAGGAAAATAGCCATAGCTTTCTCATTTCAAAACCAAATTAAATAAGATGAAAACCATTATAAAGCTTAAACAAAGGGGTAGCAACCCATAAATGTTAATTTCAAAAATATGGAACAGTTTTACTAAGAAAAAATGCACAACTTGGCTTACTTTTACATAGTAAAACTTCAAAAATCCCAAAGCCTAAATTTCATATAGCCATTAAAATGGTCAAAATATCCAAAATCATTAAAAATAATTTAACTTCACATAAAAATAATAGGGTATTATTTTTTTAAAATTTAATTTTAATGAATCCTAAGGCCTAGATCTTAAAAAAAATGGCCATGCCCAAAGATTTTGGGGAAAAAGCACAAAACAACAAACCCTACTTTCAAAATCTAATCTACAAAAGCTAAAGATATAAAACAAATGTAGATCAGCATGGGGGTACCCAAAATAGGAGATGGGATTTTATCAAAATTCCATTTTAATCCCCCTACTAGAGTAGATCTAGAAAAATAGCCTTAACATCTAGGAAGTAAAAAACTTAAGAAATCACAAAAATCAAAGGCAAAGATATGTAGATTTTTCTACATTGGAGTAGTGAAAGGTGGGCCATGGAGAGAGATAGGCATAGGAACCTCTAAAAACTCCCTTGAATGTTCATCCATCCTCTAAATTGTAGGATTTTTGCTTTTCCATCCTCTCTATTTGGGTGCCATGGTAGGCTCAACATTGTGAAAGATGGAAATTAGGAAAAGATTAAAGTTCTATGCTGGCTGCAGGGGATATGGAATGCTTCCACACTAAAGATTGGTTGTGGCTACCATAAGAACCTCTACCAAAAGCTATCCTCCAATGCACTATTACCGAAAGATAACAATTACAATCAAAATTTGCAAAATTTGACATATAAAACCTTTCTAAAACTTAAATGAAACACCAGCTACTAATTCAATGAATCATGACTATTAGTGCACTAACAAAGAAAGGGGGAAATTCTAGTTCATGTTGGTTTTAGAGGTGCAACAAGTTTACTTTTCAAAATTTTAAGTTTTTTCATTGTGGGCCTCACCATGTGCTTTCCCTTTTAGCCAAAATTTACATCAACATTGAGATTTCTTGTTAATCTTGACACTTCAAAGATTATGGCAACCTTGATTTAATAATTCTACATTAGGAATGCCATGCCTAGCATAAAAACATGCCCATTCTTCTACAAATTAATTAGCATTACATTAAACTTCTATTTTTCATAACCCAAACTTACCTTTCTCAACCCTAGGTTTCTAAAACTAGGCAAGACATAAGCATGGCTAAGCACTATGGATTTCCATGGTATGGAAATAATTCCCAACATGGAATAAGAGGGGTCACATTATCTCTAGCTTTCCAACACTCATCTAGCACAAGTTTGATCCTAAAGTGAACCTCACATGACCTAGAACCCCTCTAAGCATCTCTGGCAGCCTCGAAAGCTCACCAATCCTAGTTAGAACTAGTTGAAATCTAAGATTTGATGTGTTCCACAATAGGGAAGGCTTCTTCCATGTTGAGCCTCTAATCCTCAATGTTTATAGATAGGGGGAAGCCAAAAATGACCTAAATTGATGACCTAATAACCATTTCTTGATACTCGATGATCCCTAGACCTTATCAAAACCCTCTGGAACTTCCAAAAGCCCCAGAATGGGTTAAAAATGGTATGAATCTATCATCCCCCTCTCATCCACACTAGGGATGCCATTCCTAGCATGAAGTGAAGGAGAGAGATTGCATGAGGCACTTAGAAGCCTTAAAACTATCAAATCTTAAAACCTAACATTGACCATCAGCATTGACAACCCTAGAGGTTGACATGCATGATTAATTCACTGTAGATTTGGCCTAGATCTTACTTTTTTCACTGAGGGGAACCTCTTTCACATTGTTATTTTCACCCTTAGTGTGGAAAAAAATGGAAAGCATAAAAACCCCCTTCACAGCCCCCAAAAATACTAGATCTTAACCACAAGCACTAATGATTAATGGCAAGAACCCTATGAGCACTCATGCATAGACAAGTCAATCAAAAATGATGAAAAAAGCTTTCCCCTAAACTTTCCATGTTGAGCATGGAAGCCCCAATGTAGAAAAATCGGGGTAAGTCCATAAAATGTCCTATGGCCCTTGAAACAGTCAAATTTCAATGTCAGATGATAATAGGCAACACTGGTAACCTTGTGAAAATGCATTCATGCTTGAATTTCCCTCATTTCTCCACTTTTAGCATGAAAGCCCTAGTCTGGAAAAAGGGGGAAATTTTAAAAAAATCCTTATAAACCTTGAAATAACCAAATTTTAATATTATATGGTTGTAGGAAGCATTGGTAATGTAGGAAGTTGCATGCACACCTAAAAAGTGACCAAAAATGGACAAAAAGATTTCCCCTAAATTTTCCATGTTGAGCATGGAAGCCCTACTATGGAGAAATGGGAGGAGTCTGAAAAATACCTTGTCAACCTTGAAATAACAAAATTTTAACATTATATGTTTGTAATCAATGTTGGAAACCTAGGAAGCTTGCATACATCTCCAAAAGTGATCAAAAAGCTTTTCCATAATTTTTGCACATTGCACATGGAAGCCCCATCATGGAAAAAGGAGCGGAAGCTCAAAATTCCTTAACAACCTTAAAGGGACCAAACCTTGACATCATATGTTAGTAGTCATCGTTAGTAACCTCAGAAACCTGCATGCATGATTGAAAATGACCAAAATTATAAAAATATTTCTCCTCATTTTTCCATATTGATATTGGAAGCCCTAATGTGGAAAAGGGAGGAAATCCAAAAACCACTTAAAAAAATTTAAAATGACCAATTTTTTCTCAAAAACCTAGTCCTTGATCCTAGTAGCCCCAAAGGTTGACATGTAAAGTAGATTTAGGATAAAATTAGTCAAAAATTCATTCCCATTTATTTTCCATGTTGAGATTTCTATCCCCAAGGTGGAAGAAAGAGGGAAGCCAAACAACCACTAAGGGATGTCCAAATTTATCTAGTCTTGACATGGATCCATAGCCCTTAACCCTGGCAACCCTATGAGGTAACATGCATAATTGAATATGATCCAAATTGGCCTAGACCTAATATTACTAATTCCTCCATATTGGAGTAACTTCCCCAACATGGAATCAAGGGGGAGGTAATTTTTCCAATTTTGGAGGTAAGATGACACTCTCGAAAGTCAAAGATCTTTTCCAGACAAGCCCAAGATCTCATAGCTTCAAGATTTTTCTTTTTTGACCTTATTGCAACCTCCAAAACCTATTCCCCCAATTCTTCCATGTTGGAGTAACTCCCCTAGCATGGAAACAAAGGGGGAAGATCCTAAAAAGCCTTCAAAGATTAGCTAGAAACTTGCAAAATCTAAGTTTGCATCCATAGGAGCCTAGAAACATGGTTAAGGTGCCCCAAAATCACTTTCAAATTCATTAAATAAGCATCCCCAATTTTCCACATTGAGGATACTATGCCTAGTGTGGTAAAATTGGGAGAAGTCATTTCAACATCTATTGACCCTCAAAATGACCTCAAATTGCCTTAAAAAAAAGACAAAAGTTGCACAAGTTTTAGATCTAGACTACAGCCACATATTTGACCATGTTTGACCTCATTATTGCTTAGTTTTTTGTTCCCAATGTTGAAACCCCCTCTTTTCCATGCTAGCTAGTGTGGAAACAAGTGGGGAAGGCTTCAAAATGTACTTTTTGGCATTTATAAACCTATGGGGAGTCCAATTTTGATATATCTAATCCTATGCTACCTTGGGAAAGTCCTAGTATCTTAATTTTTAACCTCTAAGCACTCCAAAACCTATATTCCTTACTATCCATACTAAGGGCCCCTATTTCCATTCTAAGCCCTAAAAGCTCTTGATTTTAAAGTCTAGATAGCCTAGAAATAGCCCTAATTAATTCCTAAACTCACCTAATAGCCTTGTAGCCTTAAAAAATGGCCTACTAAGGCCTAAAACTAGCAAAATTATGGCCTTCATTGATCATTTGTAGCCTTACTACTTGTATTTCCCTTTGTTTCACCTTTATGTGATCTTTGATTACCTCTATTTCCCTTTTTCAGATTGACCTTATCTCATTAATAACCATGGATGACCTTGGTTACATTAGATTTGCAAATTTGTTAGGACATTTTAAAATTACTTATTCACTTTTACCTAGGTGCTAGTTAATATGCTTTTTGTTGATATGCAAGATCAAAGTATGAGTACTTGAGAGCAAATTAGTTTGCCTTTGTGTCTACATGGACATCACGATGCTATTAAATGATGTATCAACCCTGGTTGCCTAGATCTTTAGCCTAAATGTCTTTTAAACCACATAGTCTCAATAGAGAAACCTCTAGAACGGCTTGAAAACCTAGTCAAAACCCTTGACCTAGAAGAAAGAGACATAACTGAAGATCCTCTAGTTGAGGTTCCTATCACAACACAAAGTGGTGAGGAGAAAGCCCTTAAACTAAGTTCCTCACTAGAGCCTTACTATGTTCAAGATATCACCAAGACCTTACAAAACAACATTAATGCATCTACTTGGTCATATGAAGATATGATTGGCCTAGATCCACATCTAATCCAGCACAACATCATATTGGACCCTAGCATTAGACTAGTTAAGTAAAAAGCATGAAATATTAAACCTGATTTGGCCTTGCATTAGAGTTAAGTTCACAATGAAATCTCAAAGCTCTACCAAGTAGGTTTCATTAGAGTTATTTATTATGTATAATGGATGTCCAACATAGTGGTAGTCCCTAAGAAAAATGAAAGTATCTATATTCGCATTGATCTTCGAGACCTAAAAAAAGCAACCATCAAGGATGACTTCCCTTTTCCTAGTATTGATCAACTTATTGATACTATATCCAAACATGCCTTGCTATCCTTTATGGATGGATTCTTGAGATATATCCAAATTAGGATTAATCTAGAGCACCAACGTAGCATGATCTTTATGATCCAATGGAGTACTTTTTGTTATACCATGATGGCCTTTCATCTTAAGAATGCCAAAGTGACATACTAGAGAGCCATGACCTATATCTTCAGTGATTACATGTTAGGTTTGCTTAATTATTACATAGATGACATAGCCATGAAGTTTAGGATAACCAATGACCATGACAATGATGTAGATCTTGTGCCTAAATGATGCCTCAAATACAAGCTTAGGCTTAATCCTTAGAAGTGTATCTTCAATGTCAAGACTAATAAGATGTCTAGCTTTGTAGTTTCTAAAGTATGGATACATGTAAATCCTTATAAGGATAAGGCCATATCCAAATTAGTAGCACCTACCAACCTTAGAGAACTTCAGGAATCACAAGGTAGATTATAGTTTATTCATAGGTTTATCGCTAGGCTTATGAATAGGTTATAGCCTATGCAACACTTGCTGAAAAAAGGAGTTCACTATGAGTGTATGGCTTAATTCCAATAGGCCTTTGAAAACCTTAAGTAAGAGTTGATACAACTACTGATAGTCTATCCTTCGCAAGAGGGTAAACTATTCTACAGTTATCATAGCATATCTAATACATCCATTACCTCTCTACTCTATCAAAAACATGATGATGAGGTAAAAATGCATGTATACTACCTTAGCCATGCATTATTAGCCCATGAGATAAAATATACTAAAGTGAAGAAATATTCTCTAGCACTAATCTTTTCTTTGAAGAAATGGAGATACTACCTCTTTAGAATCCAAGTCAACATCATTTGTAAGGACAACATACTCAGAGCCATAATAACCAACCTCTATGAAAATAGCCACATAGCCTGATGGCAAGCCATAACTACAAAATTGAACCTTCATTACATCTCTCAATCTTCAACAAAAGGTCAAGCTATAGCCATACACTCACAATTTCACCTATTGATGACCAAGTAGCCATAGACCCTAAATTCCCTAATGAACACATTAACATAGTTAGCTAAGTGCCTGAGGGTTATGAGCTAGTCATGAACCTTGACAAAGCGTCAACTGACCATGGGGCTAGTGCTACTACCATCATAACATTTTCATCTAGTTAGATCCAACCCTTTGCCTATTGTTTTGGATTCTCATGTCCCAACAACATAGTAGAATATGAAGGTTTTATCAAAGGGATGATGGTAGCTCGTGACTTGGGAATTATATCCTTAACCATCAAAGGCTATTCACAACTCGTGGTTAACCAAGTAACCAAAATCTATACATGCAAATCTAAGCATTTACAAGCTTACTGTGACCTAGGAAAGTAATTATTATAACAAGTCATAGACATTGATATCCAACACATACCTTGAAACAAAAACACCATAGTTGATTCAATTGCAACATTAGCTCTTAGTGTGTGTTAGATGTGTTTAGCAAGTTTTCCACCTTAACCATGAACTATGCTACTACCATCATACAAAAAACTAAGGATATCTTTGTGGTCATCATTCATACTGCTCCTCCCAAGAAGTCATATGATGACATCAAATTTTATCTTATGCATGATGAATCCTCACAAGGCCTGACAACTTATCAAAAGAATGCCATATGCAAGTGATCAAAGTGGTATGTCATCATAGGTGATAATACATTATGTTGATAATCCTATGATGGCATACTTCTAAACTGCTTAGGTAAAACTAAAGCCATAATAGTTCTAAAGGAAGTTCACAAGGAAGTTTGTGGAGGACATATAAAACCTAGAGCCATGGCTACTAAAATTAGATGCTTAGGCTACTATTGGCCCCA
The DNA here is from genome assembly GCA_015680685.1 of Gnetum montanum. Classification (NCBI taxonomy): domain Eukaryota; kingdom Viridiplantae; phylum Streptophyta; class Gnetopsida; order Gnetales; family Gnetaceae; genus Gnetum; species Gnetum montanum. Next base: position 167,243 of record MNCI01015185.1, read on the forward strand.
CATGGAAAATTACTATCTATAAAAGGTTAAGCAATATGACACATGCCAATAATATAGCAACCTTATACATGTCTCACTAACTGAGTTACATAAAACCTAGATAACGTGAACATTTCAGTTATGGGGGTTGGATATCATTAGATCCAATAATAGCTAAGTCTACCATGGGACATAGCTTCATCATCACCACAACCAAATACTTTACCAAGTGGGTTGAGGTTATTCCTCTAAGGAAGACCATGTCTAAACAAGTTTGCAAATTTATCCTAAATAACATTGTAGCTCATTTTGGCATACCCATGATGATAGTTATAGATAATGAACCTCATTTTAGTAGCTAAGAAACCAATGATTTTTTTCACAACCTAGGCATTAAGCATTCTTTCTTGTCACCTTACTACCCTCAAGCCAATGGATGAGTAGAAGCAAGCAACAAGGTCATCATCAACTTGCTCAAGAAGATGCTCAATAACATTAAGAAACAAATGGCATGAGTGGCTTGTCCATGCATTATGGGCATACAAAAAAACCTATCACATGGTAATCAACATGATCCCTTATAGCCTTTTTTATGGTTCTAAATTTGTTTTACCTCTTAAATTACAAGTGCCATCACTTCAAGTAGCCTTAATCAACTTCATCAATGACAAGCAAAGTAAAAAGTTGTAGACAATAGCACTAGATTTGGTGGAGGAGCAGCGTATGTAGGAAATTGCTCATATCAAGCACTATCAATAGAGTTAGAAGCAACAACATCTCCATAACTTGATCATGCATAAGATCAAGGAGTGGAACCTAGTTCTCAATTGCTATCTATGAGCATGTAGACAAATTCTCAGCCAATTGGGAAGGGTCATTTCTTGTCACTAGAGCCTATGGAAAGAAAGCATTTAGAATAGCTAACATGGATGGAAATGTGTTGGCCAATTTGATCAATCATTCCTATATGAATCCATACTACATGTAGCTAATAGATCAGTAACAAGCAAGCCTACTTTCAACTATCCACTATTACCTTAAATTGGCAACATGGCTTACTAGGCCATTAAACTAGTACCATGACTTGCCACACCCTTAAAATAGAAACATTAGTGACCTAGATATCTTGATTCTCATGCGACTTGTATGCATTGTACCATTTTAATATGTAGTGGTGTTTATTATTCTTTGATGGTGCCTGTTGGGTTAATCCTCCAAGCACTAACAAAGCACAACTATTGAAATACCACAAACTTTTGCATGCTATGATCAATCTCTATCATGTAGCTTTCATCCCATGAAACCCAAGGTAAAATTTTATTATAAATGTAAAAATTGTAACTCAAAATGGAAAATTTCACATATTTTATACTTTTATAGGTTGGAAAATGCCTCATAACCATTCAAAGCGTCATTTCCCAAGTGCAAATAGTTACCTACTATCTATATGGGGGGGTGGGTGGTGGGGGGTGTGTTAAAAATGTCATTTTGAATGCTAGAAAAGGAAATTGTATGGATTTTATGGGGGGTATGCATGTTTCTACACTAAAAACACCTACAAAGGGGTAGATCCCACTTACCCACAATGTGGAAGAATGGAGGGTTTGAAAACGTTCCTCCTTCAACATGGAGACCAAATGCATGACTTGGAAATTTTTACGCAACTTGGAAACTGTCCCCTTCAACAAGGAAAGTTTTTCCCTAATGTGAAAATTTCCCTCCCTAGCTCTAGAAAAATTTCTCCTAGGTTGGAATGTTTTCCCTCAATATGAAAACTTTCCCCCTAGCTTGAAAAGTTTTTCCCTAGCATAGAAAATTCAATCCCCTAGTGTGGAAGCCACAAAAAGAAAGATTCATAAAGTTATGCACTTCAATGTTAACTGGCCACTTCAACAAGCATGGTGGAGAGGTCACCATGGAAAGTTTGTCTTCAACATGGAAGGGATGGCCTAGTTACTATTTTTAGTAAATGGAATGACCATGGGGAAAAGAACTTACTATGTTTAGTAACCCTCCAAATTTGGGTGCCCATTTCACTTAAATTTGGCAACCAATTTGCAGCAAAATTACATCAAATTTGTAGCTATTTTGTACCCAATTTTCTACCTAATCATATCCAATTTGTAACATCATTCATAGCCTAGAGACCCTATAAAAGCCAACCTCCATGACCATTGGAAGGTTCCTAATTTTTGATAAGCTTTTAGAAATTTTTGAAAAGATTCAACACTTACAAGTAATTTATATACATACAATTCCACACTTGGGACATTTTTAGGCACTCAAGAGCTCTTGCAAGTTCCCATACTTGCATTCTCTTGAACCCCAATGTCAAGGTAGTGAGGGCTAAAGATTTGGTAGATTTTGGATATTAACACTACACCTCTAGGATTCCAAACCCAACATGGAGCAACTTGGCATCCAAATATTCCACTTTTCTCAACCTCCCTAATAGTGATCCAATTGGAAAATCAAAGGTTGTAGCAACAAAGGAAGGTTTGATAACATCAAGAGTCACTTAGTACCTAGATCATGGAGTAAATCATCTTGACTTCAACAAGCTTTAAACTCTTGCACAAGTTAGCCTCCTTTTTGCTCATCCAGGCACCATTTGTACACATTTCTCTAACTTATTCTTTATTCTTTTCTTAATAAAGTTTTAAGTTTTAAGCTTTGTATTCAATAAAATTAAATTTATTGTCTGTGCATTATTTAGATTTGTTTATATTTCTATAATTTACATCTCCTAAGTCCTTGGTTGATTTGCTAGACTGGCCAATGAGCCCCAAATCCCATTTTCATCATGAAGGCCATAGGGATTCAGCGTTGGAAAAATAACTACACCAAGGATTCTTGGTTTCCTTGTTCCAAAAATTGAGGTTTTCAGTTGCAACACCATGGACTTGTTGCCTCGATTATGCTTCACTTCCTCTTTGCACCCCAAAATGTGAACTTTGACCTTAGGTTGTGGCTACTAGGGTTTCTCCTCTTAATTTTAACCATAGATTTTAGTATCCTCTTGTGGCTTGTTTATTGAAGTATGTTGAGTAGAGGAGGTCATGGACATAGTTGAGATGGGAGTGGGCTTCAGTGGATCCACTTCCTTCTATGCCTTTATCTTCTTGTCACCCTTATTGCTAGGCTTTTGCTCATGCTTCTTGCTTTGCTTCTTTCAAGTTTTTTGGTTGCCATTAGTTGTTTGTGAGGAAGACATGGTAGGATTGACCACCATAAGAGATTTTTGCATGGTCATGTTAGTTGGTTGGGGTCCAATTGGTGGGGTTGTATTAGGTTGGGGCATCCTGATAATAAAAAGTTTCCTTAGAGGCACACACGATGGTACTTTCACAACAAAATGGGTTCTTAAGCTAATGGTAGTTGAAGAGGCCCTTTCATTATGAGGGGGTTCTTGTATCATAAATGGTTCTTCATTGGTCTCTGATTGTCATCAATGTTGAATGTTGAAATAACATAATGTCTGTTATTAGCATTTAATGGATCTTTATAAAATTGCATTGGCTGATTTTATAGTTGGACAATGTTGGAAGCATCCAAGACTATCTTTCCCCTATCTATAATTTTCTGCAAGTCGTCCTTTAGCATGAGGCAAGAGTCTATGTCATGACTAGGTTGTTGCTAATAGTAGTAAAAGTAGTCTAGTCTAAAGTACCTAGGAAATTGGGGATCATCCTTCATTACTTGAGTAATGTCATTGGCTATTTTTCCTAGCTGCTTGTGCTTCTTTCAAGTGGTTTTGATCATTTATTTGTATTGCATGCATCCACTCTTCAACAACTTTTCTAGAAACTTGGATGGTTTTAAAGGGAAGGCAATATATTTTCTTTGGTCCTTCTGCTCAACATTTTGCCTAGTTGTGGTCAATGTAGTGGACCTAGAGGTTCATGGTTGTTATCATGGTTATTTGTGGGGGCCTTGGGTGGGTTGTTCCTTTATCCCTAGTTATTAGTTTTTGCTTCTTTGGCTATAGTTTCTATGGCCATGTTGTTGTGTTTTGTCTTCTTCTTATCCTTGTAAGTGTGTTGGTTTTTGTATGCTACATAGGCCAGGTCTTGACTGGCCTCCACAGCATCATCTATGTTCGTGGTCTAAGAGAACATTTGGCTAAGGAACCATAGGTTAAGGTAGCAATGTTTGGGCTTGGTGAAGTCATAAACCACCACCTTAAATATATCCAAAAGGTGGTTTTTAGCTATGGGATCTGGTTTTTTGTTTAGTAGTTTGCTCCATCATTGAATGAACTTTTGCACAGGTTCTAGGGATCCCTACTTAACCTTCATGAGTTGATCAAGCATGGTATCAAGCTACAAAATATACTTGAAGTAGTTAACAAACTAGGCTATTAAGTCCTCCAAATAGGATATGGATCCTCTACATAGCATGCAGTGCCAATCAAGTGCTTTCCTGGTCAAGTAAATAGGGAAAATCCTCATGATAATATAAGGCCATGGTTGTAGTAGTAAACACTTGGATATGAAGGTTATAAGGTGAGCATTATGGTTATCTTTTTTATTATATTTGTTGAATTGGGGGATAGGGACATCAAGAGGAAGTATCAAGTATGGGACCACAAGACTAATGGGATCATCCTAGTAGAAGTCCATAATCTTAACACTTTGAAAAGTAGAGGCTTTGAGCCTCTCTAACTAATCCATAATGTCTTGCATCATTTGAAAGACTTGATCCAATCCCTGTGGTAGCCCTATTTCCTACAAGGTTTGTATGTATGGTTGCGACATCTATTGTGATGCTTGTGGCCTCGCTATTAGTTATAATGCAAAAGGAAATGGTTGTGTTCTGTGTGTAGCTTGTGGGCCAAACCAAGAAAAGAATGTTTGTGCAAGTACCTAAGGCACAAAAAGGATAAAGAGGATGTGAGATCCCTAAGTTGTTTAGGATCCCATGATGGACCTTGCATGTATGGTTAGTGGGTTTGTGATGGTAAAAACCATCGTCAATGATTATACAGATTGAGGTTATATAGTATATGACATTTATGGATTATAGAATATTAACTATGATGTTGATTGAGTTCGATGCATGGCTATGACTGATGTAGAGGAAGTGGAAGAAGGTGGCACCATGTCCATGGAGAGAAGGCATTGTGACCTTGAAGGATGTTTGTTGGAAAAATCTTCATAGGATATTTTTAGTCTCAGATTCTACCCTGAATTCATTCTTTTATTCCTATTCTTCCTTTGAGCTATGGTTCTCATCTTCCTTCTCCATCTCAATTAGTTAGGCTAGGACACTTGCATATATATCATTCAGAGGTATTTGGTCATAGGAGGAAGGGATGTATTCTTTGCCATTACAATGGATGAGTTTGAACTCCTTTTTGGCTTTTTCTTCCATACATGGAATTAGCATGCTTGCCTACATTTTGGCACAAATGTAGTTATATAAATCTTCATTTATAGCTACAGAGTTAAGACCTTTCTCCCTAGCCATCAAAGATTGCCTACATTTGATGATAGTAAGGTATTTGGGGTCATTGACCCTAATGGCTTGATGGCTAGGACCTTTGCCAATGATGGTGAAATGCAACTTGATGGACTACTAAAAAGACATGGTTATTTCATTAAAAATGTCTTGAAATGGGCTATAAAAGGAAAAAATACAAGTAAATTCTAATAAGTGGAATTTAAGATTATTCAAAAGAAGTAAAAATTTCTGAGAATGGAGCACTTTCTATAATTAGTAAGTAGGGGGTAAGGGGGTTTACCCCTTTATACCAAAAATAGAAAGTTTGGAAAGTTGGTAACAATTCTCATCCATGCTAGCCCCTTAATTACCTATACGCTAGGTATGGCAAGGGGGCAAGAAGAGGGATGAGATGCTGGAAAATCTCACACCCTTCTTATCCAATGTTAATCAAGGGGAAAAAGTTGAAAACCAAAGTGGAAATTTAGGGGTTTTCCACTAGAAATTAATTTTATCAAGCTAGTAATTTTCTCAACTAGAAATGATGGGGGAGCTAACTTCTAGAAGTTTGATAGTTTTGAAAAGGTTGCACCAACAACTTTGGAAATTGGAAAAAATTAGTAGCAAAAAAGAAAAAAATGGGAAAGGTATCAACACTATCTTTAGGTAGAAAAATTCACATCAATTACTATGAAAAGCCAACACTCAACCACCAACAACTTCTATGTCATAGTATTAGTGATAAGGGGGAAGGGGTAGCATGAATTTTTTGAAACTTTTAACTACAAAAAATCATAAAGCCTTGCTATTGTGACTAAAAAAATTGATCACTAGAAAGACTGATGAATCCAATGTAGCAACCTCAACCTCAAATTCCTAGGGCCTTTACAAAAATAAAAATGGGATTTGAGGTGCCCTGGCTAGTCCATTAGATCAAATAAGGACTAGGAGGGTTGTAAAATAGTGTAATAAAATGGAATGTTAAAATTAATAACAGATCTAAATAATACATAGAAATAAACGAATATATTTTGTGTACAAAATACAAAAATTTAAACTTTATTAAGAAAAAATAAAGAATAAATTAGAGAAATATATACAAATGGTGCTTGAATGCATAGTAGAGGAGTTAGATTAGATAGGGGTTGTAACGAAGGAAAACGTCGATCGCTGGAAATACCGAATGAAGAACCGTGTACACAATCTTAACCACGGATCCGTGCGAGGGCCGTGCTAGAGAGAACAAATCTAAGGTTCCCTAAATGGTCTTTTCGATCAGACAGGGACTTACTTAATCAGTAAATTATCGAATATCACAGTGGTATATATATATTTTATATGTATGTTTCGCGAAATGAATCAATTCAGTGAATCGCAGAGGGAGTAGAAAACAATGTAAAGAATTCGAAATAACAATTACATCAATGTGACAAGGGAGATTAGATTTGGGAAAAATGTGTAATTCCAAGATCTATGACTTGACCCAAAAGTTGAATATATTGCATACAACGCTCTAACGGTAGACTTCACCTATCTTTGTGCGAAGCATACACAAAACAACAAGAAAACTATTCAAAAGGGAGCACAGAATGAAGCTTAATCTACCTTGTAAGCCAAAAGTGGAAAGCAAGGAAGGTCAAGCCTGGATGTCTATCGATCAACTATTTCTGATCAATAAACTTTGCTGATCATATCAGATGATCTCTCGATCTCTTATCTACTCTTTTTTCTTTGCCTTCGGTAGTCTTTGCTCAAAACTGCTAATGATTGCCAATGGGGAGGATAATGTTTTCACCAAAAAGACCAGTCGCTCCTGCTGCCAATCCTCAAACAATGTCTTCTGTCTTTCCAAAAAAAGGAAGATCCCCCCTCTTCTCTGCCAACTAGAGTATTCATAGGTTCAACATCATGTAGAGAAGACACAGCCCTGATGACACGTGTCTCGAACTTTCAGAGTGCCATTGACTTGGCAGATTTTATGTTGAAATTGGTCATGTCGCATCACATTTTGGGGGGAAGGGGGCAAAGTATGCTGTAACTGTATTACACTTGTTTACACTGCCTAGTGTGACAGAGCGTAATAGAGCATAGAAGTAGTTAACTCAAGCTTCTTTACGCTTATTTACGCCGTAAAGTGTAATAGAGCGTAAAATGGTCAACTTCAGAACAAGTTATGCTTATTTACGCTGTGTAGCGTAATAAGCGTAAAGCGACCAATCTGCAAAAAAGAAGAAATCAACCTGCCGTGCTTCCTTGGACTCTGACTTTGACTTCCTCAAAGCTCATTACACTACTCTGTGTAATGGATCATAAATTCAACCCTGAACAAAAGACTCGGTGGAATATGCGACAAGTCATAGTCCACTACTTAGGCCTTAAAATTTGTCGAATTCGTCGCAGCAAGTTACCTTATGATATCGAGCTACATTAAGCAGAGTTACACCGAGCAACATTACACTATGTTGCATAAAGAGAGAAAATAAAACCAAGTTAGAATTTGTAAGAAACTTGGAGACTTGATGCTGTGCACCTCTTTGCCTTGTTTTTTCTTCTAAATCTTTGTTGCAAACTATCACCTGAATCGTGAATCTTCGCTCTAGGCCGATTCGCAATTTTCATGGTGTTTCAATGGCCCCTCTTTGTTGACGTTTAGAGGGCTTGCCCGAAAGACGTTGACAAAGAATACGAAACACCGAATGGGTAAAAGTACCAATAGCATTAATTGAAAGTTACTCAAGTGTTGCTCTATCAATCTAGAAGTGCAGAAGTGAGAGGAATGGGAGATAAAAAGATACGTGAAGGAATTATTACAATGGTAAGAAGAGAGAGGTTCAGGGAAGACTCAAGTGTGTGAGTATGGATTTTCACGCGTAAGCGATCAGGACTCCTCTTGCAATTGCATTTGCATGGAGTTATGGCATCATATTGTAGATAAGGGGGCTTGCATAGACGCATTGTGTTGTGTCTGCATAGCTTGGATGAGTTGTGTTTCATCCATTTTGCTGACCCCCCCCACTTTTTTTTTGTTTTTTTTTGGCATCCACTAGGCGAGTTGCATTGTGCTAGTTCATGGACTTGACTGTAATGTAGATACAAAAAGCGTATGCTACGTACTTGCATTTTGTACAAGGAAAGTAGATGGAATGGATAAGGAGGGGAATATGAACAAGAGGTAGGATTATGAAGAAAATAGGGTTTCACTGGTAAGTAGACAGGCTAACCTAAGCGTCCATCTCAAAATGCTGTCTGTACTTCACTGCTCAAGTGAACACACTTTTGAACAACGTCCTCGTAGCAAGTAGCCTGCAATCAAAGAAGAAAATAGAGGATACCATTGTTCGGCTGAATCACTGGAGAAGTTGTTGAAACAAGTGTTGTCCAGGGTGAGAAAGAGTGAGCAGGCCATGGGCAAGGGACCATAGTAAGAGGCCAGAGTCTCAATGTTGATGCTTGGCCTAGTATATCGTCACCAAAGAAAATCAGATTCATCACTCCCAACCGATTATGCAAAGAGCCAGCTAGGTGAATCTGTGAAGCTAGAGTCTGATAGTGATGAACGGAGATCCCCAAGGCCGGGGTTGATGAGAACTCCTTTAGGGCTCCGAATGGCAAAACTAACCCCTCAAAGGTGCCATCGCTAAAATGGGTGCAATGAAGGCATCTCTGAGGGATCAGTAGTATGAATTTCAGCATATTCGAGGAATCAGCAGAATGCCCGCAAGGTAGCGATGTTGGGGCTGTCTCAACATCCCACCCCGTTCGTTTTGTAGCTGTGGAGAGATGCTTACGCTTTCTTGATTCATATGTTGGCAGCCTGTAGGTCCCATTTTTAAGTCCTGGTAGACTATTGTTGCTGGTTTTAAGTCCCAGCAGACCATGGTCCTAGCTTAAAGTCTAGGGGGACTGAAAAATGCTAATTTTACATCGTAGTAGATAGTGGTAGAGCTGATTTATGGTCTCAGCAGACCGTGTTATGGATGTCAGTTTCATGTCGTGACCCAGGGACAAATCTGTGCTATTTTTGCATCTCAGTAGACTGCTATTTACCTATGCTAGTTTTATGTCATGGTGGATAGCCAGTGCCAGTTTAGCATCGTGGTAGACATGTGCAGGAAATGCTAGTTTTACCTCTTGGTGGACCTGTACAACACTGCCAGTTTTACGTTGTAGCAGACGATTGCAATTGCCAGTTTTACATCATGGTGGACGATTGTTAGCCAGTTTAGCGTCATGGCGGACGCATGTAGAAATGCCAGTTTTATGTTGTAGCAGATGATTGTTGCGCCTGATGTTAACACTAGATATGCAGCTAGATGTAGTACCACTTCAGGTATATATGGTTCATGGGATTTGGTAACTCGTTGCCGTTGATATCTACTAGCCTGAATGCATCGTTGTCATACATGCCGACTACTAAGAAAGGGCCCTCCTAGTTTGCAGAGAATTTGCCCACTGGCTCACGAACGGTCTTGAGAACCAAATCTCCTCTTTCAATCGGATGTTGTTGAAGATTATGATGGTGCTTCTGCCTCTGCTTATCTTGATACTTTTCGATGGTATCAAGCATCTGTATTCGCTTCTCCTCTATTGAGTCCAAATCCATGATCTGAGACTCGGTGTGTTGAGTGTCATTTATAATTGTGGAGAGGACCTTCCGTAGAGAAGGAACTTGTAATTCAAGGGGCAGCACCACCTTAGACCCATAGACTAGGCTATAGGGTGTACTGTTTGTAGCTGTTCTACATGTGGTACGATATGCCCATAGCACATAGAGGATCTTTTCATGCCATCGTGTCTTGTTACTGTCGAGCATTTTATTGAGCAAATTGACAATGACTTTATTCGTTGCTTCAGCTTGACCATTCTCTTGCGGGTAATAAGGCGAGAAAAAATATTATTTGATACCAAGGCTATCACAGAAAGATTTGGTTTCCACACTGCTAAATTGTGGCCCATTGTCGGTCACGATAGTCATCGGGAGGCTAAATCTAGTTATGATGTTGTCTAAAATGAAATGGTAGATCTGTTGAGATGTAATCTTTCATAGAGGGATGGCTTCAATCCACTTCGTGAAATACTCAGTAGCAATGATTATGAAGCTGTGTCCTGCAGAAGATTTTGGTGCGATAGGCCCTATAATGTCTAATCCCCATCGTTGAAAGGGCCATGTAATCTGAGTCATGTCTAGTTCCGTAGGCGACACATGTATAAGGTTCACATAACGCTGACACGTGTCGCACGTTTTAACCTTTATAAGACAATATTTTTCCATATATGACCAATAATACCCTAAGCGACAGATTTTTGCGGCCATGGCCTGTGGGGCTACATGTCCTCCGCATAGTCCCTCGTGAACTTCGCCAACTATACGTTGTGCTTGGTCTTTGTTAATGCAAGTAAGCAATACTCCATCAAAATAGCATCTACAAAGGGTACTATCTCCTATGATGACGTATTGTCTAGCTCACTTGCGGATTGCATCTTTTTGTGTGCGTGTTAGCTCGTGTGACAGTTCGCCATGCAGGAGGTAAGTTTTAATGTTATCGTACCGCTTTGGCGTTCTATCCGCGTGCAGTGAAGATATTTGTTCTATCTGAATGACAGTATCTACACACTCTTTCATTAAGGCAAGACAAGTGTCAAATAGTTGCAGCAGCACATTTAATGCTAATGTAGCCAGTGCATCGGTTAGCGTGTTGTCACTTTGAGGTACGTGTTGGACATCAGTTGCTGTGAACTGCTTTAGAAGATCTTTAGCCATATCGTAGTAGGGCTGTAAATGTGCAGCCTTGTAGGCATAGACTCCTGTGATTTGATTTATAACAACCATCAAATTTTCCCTAATCTCCAGGTGTTGAATGTCAAGCTCTTTGGCTATTAATAATCCCCTGAGGAGCCCCTCGTACTCTACCACCTTGTTCGTACATGGGAAGGTCAAGCAGTAGGCGTGTAGACGTATATCCTCAAGTGACAGCGTAATGACTGTGATGACACTGCCGCCTCTAGCTGTTGAAGCTCCGTCAAAATATAACGTTGCTTCGAGGACTGTTAGAATAGGGCTTAGACTATATACATGTTCGTCAGGAAATTCAGGTTCTATTGTCGCCTAACTGTCAATAGGTGATGTTGTTAATTGGTCAGCTATCGCTTGGCCTTCGTAGAAGATTGACCAATGTAATGCAAATTAAATTTTTCCGTGATAGCTTTCCAACGAGCTATCCTACTACTTTCATATAGGTTTTGCGTAATAGCTCTAAAGATGTTATTTTTGCATATTATGTTGACTTTACTACGGAAGAGATAGTGTCTGCACTTTTTGAGCATAAACACTAATGCTAAACAATTACGCTCTACTTCATTATACCTTGTTTCATACGCATATAGAGGATGAATCAAGTAGTAAATGGATACTTCTGACCCATCATCTCTCTTTTGATAGAGTAATGCAGCTAGGGCTACGTCTGAGGTTGCAAGGTAAATGTAGAATGGTCGATCCCTTTGTGGCAAGAATACTGTTGGCAAGCATTGAAGTTCTTATTTCAAGCTGTCAAACGCACGTTGACAATCGTCTGTCCATTCAAAATTAACCCCCTTTTTAAGTAGATGCTACATAGGGTGTAATTTATCTGTTAATCTTGAGATGAACCACCTGATAAACTGTAACCGCCCTTGCAATCCACGTAATTGCTTGAGATTTGTAGGGGGTGTCAATTCACCAATGGCTTTGACCTTGTTAGGGTCTACTCGTATGCCAGTTTCCGATACCACAAACCCCAGCATGCATCCAGTTTTGACTTCGAATACGCACTTCTTTGGGTTGAGCTGGAGGTCGTATTTAGAGCATCTTTTATGGACTAACTCGAGATCTTCTGAATGATCATCTAACCTTATGGACTTGACAGCTATATCATCAACATAATCATTCAGTTTTCCTAGGAGATAATCACTAAAGATGTATGTCATAGCTTGTTGATACGTAGCTCTAGCATTTTTTAAACCAAAAGGCATCATAGTGTAACAAAAGGTCCCCCAGGGTGTCATGAATGTTGTTGTCAGCTGGTGTTCTGGGTTGATGCGAATCTGATTATAGCCTGAAAAGCCATCCATGAAGGATAAAAGCGCATGCCCAGTGGTTGTATCTACTAGTTGGTCGATACTCGGTAGTGGGAAATTGTCCTTGATTGTGGTTTTGTTCAAGTCTCGGAAGTCTATGCAGATGCGTATCCCTCCGGTCTTCTTAGGGACAACTACAATATTAGATACCCAATCTGAGTAATTGACCGCGCAGATAAAACCAGCCTAGTATAGTTTAGTGATCTCATCATGTACTGCTAGTGTGACTTCTAGCTTAATTTTCCATGCTTTTTATCTAATTGCTTTAATATGGGAATCTAGAATTATGTTGTGATCTATTAGCCTTGTATCTAGTCCCGACATATCTTCATATGACCATGCGAATACTGTGATGTTATTCTGGAGCACCTGTTTTATATTGTCATGTGCCTTTTAGTCTAGTAGGGAACTAACCTTGAGAGTTTTGTTCTCACCTTTATGCGTAACCACAGGGACCTCGTTAAGGGGGTCTTCGATTACATCTCCAGTCTCCAAATCTAGTGTGCACGTTGATTGTTTTGGCCAGTCTAGAGACGTTTCTGACATGGCTATGGTTACGTCATTGAGGGCAAGGTTAGTTTCTACTAGTGTGGGATGAAATTGTCTAATGATTCCCCCATGTGGGCCTGTTAAGGCTAGGGGTGCAGATAAAGTTTTGTCCATTTGCCAACTGTCCTGCAAGATTGCCAAATATGAAAGTAATTAGGAAAATGCTAAGTTAAATGCTGCCAGTATTAATGTATGATGGTTGGTTTATTTTGAAAAAGGTATGGTATAATGTTTCTGAGCATGAAGAACTAACTGAATTTTGAATACCGTGAACAATCTGTAATTAATGTGACCCGATTACGAAGTGATATGGTGTAGTAGTTTAAGGTCATTTCAAACCGTAATGCATGCGATATCTACCACATTAATGCCCTAATCTTTGGGTTCCAACTCATGCTGACACCATAATTTGGGCAAGTTCCACTTTAATTGGGAATTGAGTCAGTTAGTTTTGCATATAGGTAGGTAGTTCTTATCGAAAACAGGTTGTTGGCTATTTGCAAATTCGAATTTAGCTGTCGCAGAGAGAGGGAGGAAGAGAAACGCATTATTTGTAAAGGTTTACAAGACTGTAACTATGGCACCGAAGGTGAGATGAAAGAATTCCAAATTGGCAAAAATCGATCAAGTACAGGGGAGTCAGCAGCGTGCTTTACAGGCCTTGGTCGAAGTAAGAGATGTTACTCCCCTGAATCGGTAGGCCATCCCTCACTTGTATTTCTTTCGGTGATATGCTTTTTCTTTTGTTTATTATTTTATGTCATCTACGTAAACTAGAGTTTTACGATGTAGACCTTTTATTGAAACAAGGGTTTAGATAATGGTATTGCGTCTATCGCCATTGTCTGAGACAAACCTTGCACTGTTGCAAGGGTTTAAGCGATTTTGGTTGCATCGATAAAGCGTAATTTGTAGTTTCCCTATAGTTTTTTAAGCATGCAATGGAATCTAGATTTAGTCATTTATCTAATGGTAATGTGTTTATGTTCTAGACAGTATAATGATGAAGCCTATCCTAATTGTTTTGGACATAGTTAGGGTTTTGGGTTGTATAAATCCTCTCGCAGCCAATGTTCCTCCCCCTCAAACTCGCCTACATGGGAAGGCAGTATGGTTCCAAAAGGGTGCAAAAAAGTTCTTGTAGTTTTTTTTGCATAACTATAGCATCATCATTTGGTCGCATTTGTCGAGCGATGTGGCTGCAACCATTTTGGAACATTTGTTAGTCGATTCTTCACAGGGTGTTTTGGGTTTCCTAACAGACGGAGCTATTGAAACTGGTTGACCTCAAGACCGCGAACTTAGCACCAAGGGATTCAGGCATTTATGTTGGATCTAGGAGATGCCTAGATTTAGTTGTTATCATGCTTATAATACTTTGTTTGTAGCCCATCATGTCTCAACCTACTTTCATAATCCATCGGGCACGGTGTACTACTCAGGCGGGTAAGTCATTTTACATGCGGTGATGTTAATATGTTTTCTAATGTCTGAACTTGTAAAGCGTAAGATAATAGTGTGCTATATGATACAAGTTCTTCATTAATGAAAATGGATTATTGGGCAATAATGATACACTGTCTTTGACCGAAAGGATGATAAATGAGTTTACGTCCACTAGCAACGTACACGCCGATGTCATGGGGCAAATGGCTTTCGAAATTCCAGAGTATCCTACCCATTATTCTGATTCTTTCAAGAGTTGTCGAAACCTTAGATGGTTACATGAGAAATAGATGTTGAACCTACCTCTTACCCTTGCGAACGTGCAAAGGAAGCTTCCTCTATTTCCTTTTCCATTCGGACCTGGTAAGGTTTGGTCGTTACCATTGGTTACAGGATATGATTTTTTGAAATGTTGCGTAACATTGTCTTTATTATCTTGACTTTTGTCTTGTATTATCAGTTAGAGAATCCTGGGAAGTTAGTATCATGATTTCTAGCTACGAGGTGAACACCCTCCTTTTCTGTTATGGCAACATAAAGGAAGCACAACGCTAGCTCGGCCACGCGGCGGCCCCAATTGCGTTGGTTACTAAGCTGCAGGAGGCAAGGCTGATGCATTTGTTT
Source organism: Gnetum montanum (assembly GCA_015680685.1). Taxonomy (NCBI): domain Eukaryota; kingdom Viridiplantae; phylum Streptophyta; class Gnetopsida; order Gnetales; family Gnetaceae; genus Gnetum; species Gnetum montanum. The sequence continues at coordinate 182,396 of MNCI01015185.1, forward strand.
TTGGCTGTAACTCCTGATGTTCCCACAAGAGAAAAGTTAACCCTGGTTAACTCCTTTAGCAAGGGGGCTGAACGTTTTTGCACGCCCGTGTGTAACGTGCGTGTGCATTTTGACATTGACGCTCAGCTGTTTACTGATCTTTTCGACATCCCCTCCAATGGTCTTCCCATAGAAGAAAAGTCGAGGAGAAGAGTCAAATGTCTGGAAGAGCTGGAGGAGTGGTTGGGGACTAAGAAGGACACAAAGGGGATTCCTTGTGAAAAGATCGAGTTAGAGGTTGTCAAGACCATTTATCCCCTCTTTCGGGCCTGGGCTTTCCCCAAAACACTTTCGCAGGGGAAGTTCTTCACCATAGAACAGGCCCATATGATGTGAGAGGTGATTGAGGAAGGGACCCAATTCGACTAGGCAAGCTATTTCGCTGAGGGGTTACGTACTGAAATGATTAGGCTCCGCCAGAAGCTCGAGTCCCATTTCAATGTGCACTTTGCCTTTTTCATAGCTTGCCTTCGACGTTTTACCAAATTTTTGGTGGTCCAGAGGAATGGGATCTGGGTTCAACAGGACCGAGACTAGTAATACAAACCTTGGATCTTCCACCTTTTCGACACTACTCGGTCACAGGATCCTCTAGAGGGAGTTGGGAAGTCGCTTTCTATAACGACTAGGAACTTGGCGGCATCTCGAATGTGAGGCTCTGACAATCTAGGTGGGGCGCTTCCCTCTTACACCAGTGATGCATCACAGGGAAAACACCTGGCGGCAGAAATAGTAGATGCCTCGGTTCAACATAAAAGGCCTCGTCTAACCGAGGCTCCTCTGGAGCCAGCTGGTGATGCAGGCAGAACTATACAAGTCAAGTTTCAACGGAGTAAAATTCCGCCTGGTAAGCAAGAGGATACAGTAAAAGTTATAGTAATTGTTGTATTACGCAACTTATTCAAGGTATTTTGAATTATTTGAGTGCATTATATGACATAAATAGGGAGACCTATAGAGTGGTTGACCGCTAAAACAGGGGCGTTGGTATTACAGCGTGGGGAAGGGGCCTCAGTTTTGGAAGAGGAGGCCCCGGCTATTAGAGTGAGTGACGTACAGACCCTTGTGCACGAAGAGAGAGTGGAGGTGGAGAACGTTCATGCACTTCCCACTAAGACATGAAGAGGTAATCAGTTGATTAAAATTTTTTTAAGAGATCCTGCTGTTAGCCAAAATTTTTTTACTTAATTATATCACAGATGAATGAGGTGCATCTCCTTCCACCATTGTAAGCAGAGCGTGGGGGTAATTCCCAGATAAATTCACCTTTATGGAAGGCATCGTCGATGATATGATCGAGCGTTTAGAACACGTCGATCCTAGGGCTAGTATGTTGTGGCTGTGATGTGCTTATTTTGTTATAAGGTTACAATGTTTATTTACATTTGATCTAATATTCGTCATCAGGAGCTCGCCTTTGATGGGACCCCATGGAGCCCATTGACCTGGACACCATCAAACCCTCATCGGAAGGAATGATCGTGCCACGCAACATTTATGAAGAAATGCATAAATGTACGTTACGTTCGACACGCTCCTTGTGGGAAAGTCAGAATGTCAATGAAGACCTCTAGAAGAAGCTACAGAGGTCAGAGAAGGAAAGGATGTCTCTAACCAGAGAGGTCGGAGACTTAAGGTCGAGATGTGAATTCCTGCAAGCTCGAGGAACAGGTGAAGCGGACTGGCAGACAACTATCATTGACTACACTCACTACTGGACCGCAGTCAGAAACAGCGTAGAAACCAGTCGTGAATTAGTTGAGCAAAGGATGCAAATAGAGCTCTTGGCCCAGAAGAATCAGGACTGGAAGGGCTTTTGTGCAAGTATCTAAGAGTGGGGGCAGAAGCAGAAAGATCATAAGCATTTGTATAAGCGAGAAAGTATCGCTTATCATCAGCATTATCAAGATTCTGTCGTTGAAGCTCAATCTTTGCGATTGTTCCTCGATGTCATTGGTGCATCTAAGGCCATCGAGAAGTTCTAGGATCAGGTGACGGTGAGCGCGTCCCTAGAAAGAGAAATTACTCTTCCTAGAGAAGAGACCACAGTCCCTACCTTCTTCCCTGAACCACGCCGGTGGACTAGGGTGGAGAAAGGGAAGGTGAAGGCTGGAACTAATCTAGGGAACGGAGTTTGGTCTGAGTTGACCAAAGACAAGATTATGCAATGCTTGTGGGTCGGTTTAGATCAACTCCTCTTTACTACGGTTGCAGGGCCATCGCGAGTAAGTTTGAGTGTTATTGAATTTAAATTTTTTGACTTGTCTTATCATGGCTTTTGCTTATGTACTTGTTGTATGTAGTTACAAGGAACGTATGAAGAAGATGGACAGGATGAGGAGCACGTTCAAGAAGGAGAGCGTAATGATGCAGATCGTTCCCTTGGGGAGCAAGTGTTAGTGGAAGAACCCTGTGAAGATGGCATTCCTCATGAGGGAATACTTACTAAAGGGGACGACCCATACAAAGATGAATTGGTAGGCTTAGAGGTAGAGTTAAAGGATACGGGAGATAGTGGTACTAGAGAGGATGCGTAATTATGATTACACATGATTTTATTTATGAGATGGAACAAAGACAACATGAATTTTGGCATGATTAATCATGAAACTTTCTTTATGTTATGTTTTTTAATTTTATGTCTTCATTTATACAAAGCGTAAATAGAATTGCTGAAGGTTTTGGATAGGTGGCATTATTATGACTGTAGAATGGAGTCGCTAGTTTAAGGCCATTGCGGGCTATCACATAGCATTTGTGTAAGATATAGATGAATTTGCTAGTTTTAGGCCATTGCGGGCCTTTACTAGTTTTAGGCCGTTGCGGGCCATTTGCATATGTTGGAGAATGTAATTGATAGAAGTGTACATATTTGCGTAATTGTACTAATGTAACTAATAGGAGTCAAGAAGCGTAAATGGTGTAAAATGGGAAACGTAAATGGCATAGTTGATAGCAGATACAAATATATGGATACTAAACAAAACTGACAGTCAAAATTGATAAGCATAAATGGCAAAATAGCGAAAATGTAACGATGCATGTAAATACCACGCAGGTCAATCGCTAACCCGTAATTGTTTTTTGATGGCTTTTACGTTGAGTGGTGCATAAGGGCAAGGAGATTTATGGCCTGACTCCTCCATATCATCCTCCTCTCCCTGAAATGGTAGGTCAACCCAGGATAGGCTATCATTAGTCATTTCGACTTGTTCGGGCATTTGGACATGGGTTTGATCTTCAAGCATTTTGATTTCTGAACCCCGTTCTTCCTCGATGTTATTGATGGTCCTAGGAGTTATTTCATCACCATGTATTACTACCTCTCCCCCTGCATAAGGTAGGTGTATCTCTTGGTGTATCGGTGATGAAACTGCCCTTAGTTGGCCTAGCCAGGACCTCCCCAGAATTAGGTTGAAGCTAGGCATCTCCTCGACAACGATAAATGTGGCGTCTGTTGGGAATTGGTCTCCTACCACAAAGTTGATATGTACTGTCCCTTTGACTTGAACTCATGCCCCATTGAATGAATTTAGGAATGATGTCGTTGTAGGACTGATCTGGTCGACTAGGCCCAATTTATCCACTATAGGATAAGGGATGACATTCGTAGCCACACCATCATCAATGTGCACCCTCCGAATCTGATGCTGACCAACCCAGATGGTGATGAACATGGGTTCTATCGTCACTCAACCTTTCTCAGGATCATGTTTGATGGATTCATCATGAAAGGTCAATGGGGTAGGTTTAGGTCGTTCAGCTGTGGGGGGAAACATGACAGCATGTATCATTTCCTCTTCCACTGGTAAGCTTTCATCCATAGGTATGGATGTTAGCATACTGACCATAGCTTGATGGTGCTTTTGAGATGTCATAAGCAAGTCATAGAGGCTCAATGTCATGTTCTTCTATTTTAGAGCCTGCTTGACTTGTGTAAATGCATCGAGGAGGTCCCTCTCTTGGCTAGGTGGCTTGTACACTCTTTCTTCTTCCATTCGCCCTAAGAAACAAATTCCCGAGGTGGAATGGCGTTGGTCAGAGGGTTGTATTTCTTTCTACTAAGGAGAGGTAGTTGTGTTTCTATACCTTTGTCTTTCCCAAGAGGTGCAGGTGAAGGTATAGAAGCTAGGGGCTTGGGCTTGGCAAACCCTAGGGTAGAGCGGTCTTTGGTTGCGTTAATTGACGCATCTCCTTCCATTTTTTTATTGGTTGGTGATTGATGGTTTTTGTTAGAGACTTGCCCTTGTGTAAAAGGGGTAGCTGGTGGTTTTTGTGCCCTAAGAACAAAGGATGCCTTAGGAGTAGGCGTGGGCATGGCTGTAGTTTTATTGTTAATGTGAGACTGAGTTATAGTTGGAGAGGGTGTCCGAATAATAAAGGGTGGCCTCGAGATGCCGCTAACTACCGATGAAGAACTCGCCTCTTGGGATAAACTGATAGGTACACGTAACACAAAGGGTTGTTTAGGTGGTACCTTCCTCTCACCATCTGTACTTACCATGTTGATGGTGTACATTGCATTATTTGCATTTAATAGATCTTTGTACACATGCATTGCCTGCATTTTGGGGCGTGTTGGACTACTGCTGTCTAATTTCAAACAACCATCATCAATCATGCATTGAATATCATCCTTCAATGCCCAGCAGTAATCGGTATCGTGACCACACAATTGGTGGTAGTCACAAAAATGGTCCAGCCTAAAAGACTTAGGGATTGGCGGTTCTTTGGGTAGAGTTAAAGAAGGATTCTTTAGTAATTCACAATAGCGCCTGTGACGTTGTAGAGGTTCTTTGGATATTTTTTTTTGAATATACCCTGCTCATAATAATTGTTTTAGCAATTCTGAATGCTTTATAGGCAGGGCTATGTATTTTGAACGATCCTTTCACTTGAAGTTTGGTCTTGACTGTGAGGGCTTTTCAGGGGCAAGTGCATCTTGGCCGGTGCTACTTGCACTAGCCATGGTCTCGGCAGGCGCTGTGGGTGCCTTCTTGTTATTCTTGTTTTTGGCACCTTCAGCCAGCGCAGCTACTATTGTCGTTGCTATTTTACCTTTGTCTTTACCCTTATTGTTGGCGTTTTTATAGGCTACATATGCTGGGACTTCACTACCCTCCGCAGCATCTTGGATGCTCTTAGTTTGTGCGAAATCTTGACTTAAAGAGCAAGGGGCAAGGTAGTATAGTTTAGACTTGATGAAGTCGTTAACCACTCCTTTGAAAATATCCAACAGATGGGCTTCCTCGATAGGCTCACGGATTTCATTCAGAGTAGCACTCCATCACTATATAAACTTCTGGACTGGCTCGAGCAGGTCTTGTTTCACTCCCATGAGTTGGTCCAATGTGACTTCCAGCTTTAAATTGTATTTGAAGCAAGTCACAAACTGTGTTAGGAGCTCTTCCAAGGTTAAGATGGAAGAGCAAGGGAGTGCTCGATACCTGTCCAAGGCCTTACCTTCCAAAGACATTGCAAAGACATGGATAATCGTATGGGGCCATTGTTGTAGTAGCAAGGATTCAGACCTAAAGGTAACGAGATGAGCATTAGGATCACCTTCCCCATTGTATTTGGTAAAGTGGGGCAAATACATCCCTGGAGGCAACGATAGCATGGGGACTACTGGGTGGATGGAATCATCATGGTAGAAATCCATGACCTGTATCGTATCAGAGCCAGCAGCTTTAAGAAACTTAACTTCCTCGATGAGGGTCTAGATAAGCAAAAAAGCTTGATCCAGACCTGTTGATGATGAATTTGGTGCTAGAGGAGCAGGGGGTTAGACTAAAAGAGCAGTGTCGGGCAATGGGAAGGGAGCTATAGCTTGGCTAATAGATGGCGCAACGGGGACTATCCCCGTGGATGAAGTTGCCTGTGAAACCCAACACCCAACAAGCTGTGCGAAGAAATTGGTTGTCGCCGGATGTGTAGGATGGAAGGTGTAAGGATGTTGTGCAATTGCCTGCGGGACATGTGTGGTAGATGTAGCTAAGGTTTGCATACCATAGAATGCAGATTGATTGTGTTGTGCAACAGGGGTGATCCACTGACCAATCGTGGGTTGTTGAACAGATCGCTATGATTGAATGGTGGTTGTGATCTGTTGCCTTGTAATGGGCTGTGACGATAAGGTTTGCACCAGATTTTGCATCGAGCGGGTTATAGGCGTGGTATGGACTTGCACTTAGGGAATGAAATGGGGTGCGGTATATGTAGGTATCACTGATGGAATATTGATTACATGTGGTGAAGGGATTACTCCCATGTTATTTTGAGATGGCATTTGTACCTGCAAGACTAAGGATTGCGTAGTGGCCTGCGGGACGATGGGAATATGCGTTTGGGTGGTCATGATTAGGTTGAGATGGGCAGCTTCTCTGGTGAGAGGATTAAATAGGGGATTCACGTATGTATGGGGGCTAAGGGTATGATATGAATCTATGTGTTCAGACTAGGCTGCGAATTCATCTTCCTCCTCCTCCTCGTTTTGAGGTTCTAGAATAGATTTTGTAGTCCAATTCTTAGCCATAACCAATTGGGTCTGGAGTTCATGATAATGATCGGTCAGGGGGATGATGTCATATGTAGTAGGGGTGAAGTCTTGACCCCCTCTGTGGATCAACTCGTAATTTCATTTTGCTTCTATTTCAGCTTGGCTAAGGGCAAGCTTTGCCTAGATCTTGACACAAATGAAATTATACTCTTCAGAAGTCAAGATGGTGAGTGAAGGATCTTTACCCTTTAATCTCAACGAACGACGCAACGGTCCTTGAGGTCCTATCGTGCCAAAAGCCAATTCGGGAATAGTGATGGGATTTACGGTTGTGGCACCCAACTCAGTGGCAATCGTAGCGGCAGTAGTTGTATGTGTAGAATCCATCTCTCAGTTAGATCGGTAACAATGAACAAAAATATTTAAAAGGCAATAGCAAAAATGGAACGACGATTTGGCTTTCTACCCTGTAGGATTCCAGAGGAATCGTTACTGTGACCAATCTACATCACATGATTTTGTAAACTTCCCTAGAGGTATTACGTTTACGTTGTGTGAACGTGGGTATGGATTGCTTACAGGGTTACCCATAGAATACGGATCAGAGGTTTAGGCCCTCCTTCTACCACCAGAAAACTGTAACGATAGAAAATGTCGATCGCTAGAAATACCGAATGAAGAACTATGTACACAGTCTTAACCACGGATCCGTGCAAGGGCCATGCTAGAGAGAACGAATCCGAGGTGCCCTACACGGTCTTGTCGATCAGACAGGGACTTCCTTAATCAGTAAATTATCGAATATCGCGGTGGTATATATATATATTATATGTATGTTTCGCGAAATGAATCAATTCAATGAATCACAGAGGGAGTAGAAAACAATGTAAAGAATTCGAAATAACGATTACGTCAATGTGACAAGGAAGATTAGATTTGGGGAAAATGCATAATTCCAAGGTCTATGACTTGATCCAAAAGCTGAATATATTGCATAAAACGCTCTAATGGAAGACTTCACTTATCTTTGTGTGAAGCATACACAAAATAACAAGAAAACTGTTCAAAAGGGAGTACAGAATGAAGCTTAATCTACTTCGTAAGCCAAAAGTGGAATCCAAGGAAGGTCAAGCCTAGATGTCTATCGATCAATTGTTTCTGATCAATAAACTCTGCCGATCGTATTAGATGATCTCTAGATCTTTGATCTGCTCCTTTTTTTTTGCCTTCGGTAGTCTTTGCTCAAAACTGCTAATGATCGTCGATGGAGAGGATAATGTTTTCGCCAAAAAGACGAGTCGCTCCTGCTGCGAATCCTCAAACGATGTCTTCTGTCTTTCTAAAAAAGGAAGATCCCCCCTCTTCTCCGCCAACTAGAGTATTTATAGGTTCAGCATCACATGGAGAAGATACGGCCCCGATGACACGTGTCTCGAACTTTCAGAGTGCTATTGACTTGGTAAATTTTATGTTGAAACTGGTCATGTTGCATCACGTTTTGGGGGGAAGGGGGCAAAGTACGCTGTCACTATATTACACTTGTTTACACTGCCTAGTGTCACAGAGTGTAATAGAGCATAGAAGTAGTTAACTCAAGCTACTTTATGCTTATTTACACCGCAAAGCATAATAGAGCGTAAAATAGTCAACTTCACAACAAGTTATGCTTATTTACATTGTGTAGTGTAATAAGCGTAAAGCGACCAATTTGGAAAAAAGAAGAAATCAACCTGTCGTGCTTCCTTGGACTCTGAATTTGACTTCCTCAAAGCTCATTATGCTACTCTACGTAATGGAGCATAAATTCAGCCCTGAACAAAAGACTCGATGGAATATGCGATAAGTCGTAGTCCACTACTTAGGCCTTCAACTTTGTCAAATTCGTCATAGCAAGTTACCTTCTGATATCAAGCTACATTAAGCAGAGTTACATCGAGCGACATTACGCTATGTTGCGTAATGTCGTGTAAAGAGAGAAAAAAAAACCAAGTTAGAATTTGTAAGAAACTTGGAGACTTGATGCTGCGCATCTCTTTGCCTTATTCTGTCTTCTGAATTTCTATTGCAAATTTTCACCCGAATCGTGAATCTTTGCCCTAGGCTGATTTGCAATTTTCATGGTGTTTTAGGGGCTGAGGGTTGATTGAATTTTATGCAATCAACTCCATGATCTAGATGTCCTACCACTCCCAATGCTATCGAATCTCCTATGCTGCTACCTCAAATCTACAATTTGGTTATTATTGGGGTTTGAGAAAAGTGAGAAATTTGACTACTAGATTGCTCCAATTTGGGGGTTGAGAGCTCTTAGAGTGCATCCTTGATACCAAAATTTTACAAATTTCAAGGCTATGATGCTTCCATGATGTGGTTCAAGAGACTACAAACATGGAAGAATGCAAAAGCTCTAAAGTGCTTAGGAATGTCTAAGTGTAGAACTATTTAAAAATTATGGAATATTGAAAGAAAATTACTTAACCCATAAATGGTGTTCAAGGCTAGTTTTTATAGGTCAAAATCCATGAATGCGACTATAAAATGACTATAATTTGGATGTGAATTGATTGCATAATGGCTATACTTCTGCTACAAACTTTTGCCTCACATACGTGAGATGGATGCCCAAATTTTGGGGTTACTATATATATTAAGTGCATTTCTCCCATGTTCATTCCATTTACTATAAATAGTAATGGGGCCACACCTTCTACACTAGAGATAAATCTTCCATTCTAAGCCTTCCACCATCTTTGTTGAAGTGGTTGGTCAACATTGTAGTGGCTAGGGACATGTAGCTTCCATGATAGGGAAAATGTTTCCAAGCTGATGGAAAACCCCCTATTCCTACACACTATGGTTAGGTGAGATCTACCCCCTATAAGTGTTTCCAATGTAGAAAAATGTATGCCACTCATAAAACCTATCAAATTACCATTTTTGGCATTCCAAAAGGCATTTTTGAGCACCACCCCCGAGTTCAATCCAAAATATAGATACTAGGTAACTTTTTTTACTTGGAAAATAAGGCTTTGATCACTTATAAGGAAATTTTCAGCCCCAAAAGTATAAAGTATGTGAAAATCCCCACTATGGATTACAATCTTCATATTTACAATGAAGTTTTGCCTTGGGTTTCATAGAGTGAAAGCTACATGATGAAAATTGGCTATAACATGTAAATTTTTGTGGTGTTTCAATCACCCCTCTTTGTTGGTTTTTGGAGGATTGACCCAAGAGGCAACAAAAAAGAATACAAAACACTAGTACACATTATAATGCTACATGCATACAAGCCATATGAAATGAAAAAATCCAAGTATCCGGGTCATCAAAGTTGCTAGTTTAAGGTAGTGGTAGGCCATGGTACTAGTTTAAGGCCATGGTAGGCTATTGAAAGTAGGCTTGCCTCCTAACAATTGTTGACTACATGTGGTATGGCTTTAGATAGGAATTATTAAATGGATTAGCAAGATCATTCCCATCCATGTTGGTTGTCCTAAATACATCATTCTCATAGGCTCTAGTGATCAGGGCCCTTCCTAGTTGACTAAGAATTTGTTTGCATGACTGTGAATGGCTTTGAGGACTATGTCACCCTCCTTGATCTTATGCATGGTCAAGTTATGGTGATGCTACCACTTCTACCTCTCTTTATAGTATTTGATGTGAGTAACTTCTTGCATACATTACTCCTCCACTAAGTCCAAAATGCTTATTCTACTCATCATTAGTGAAGTTAATCAAGGCTACTCAAAGTGATGACACCTACAATTCAAGAGTTAAAACATTGTTAGAATCATAAAACAAGCTATAAGGCATTACATCATTGGACATGCAATAGGTTTTTCAATAGGTCCATAGTGCATGAACAAGTCGATCATGCCATTTGCATTACTGTTGTTGAGCATCTTCTTGAGCAAGTTCATGATGGCTTTGTCATTGGCTTTTACTTACCCAATGGCTTGAGGGTAATAAGGTGATGAGAAAAAATGTTTAATGTGTAGGTTATGATAGAAATATTTCATTTTGTGCTTACTAAATTGCAATCCATTTTCTGTAACTATGGTCATGGATATGCCAGAATAGGATATTTGCAAACTTGTTTAGATGTAGTCTTTCTTAGGAGAATACTGTCAACCTACTTGGTAAAGTATTTATTTCTGGTAATGATGAAAGCCATGCCCTATGAGAGATTTAGGCATTATAAGTCGAATGATATCCAACCCCCATTTTTGAAATGACTATATTATCTAAGTGATATATGATTTAGTTGGTGATATGTGTATGAGTTGTTATATCGTTGACATGTGTCACATCGGTTACCCTTATGCAGGTAGTCATTTTTTATATGGGATCAATAATAGCTTAACTTTCTAATCCTAGCAACCATGGCTTTAGGTCCTATATGTCCTCTATAAACACCCTCCTAAACCTCCTCTAGGACTATTCTAGCTTTAGTTTTACCTAAGCACTTTAGGAGTATGCCATCATAGGATCATTAACATAATGTGTTATCACCTATGTGTTGGCACATTTGGCCATTTCATGGAGGAGGTTGGCAGGATTAAATTGGTTAAGTGTTTTTGGAGAAGTGGCAAAAATTTCAGTTTGAAAGTAAAAGAATAAGTTAACAATAACATTCTTTTAATTTAAGGAAGAAATATATAGGAGCATCATTCCTATAGTAATTTTATGAATCTCTGAGCAATGCATTTTACAAGGCAGCAATATAGATATATAAATATATTATGATACACTGGGCTTTATGGAAACAAAGTCTAGCAAGATTATGGAAGAAGTCCATTTTTTATATGTATCATTTATATGATATGAATATGTAGTAAATCAAAGAGCATCTTAAGTAAAATTGGTTTTGTATCCATTTTATTTCGGGGAAGTATATCTTTGCAACAACACAAATTCAGTAGTCTGATGGTGCAGGGTAAAATTATTTCTGCACGGATTAAATAAGAACATTGAAATTCATATTGTTGAATGGCTAAATGAGGTCAATGTTAATCTTTTCTTCAATAATTTTGATGGGAATCGGTCAAAATCCTTGGGCAACAAGCTTACACAGCTGGAGAACATGGGTCTTTCTCACAACAAGATTACAGGTCCTATTCTAGAGTCTTTGTTCAACCTTACTTTTCTTCAGGTTTTAAATTTATCATCTAACAGCTTTTAAGGCAATGTCAACTATTTTGAAGGCTCTCTCCAAAGATTGAAAAGTTAATCATTCGTGCACAAATCCTACGTGACTGCAAGAAAACAGAACATGAATGAAAGTAATCTGATTGGGTTGAATCCCTGATTTTCTGAAGCATCCAAAAAGTTGTAGAGCTTCCAGTCCATTCCCAATCATGGTGTTCTAGAAAATCACATTTTTACTAGGGCAATATGAGCGAAAAAATCGTTGGCCGCATGGTGCTTATCACGGCGTAGCTAGGCATCGGGAAAACCGCCATCGCCATTGCCATGGCCAAGTCCCTGGGTGACGAAACACCCTTTTCCATGAACACGACAGTGAGAGATGAGAAAAACTGAAACCCTCATCCAAAAATATCATACACAGAAACAGAGTTACGTTTAATTGAAACCCCAATCTCATTACCAGATTTGCTTGATAATATTAGGGCATCTTCATCAAATTAAACTACCCCCTTCTCCAGTACTACCGCTGCATCAGTGAGCTCTTGTTTTGTGTGGCAGTCCACAATGTGCAGCTGAGGAGTGATTGTGTCATCATCATGTTATTAAACCCTACTAGCCTCTATGTTGTTTCACGAATTTCATCGGCAACGCGCAGGAATAAATTTTGGTTGTTGCGTTTTGGTTCTGTCTCATTGCTTGAAAAACTTCATAATGTGTAGATTCGAAGGGGCATAACAACTTTTAGTTATCACCAAATGATTTTTGAAAGGGTTTTGATGTAGATACCATTATTAGAACCGCTTCAATTAAAATGCATTCCAAATGTAGGGATATGTACGAAGTTAGGAAACTACTTCCAGAGAAGACTTCGCAATGGTGAACCTGCAAATAACCTTATCAAAAATAGCAGTAGTTCTCGACATCGATGCATTCATTATCACCATACCAATCCACTGAACATGGAAATAGAGACATGAAGGCACAATAAGATAGGTGTATAACAGAATCAGTAGAACTAGGAGATGTTTTAGCCGATGTCGATAAATCAGAGTTGCAGTTTATTCATCATTGAAGATAAATACAAAACCCGAACGCGTAAAATTGGAGTTACAAAAACAAATTTTAATTTCACATGTTCTGGTGGTAAAAATATAATGTTGGAAATTTCTCACATACGATAATGATATGGAGCACTTGTTAAAGACCTATCGTTAATTTAATTATCCCAAGTGAATTACTAAGGCTTTATACATGTTGGGTAATTAAAATCCTAAAATAAAAATTGAATGAAGCTCTCATAAGATTGAGGTCTTGAATTTATTTTTCAAAAATTATTGTATAGGTTGTTTCCTATAAAATATTTGTAATATTTACAAATGTCAATGTTAGCATAATTTCCTCCTAATTTTTTGTATAACTTCCTAACTAGATTCAAGAAATATCTCCTAACTAGTTGGGTAAGTTATAACTTCCTTTCTTGGGAGAGAAGTTAGCTAAGATATTTTGAAATATGTAACTACCTTTTGAACCCTATAAAAAGGCTTCAGGGGTAAGAGGAAAGAGATATTGGGGACTACTAGCACACAATTGGGGTCACACATTGTGAAAGATTGCTTGTAAGATGACTAGCTAAAGAAAAGATTTCAGCCACTTTGTCATAGTCCTGTGAGTTATGTCTTATTTTTATTTTGTTTAAATTTTTTAGCTAGTGGTTTAGATAGTATCATGCTTGGCAAGTAATTTTGGGATTTTTAGATTGCTCTTTTTGTTCTTGTTGCATAATAGAAGATTTCTATTAAAATTTTTCCATAGAAGCGCTTGTGTTTTAAAGCCTTAAGAGCATTTTAGTAGTAAATTTTATTATTTTTCAATGTATAAGAACCGCTATTGAGATTGTTGTAAGAGAGCCTCTACTTGTAGTCATGCCTATGAACAATTCAATAGTCAAGAGGGTTTAGAAAATATTTGCTATTTTGATGGGACCAGAATAGCGTCTTTTATCTTTAAGGTGAATCCCTATGGTATTTCAATAAAAAATTATCAAGTCTTTTGAAGGTTCTATTGAATGCAATTGTTGACATCCATTATCTAGCCAAAATGGAGTCTCCTACATGATAGTTTACGTAGCAATTTTTTGGTAGCATAGTAGGATTGTCTTGAAGAAATTGCTTATTTGGGCCTTAGAAGTTTGAAAAATTCATAGTTATTGAATTTGGGGATAGCTTTATTACGAAGTGTTTACTCGTATCATTCTACCTTGTTTAAATATTTGAGATCTTTACACAAATCTACTTTCTTTCCTTTCTATTTCGATTGAATATTGCTCTATGTCTAGTTTTCTTGTGGAAATATTTCTCTTTGGGGAAAATTAGAAGTAGATTCATGGAGTTGTGCTCAAATGTTTTTACAAAATTTTATTTGTTACAAGTAGGTATTATAGGGACCATGTAGACTAGGCAATTGAACAAAATAGGAACTCTCAACAACTCATAGTACTTGGCAAAGTTGGCTAAATCTCTTTAAGATAAGTCATTTGTAGTTTACACATAACGCAATTGTTTCATTTTTCACAACCGCATACCGCAACAGCACACACACATACTCACATAAACGACTGAGTCTATTTGGAGGTTTTGGGCCTTGGTGTTGCTAGAGACCAGCAAGCACCTAAATCCTGTTCTAGGACACTTGTTGGTAGTCACATCCCAAATGGTCACCAACACTATGATGACATACTACCTTGATTGGTTATGTAAAACATCCTTTTGAGAAGTAGTTAGGCCTTGTATGGATCCAACATGCATAAGATAAAATTTGATATCATCATACCATTCCCTAGTAGGAGTAGTATGAATAATGGCCACAAAGGTTTCTTCAATGTTCTACATCATGGGAATAGTATGGTCCATGGTTAAGATCAGAAACTTACTAAACACATCTAGTGTCACACTAAGGGCTAAATTAGTAATGGCATTAGCTATGGCATTCTCATTTAGGGGTAAATGTTGGATATCGATGTCTATAAATTGTGTAGCAATTACTTCCCTAGGTTACAATAAGGTTGTAAATGTCTGGCTTTAGATGCATAGACTTTCCTTACTTGGTTAGCTATAAGATATGAATTTCCTTTGATCATTAAGTGTATGATTCCTAGGTCATGAAATATCATCATCCATTTGATCAAACCCTCATACTCCATTATGTTGTTAGTACATGAAAACTTAAAAGGATAGTCAAAGAATTGAGTTTCACTAGATGGAAATGTTGTGATGGAAATGGAACTAGCCCCATGGATAGTTGAAGCTCCATCAAAGTGAATGACTACCTCATAATCCTCAGGCACTTGGCTAACAATGTTAACATATTCATTAGAGAACTCAGGCTCTATGGCTTTTTTCTTCATCAACAAGTGATACTGTGAGTTGTATAGCTATATCTTGACCTTTCATTAAGGATTAAGAGACATAATGAAGGTCAAATTCTAGATTTATGGCTTTTCATAGAGCTATATAGATACTTTTATAGATGTTGGTCATTATGGATCTGATGACATTGTCTTTGCAAATGATGTTGACTTGACTTTTAAGAAGGTAGTATCTCCACTTCTTCAATGAGAAGACTCATGCTAAAGAATACTTCTCCATCTCAATGTATTAGGTCTCATGTGCAAATAATGCATGGCTAAGATAGTATATAGGAATTTTTGCTTCATCATCATGTTTCTAACAGAGTAGAGAGGCAATGGATGTGTTAGAGATGGCAAGGTAGATGTAAAATGGTTTACCCTTTTATGGAGGATAAACTATAGGTACTTCTGCTAACTCTTGATTAATGTTTTCAAAGGCTTCTTGGCATTAAAATATCCACTCATAGTGAACTCATTTCAAAAGCAAGTGTTTCATGGGCTGTAACTTATCTGTAAGTCTAACAATAAACTTACAAATAAACTATAATCTACCTTGTAATCACCGAAGCTCCTTAACGTTAGTAAGTGCTACTATCTTGGATATGGCCTTAACCTTATCCATGTTAATGCCTATTCCTACATCAAATACTACAAAGGCAAGCATCTTACTACTTTTGACACTGAAGACACACTTCTTAGGGTTGAGTCTAAGCTCATACTTGAGGCATCATTTAAGCAAAAGGTCTAGGTCACTAGCATGTTCATTGGCCACTTTGTAATTAATGGCTATATTATCTACATAATCATTATACAAACCTAGAATGTAATTACTAAAGATATAGGTCATGACTCATTGATAAGTTCCTTCAACATTCTTAAGGCTAAAGGGCATCATGGTATAGCAAAAGGTACCCTAAGGGGTCATGAAGGTCATACTAAGTTAGTGGTCTAGGTTGATCTTGATCTGATTATATTTTAAGAAATCATCCATAAAAGACAATAAGGCATGCCCAACCATAGTATTAATAATTTGGTTAATACTAGGCAAAGGGAATCCATCCTTGATAGTCACGTTATTTAGGTCATAGAAATTGATGCAAATATAGATACTCCCATTTTTCTTAAGGACTACTACTATGTTGGACATAGAATTTGCATAGTCAATAGCTTTAATTAAGCCAAATTAGTAAATCTTTGAGATTTCATCATGAATTGCAAAGGCCCAATTAGGTGTAATATTATAAAATTTTTGGTTAACTGGTTTTATGCTAGGGTACAATATGATGTTGTGCTAGACCAAACATGGGTCTAGGCATGGAATATCTTCATATGACCATGAAAAATCCTTAATGTTGGTTTGTAGGACCTTGGTGATGTCTTGGACATGTTGAGGTTCTAGTGAGGAACTTAGTTTAAGGGTTTTCTCCTTACCACTATGTATTATGATAAGAACGTTAATGAGAGAGCCTTTGGTTATGTAGCCTACCTCTAAGTCAAAGGTTTTAACTAGGTTTTTTGGTCATTCTAGAGGTTTCTCTATTGAGGCTATGCAGCCAACAAGACTCTCAAGCCCAAGATCTAGGCAATTGGGGTCAATACATTGTTCAAAATTACCATGAGCTTCATGTAGATACAAAGGCATGCAAATTTGCTTCCAAGTACTGATACTTTGATCTTAGATGTCAACCAAAATCATATTAAGTGGCACCTAGGTAAACTTAAATAAATAATGCTAAAATGGTATAAAATCTTGTCAATAAATTTTGTTCTAATGAAAAAATAAGTCATAAGGTTTCCAACAGGGTGAACACAAGTAAACAAAAGGATAAACTAAAGTCCAAAAAAGGCCAAACAAATGGAAAATATGAGAAATAAGGCTACAAATGATTAATAAAGGTCATGATTTTGTTAGTTTAAGGCTATAGTAGGCCATGATCACATGACACCAAACAACAATTAGGGAAGGTCAAACCCCACTATTTGATACCAATCAAAGGCTAAGAAAAGGAAACTGAAACTATAATAAGGCTAATAAATAAGATATGAGGCTACATAAAGACCATAAGAAGGTCAACAAGGTTACCAATGCAACACAAGGCTAGAAACAAGTCAAAAAATCATGTAATAAGGAAAAATTAAGTGCAACAGGCTAGATATGTTCGAATTTGGCTAATATAGGTAAAAAATGGTTAGATTTTGCTAGTTTTAGACCTTAGTTGACAATGGTTTATGGCTACAAGGTTACTAGAAAAAATTGGACATTAGTCAGGGCTACTTTTGGGCTATTTAGACATAAAAATTAGGAGTTTTGATGGTTCCATGCTAGTCCCCCCTTTGTTTCCACATTCGCCAAAATGGAAGAAGGTACCCTCAACATGAAAATCAAGGGAATAAAGTTTTGGAGCATCCAAAAGTCTAAAATTAAGGTTGTTGCGCCTTCCTAAGGCAGTACAAAGCTAGATCCATCAAAATTAATCACTTCATATGTTTGTAAAGGTTAAAAAGTAAGTTCTACAGCCTTTTCCCTTTGTTTCCATGCTTACCAACATGGAAGAGATGGTATTTAGAATGAAGAACAAAGATCCAAGAAAAACTAGGATCAAACATGGTCAAAGAAGTAGCCAGAACCCATATTTGGGACTTTTTGCATCCTCTAATTTCATTTTGAGGTAGTTTGAGTTGATTTTAAGTGTCAAAACATGTTAAAATGGCTTCCCTCCTTATTTCCATGTGAAGAATAGTATCCCTATCATGGAATAATTAATGGACACTTTTTCCATTATTCCATTATGGTTTAAGAGCACATTGACTAGGTTTCTAGGCCCCTAGGGTTATAGGTCATGATTCCAAAAAATTCTGGCTAATTTTGGGCATGTTTGCAGGTCTTTCAATGGAACCTAAGACCTTACCCCCTATTTTCATGCTGGAAAAGTTACTATAGCATGGAGGAATGGTGGAAATTGATTTTGGAGATCAAAATGAAGTTAAACAAGCAAACTCTTAAGGATATGAGGTCTTAAGCTTCTCTAGTATAGATCCCTAGATTTTGGAACTGTCATCTTGCAACAAAAAGTAAAAAAGAAACTTTTCCCCTTTATGTTAACATTACCTAGCATGGAGGGGATCTTCTCCAACATGAATGGAGAAAGAATCTCCATTATAGGCCAATTCAAGTTACAATCAACTATGGATGTTAGCTTCTAGAGTTGCAAGGGCCTAGGGCTAGTATTTCATGTACAAATTTGGTAATTTCAATCATTTTTGAGTGCTTTTTGTGCTTCCTCCCATATTTCCTTGCTAGGGCTAGGGAACTCAACATGAAAGACTTGGGAAAACCACTTTTTGGCTATTTTCTATTAGTTTTCTAAGTTTTGAAGGCTCCAATAACTACTAACAAGGTTCTAGAATGCATGCAAGGTCATTTGATGTTCTTATCAGGTGTTTATGGGCCCCAAATGAGTTTCCGCCCCTTAGTTTCCATTGTAGGAAAAATGAAGAAGGATATTCCTAATGTGGAAGAATCATACATGTCAAACCTAGGATAGTTTTGACATTAGTCAACTATGCATGTATGCTTCTAGGGTTTCCTGGATGAAGGACTAGGGTTTGGTTCCAACATTGGTTAGTTTGAAGGTTTGCTAGATGGCTTTTGAGCTTCCCTCCTTTTTTCTATGTTGGAGTGTCAAAACATGGTTATTTTGAGGGTTTTTAAGTAGTTTTTTGATGTCAAAACATGGAAGATTAGGAGCATATTATTTTGACCATTTGTGGTCACTTTTGCTAGGTTTGAGGGCTCTAGGAGATGTGAAACTAGTCTTAGGATTCATGTAAAGTTGTAGGTTGTTTGCTTAATGTTTCTAAAGGTCATTTTCAAGCTCCCCCAAAGTTTCCTCCTTTCTTCCATTGTAGCCAACATGGAGGAGAGGATCCTTGGTGTGGAGGAAATAAGGAACTTTTCTTTTTGCTAATTTCTACCAATTTTAACTATGCATGAGTGTCTATAGGGTTGGTTTTGGCTATCATTATCTAGGATCAAAATCTAGTCATTTTGAAGGTTGCAAGAGGGTTTTCATGCTTCCCCCCTCCATCCATGCTAAGAGTGTGATGCTCAACATGGATAGGATCCCCTTCAATGTGTAAAACCAAGAGAAGGTAGTTTTGGTCATTTTAGGTGACATCTGAAAGTTTGGTGACTTCTAGAAGGGTTGGGCTACTTCTTGAAGTTAAATTACATGGAAATTTTCATAATATTTTGTTCCCACTTTCCATTCATGCTAGGTCTAGAATGATCAATGTGGAAGAGGTCTTCTACAATCAAGAAAGTTATATCTAGGCTAGTTCAACATCCAATCAACCATGCATGGTAGCCTTCAGAGTTGCAGATGTTGATAATTGATATTTAGTATCAAGATCCATCATTTTGGAGGCTTCTAAGTACATCATGCAAGCTTCCCTCTTTCTTCCACACTAGGCTTGATGACCCCAACATGGATGAGAGGGAGATGATAGTTCTAGTCAATTTCTAAGTGTTCTTGAGATCTTTGGAAGCTCTAGAGGGTTTTGGTAGGGTCTAGTGGTCATCAAGGTTTGTGAGACGGTTAGTAGGTAATGATTTAAGGTCATTTTTATCTTCCCCCCATCTATCCACATTCAGGGGAGGATGCTTAGAATGGAAGCACCAAATCCCAAGTTTCAACTAGGTTTGGTGAGGTTCCAAGGTTGTTGGGGGAGTTAGAGGGGTTCTAGCTCATGTGGGACCACTTTGGAGCAGAAAATTATGCTAGATGGGTGTTGGGAGTTAAGACTAAATGTTACCTTACTTTCTCCATGCTGGGCACTATTGCCTCAATGTGGAAACTCAAATTACCTAGATTTGTCCATTCCTTATGCCTTCTAGGAGCATGAGATTAAAAGATAAGTTTTGGCTAGTAAAATGCAAAAGTAGCTATGTTTTAATGTTTTATGAAGTGGAAGCCATATATCCATGATTGGAATTGTATCCCTAATGTGGATGCATGGGATTTTAAAGTTTGGTCATGNCATTGTATCCCTAATGTGGATGCATGGGATTTTAAAGTTTGGTCATGGCCTTAGTTGCTTAAGGGATCAAAACTTAATGTCGATGGAATTTTTGGCAAAGAGGGAATGCATATGGTGGGAACCACAATCCAAAAATTTTAAAATTTCAAAAGTGAAGCTATTTCCCAACAATCTCAGTGTGGAAGAATGCTTCTCCCCTTTCTACTTAAGTTGACTTGGAGTTGTGGTGCATTGAATTAGTAGATGGGGTTTAGAGGTAGTTTATATTCTTAAATTTTGTAAGTTTCTAATTACAATTGTCATTCTTGAAAATTGCACATTTGAGGAGAGATCTAGCAAATATTTTTGTGGTACAAGTAACTTGTCCTTAGTGTGGAAGCTTCCCATGTTTCTTCCATATAGTGTAGAACTTCTATTCTTTTTTATTTCAAACTACTCCCAACATTGAGCCTGCCATGATGCCAAAACAATGTGGAGGAAGGAGCCAAAATCTCAAGATTTAGAAGGAAAATGAATAATTAGGAGATCTATCAAGGCTACCCATGCCCATTTCAATCTAGGATTCATCTTTTACTACTTTGAGGTAGGTGGTTCCTCCTATTTTTGCTTTCATTTCTAGCTATTTTTCATGTTTTCTTGCATTTTTCTTGCCACATGTGGGGTCATTTTTCTCAGATATACACTAATATAGGGGGTAAAATAAAATTTTGACAAAATCCCAACTCTTATTTTGGTTTTTTCTACATGGGTCCATGGTCATTTTATTATTTTTGTATTAATAGATTTGATTTTTAAAATTAAGCTTGCTATTTTTATTCTTTTTCCAAAAATTTGGGGGTATGGCCATTTTTCCTATATCTATGATGAAAGATTCATTAAAATTAAATTTTAATGAAATCATATACCATTATTTTACTGTACTTTATAATGGGTACTGATCATTTTAACTATTTTTGCTATGTTTTTACAGCTATGTTAAGTTTGGTTTTAGTTTTCTAGCTTTTTACATGAAAGAAGCATGAATTGATGTGAATTTTTTTTCTTAAGAAAATGGCTACATATTTATAGAATTTGATGTTATGGATTTGTAACCCTTCATCTGAGCTTTCCAATGGATGTTGTCTCATTTGATTTGGATCAATAATGATGAAGTTCTAGTTGTTTTCCCAAGGTCATGTAGTCAAGTTTTCCTAACATATTTTTAAAAATTTCATGTAAGTTTCTGAACTTTTTTGAAGGAAGAAACAAGGCTTTTGGCTACCTTTTGCATATGGATGGATGGGTATTGGATTTATCTTTGTAATGGAGGTATAATCACTTTGATTAAGCTTAAAACAAAATTTTGGCAAATTTTTTACCAACCCTACTTGAAAAGGCATAAATGGTGATGGCTACAAGTTTTGCTAATTTTTTTTATATTTCATGTAAAGAAAGCTACGTATTTCTTGTTTAAAATATCATTCTTGCCAATTTTTTGATTTCCGAATTATTTCCATGGTGGAATCACTAAAATTGGAGCTTTTAGGAATTTTTAATGAATTTTTGGCTAAATTGTATGAATAAGGTTAAGTATTGGTTATAGTACTTTGTCCTTTTAAAGATGGAAGTCATTGATATATGTATTTTTTCTTGTCAACATGTAAAATTTATGTTTTAAATTTATTTTTTAAGAAAATCAAAATCTTTACTCTTTTCAGAAGGCTTGTGGCTATATGCTTTTAGAAGTTTTAACGCTTCTTCTAAATTTATGCATGGTTTAAACTAAGGCTTAATTTTGGCTATAACATTTTGATTATGATGTAAAAGGCTATAAAATGTGGTAATAATGCTTTTATGAAATTTCTTAACCACAATATCGCATCCCCTATGATATCGCATACGTGATATTGCGTCATCCCCATGATATCATGTATGCGATATCGCGGTGTGCCGCCAAGTCTATAAATAAGAGGCGGCTCTCCCTTGTTTCTTAATCTAGGCCTAGATCATAGCAAAACTCTGGGAATTTTACCTCTCTAGAGATAGAATAATTTCCATGTACCTGCATTAGGAGTTCCAAAGTGAACGGATCTTTCTTCAAGAAAATATTGTACCTGAATACAAGTTTGTGTACGGAAATAAAGACAAACTTCTTGGATAAACCTTGCAGTGCATGGACTAGGCTAAATAGGACTTTACTTATTGTTATTTATTTTTTATCATTTAAATTCTTTATTACTTAATTAAATCTCTCTTAACCCTTCTCCCATAGTTAAGTGCATTCAATACGACCGCTTCGAGCACATGCATTACGCTTGGTAATCCCAGTAACAAATAGCATTTGGTAACCAAGGTTGCATTAGTTCAGGGTGTGAATGGTAAGTGGGAATGGATGCTGATGCTAGGTTAATTAAGGTTTAGTTAGTTAGTTAAAGTTAGTTAATTAGTCTCTTCACCTTTCATCCCATTAGCATAGGAGATGAAACAGAAAAGATATAAAAATCATATACCTCAAACTTAATTAATCATACAACCATGACAAATACAAGTAATTCTTGGAAGACAACAAATGATTAACCTTAAGTGTTCCATGAGGCATGTAGGCACTTAGTCTGTGGAGTTCGACCGGATCGCACATGTAACGCTCGTATTCCTATGGTTGAGTGTAGGGGTACCTCGCCACTCATCAATTAGGATGGTTTTCCCAAATTTGTTAAGTAATTCCAATTGGTCATAATGCTATTTCTTCATGCAAGCTTATTTGAAGCCCATCCATATCATTGTATATTTTTTAGGAATTCTATGCTACATTGGTTACTACAAGACCAATACCCCTCTCCTTGATATGTCTTTAGAGAAATTCTCATTATAGTTCTATCCTAGGGCAAGGGAATTCCTTGCCTACATCTTGAAGAAATTTAGTGTGATGTAATGGTCATACTTCTCCATAGATGTGGCTAGGACCATAGTCTAGAACCTAATACCTTAAGCATCCAACTTGATCATCAGGTTTATTTATGATAATCCACCTAGTACGATAGCAAGGGAATCAACAAATGCTAGTGCACATTACCTCATAGAGATCTAGGTGATGCCAAAGTAGAGTTAGTATAATGCTAAGGACACTCTGATGGTGGCACATTGAGCCCACACATTATTCTAGAATCCACCTAGCACCATGTATCATCTACATGGCTAAGCATGATTATTGTTGTATCTTTATTCTTTTTTTCTTTACTACCTTTCCTAACTTCATTGGTTTTATGAACTTCCTATAGGTACAAAGTCAATGATGAAGGCTTGATCATTAATGATCAAATCTTGGTAGTGGCTTAAACTATGCTAGATGAATTTAATAAGGGCCTCTATTTTAGAACTATTATGTATAAAAATTAATAGGGGACTCTGATGCATACCATACAAGGTTCAACCTTATATACAAAAAGTGTAAGGATGACAGGATGATGCACAACTAGTGGATAGACCCTAATAACATGGATTAAACCTTTGTAGTTCAGAGCTCCCCTCAAACCACCTTGAAGAAGAAAAGGAAGGCTAAACATATATGTTATAGTATGTAATGTTTTATGGTTACAAAAATGCTAATTTCATTGACTAGTTGTTAAGCTTGCTTATGTTCATAATCACTATTTGATTTTTTCTTTATAGGACCTTTCACTTTTGTTGATGTCACCATACCACTTTTAGAATATAATGAGGAGAGCCTCATCCTAACATTTGGTGAGGTGATACCATCATAGGAATGGCTGAGGAGATAGACACCTAGATACATTCAAGCAAACATGGAGAATGTAGGTTTCCTTGATCTATTCATGGCACCTATCCCTTCCATCCTTATCATGTAGATGTTGCATGTCATCACCTCCTTTAATGAGATAGCTAGTCATTTTAGCACCATAATTTTCATTATCAAGATCAACATTAGCATTTATGAGGGCCTCTTTCATAGCTTTTTTGGTGTCTCTTCTAATTGGGCAAAGGTTCCTACTAGAATAGTGAAGAAATTAGGCCATCACAAGGAAGTTTTGGAGTGGCTTGATGCTAGCATGGGCCACTTTGGAATCTACATAGATAGCTTTAGGAATCTTAATGCAAAGGAATCATATCCTTTTTTTAAGTCTAATGCATTTCCCAAGCTATTATCACAAAGGAAGGTAATTGGCATTGCATAGGGGTGGACCTTTAAGAAGGTCCTAATGGATGGCACTAGGTTCAACTAGGTGGCTACTTTGGCTACTAGGGTTACAAAGGAGATCCTAAGACTTAGTGTTGATACATATACAATAATTAACATGCATTTTTCATTCTTTGTGGATTATGTAAAGAGGTTTTTGGATTTTATGATGATGTGGAGGAATGGATAGTGGATTTCAAAGGACCTGAGCCAGCTTTCCAAGCCTTAGATAAAACACATTTATCCAATGATGTAGGCCCAAAACCTACTAGAGGAGATGGACAATTCATTGTCCATCACCACTAAGGATTTTGATGCTAGGTAGTGTGAGTCCCCTAATAGCATGGATGATGAGGACACTCCCACATTTCCTATGACCATCCTAAAGGCCAAACGTCAATGTAGGAAGGCCAAAGAGGTAGCTAAGGAAAAATTTAAGAGGCCCATGGAGGAGGCATCACCAACACTAGACCAACCTACCATAAAGAAGATTAAGTTTAAGCTTACGTCATCATAGTAGGTAGTCATAGGTATGGCTTATTTAAGTTTTGGATATTTTAAATTTTATGGCTGTGTTATGGTTTCATGTGTTAATTAATTTTTTATGTGCTATGGTTATAGATAAGCATCAAATTATAACAACCCAAGCTACTATGAAGGATGAACAAAGATTTGTGGAGGAAGCAATCCTACAACCTAAGGTAGACATTAATGATTTAGATGGCATGTTTAGTAAGGTAGTACTAGGTACATTTTCCATCATCATCCTAGAGGAGGAAGAGGAGGAGCCAGGTATGCCCATGCTTTAACACTTTCATTGCATCCTATTATTTAACTTTGGCTTTCATCCTAACCTTTCGATGATTATTATGCTTGTAGTAGTTCCAGAGCCACTAGTGCAAGTGCCTATTCCTAAGTTTCATGTGAAACCATGAGTAGAGACTCCAAACAAGGTGTATTTCATGCATGGGATGGCTAAGTACATCATCAACTAGTTGCAACATGTTGCACCTAAGATAGGTAAGGACTTTGTTTTATATGCTTTGTTCATTTGGCTATGTTATAGGTTATGTTTATGTTATGGTCATCTTAGGTTGTAAATTGTATTTATGATTGTATTTTATGCTTATGTAGTTCCTTCTATGAAGTGTAACCTTAGCGAAAACATGGAGATTTATTCCTTACCTAAGCTTCCCTCCAATTTATCTTCTGTACCCTTGAAGTTTTATAGGACTACTACTAGTTGATGAGTAGCGAGGTACCCCCTATGCCAAAGCATATGAATCATAAGCATTCATGCATGATCCAGTTGAATTTCATGGATAGGAATAGTTGTAGAATCTAGATCATTATGCCTTGACTGTAGTTCACTTCTTGGCACTTGGACTAGTGGTAGCTTTGTCACATATGGTTTAGTGCAAAATGAGGCATATGATTCTTGATGTTGTTTTGGCCTTCTGCTATTCCTAACAATAATAAATAAATCATTTGTTTAAACTAATTAACAATGAAAATAAAAGTTAAAACTAGCCTACAGGTGATGAGTGTCCATTCCCAGCTTGCTATACACATCTTGAACCCATGTATCCACTACTGGAATTATGAAGAAAATACATGTTTACACTCAAAAATGGTCCCACTCATTTTGGAAATTCATTAACATCCATGGAAACATAAATATAAACTAAGTACATGGAATATAAATTACATTAAAAGTAAATTTAATCTATGTCAAAGTGCTGCAATGAATAAGAATCAATCTTGATCTTATTATCGTTCATGGGATGTGTCCAAGTATATTGCCACTTGAATAAGATGCTAAGCAATTAACTTAGATCCACACTATGAGCAGTCACTAACTATTCTCTAAGATTATGAAATAAAACTACAAGAGTTTAGCTACTCTATTAACAAAAGAATGCCAATACATGGTGGAAGCATGTGTATTTATAAGCATAAATAAACATTACATTGACAGGGCCATGTTGATGGGACAAATCATGTCGACAGGGACCAATATAATAGGGCTTAGATATCAGGGCTAAGATATCAAAGAAAAGACATTAGGGTTAACCAAAAATTAACCTTTTTTTAGATATCCTAGCCAATTGGTAATTCATCTTATCCCCATGACTGAATACAAACTTATCCTTGAGTTAAGAAGATAGGACTGAGCTTTCTTTACAAAAAATTGGGAAGATTATTAACTGATGCTAACTATTAACTGAATATAAGTGCTATATTATAAAATTTTATTTACGTAGATGCATACAAAATGATAGAGTGAAAAAAATACTAGATAGACATTGAAGATTACAAAATTTGCAGAGGTCTTCAAGGATCCACTGAAGATGATTCTTCTTGTTGCTACTAACAGTGATAGAATTCCAACCTTGATTGTTATGTTGATGCTTCTCTAGTTATGTGCAACATTCTTGAAGGATGGACTAAAATTTCTTCTCATCATCCCATGGATCTAGTAAACATGTGATGGTTGAGCTACTATCTTGTACGTGCTATGATTTTTCCATGGGCATATCCTTTATTGTTCCCCTCTTAGCTCCATTTTCATGCCTGGAAAAAGAATTTCTTCCTTAGGCATTTCTTTAGCATCACTTATGGTTACCAAAGGATCAACATTAGTTTTGGTAAATTATACTTAATAATTAACCCTTTTTAGATCCCTTAGTTTTTATTTAAGTATAATGTGATGACAACATACTATGCCCACCGCTATGAGGTAACTAAAATCATCAAGCTGTGCACATTATTTTGATCAATTATTATTAGTTACCATGATGTTTGAAAATACGATGTTAGAAAAATTTCAAAGTGGACATCCCTAGGACCCATGACTAATAGAAGCACACAAGTTTTTGAACAATTGAAACCAAAGGTCTAATTTAGAAGATGGACAAGAAATATTGAACTTAAAGGATATTTTAATAGAATAGTAGGAAAAAGGTAAAAAAAAAAAGTAATTGAAAGTGATGAGAAGTAGTCCTAAAATTATGCATAAATTTAGAGAAACTATCATTGATGTTCTAGAAGATGTGAAGGTTAGTTCAAACCCATGATCAAAAAACGTTATGCAAGTGGATCCTCCCCAAAGCAAGCTCCTACCATAATACCCTTGCATAACCATTGCTATAGATGTCCATGGGCACCTAAGAAGTTAAATGTAGACCATTCCTTTATTCCAAAAAATATGCAACTTCCATGGTTGGGATGTTGCACTATACTACACAAAACCAAAAGGCTCATAATCATATGCAGTAGTGAGGTGAATAATGGGATGAGAAGGGATTGCAAAGATTGGGATGTAAGGCACTTGATCATGTCCACAATAGGTTCTTGTGAAAAATGTGATTAAAATGATCAAAATACCTATTTGTCCAAGTTCAAACCAAGTCCATACCATGAACATTATCCTTATATTAATGTTCTTCTTTCTACCAATCGCCATGAATTCACAACCACCTCAAAGAACAAACATCACTCCAAAAAGAAAAGAAACAAGAACAGGAAGGAAGGGCCTTAGTTAGAGAGGTGCCTTAGGCATGGGTAACATGTCTTTTTAGCACCATAACTAGTGCTTGTAGCTCATTATTATGTCTAAGGTGTGTGGTTTGAATTCCTATTTTTTATCTTTTTTTTAAAGTTTTGTTTATTTGTTTTATTTTTTTTCTTGATGGGAATCACACCATGCATAGACAAGGCTTCCTTTTTATTGATTGGTGAAGGAGTGATGATACATTCCAAGATAAGTCATAAACCACATGAAGGAAGACAAGAAGAAAACCCAACAAGTCAGCTTGAGGTCATTCCCTTACCATTTTCACTTGGTCATTTCCTCTTTCTTCAAGGTATAATGATCATTGAATAATTCTAGTTTCATGAAAGAAGAACAAAATTGTTTCCATAAAATGGAAATTTTATTCAAAGAGCTAGAGGGATGGATGAGGTGGTTTCACTACTTTACACAATTACTTACCCAATCATCTTGATAACATAGCACAAAAACCCAACACATAACATTCACTTTAGTATCATGATTTGGTAATATTATTAATGGAAACATAAAATAAATTTAGTAGACACAAAGAGAATGACTCAAGAAAATAGAAAAAATATAAAGAAAAGAAAAATATTAAAAAATGAAAAGTATATGAAAAATCAAAAAATTTTGGAAAAAATAGGAAATTGATAAAATAATTATAAAACAAAAAAGGTGAAAAATAGTTATTAGTTCTTGAACCATGATGGATCATCTTCCTCATGACTAATCTTATGGCTGCACATTTGAGAGATGGATTGTACATTTTCCTAGTTATACACCATTGATTTTCCATCTATCATTGTTACTAATTTAATTAATTGTGTGGTAGCACATTTGACATTGATGGTAGTCTCGTTTGGATAATTTGGAGATGTATCATCATTTGGACTTTAAGGTATTTCTGTGTTAGGTGATCCATATGTGTGTACTTCTTCTTTTTGATTTTCTGTTTTAATCCTCGGGTCTCTATGTTTAATATCCTTTTCTAGTGTATAATTAGAGTGTAAGATATATGTTTCTAAGTCCTCTATTTGATCCATTTTTTAAATTTTAGAACTAATAAGTAGATCAATTATCTCTATGCATGTTTGAAATAATTTTATATTCTCATTTTCAAGCCACTGGATGTCTTTTGATTTAGTGGCTACTACATAGGCTACTTTTTGCTCACATACTTGTTCCTTATCATTTTTGTGGGATGTGTTAATATTTTGAATTTTCAGCCCACAACTACATCCTTTACAATTTTTTCTCTCCACAGTGCTAGATTCATCATTTCTATTAGGTGTTGGGGCAACAACGAATGTTGGCCTTTGCATAGGATTAGAGGACACTAGTTGTGGAAAAAGAGATGTTGCACCTATTTGGCATTGTTCTAGTTCAAATACGTTAGTAGATCCACAAGTGTTATGCTTATGCATGGGAACCATTCTAAAGAAAGGGCATTTTTGAGATTTTGGTGGAGATTTACTGGCATTATCATTTCTATGTATGTTCACACTACAAGTGGAATTCTCTTGTTGATGTCATGGTGTTGAACCTTCTTGTGTTGTTGGTGGTAACATATGGTGGAGGGAAGTATGAGAATATTGAGGATATGATAAAGGATGAGAGGCGTGAGGTGGTGATCCTTCAGAAGATGTCATGGGTCGATGATATTTGGGAGAGTGGTAGTAGTGATTTGAAGTAGAGAAAGTAGAACTGTTTGGCAAAATAGATTGTTGAACATAATACTCATATGGGTTTAGCTGCTAGTAAGGGTAGGGCTGGTTTGGTGGTGGCCTCCCCCATCATTGTGGGTTTTTCCATTACAGTTGAAGACAGTGTTGAGGCTAGTAATAAGTCCACCTAGGATAATACAATTAGTTGTGAAACTATCAATAATTACCATGTGAAAAGGAAAATTTCCTAGGCATGCCCTTTTGTATGAATTTGGGATTTAATGCAAAAGCCCAATACTCATGTAGATGTGACATGACTAGGTAATGGCCCTTCAAGTGGTCATATATGTAGATGTCACATCCATCATCTTTGTCTGTGGTTGAGTTTGTAGCCTCGCTTTCTTCAGCCATGTTCCCTATTTTCTTATATGTGTTCCTATCTATTTATTGGTTCTTCTTTCTCCATTTATTATGATCACCTAGTTCATTTTGTGTCACCTTATCATCTATAGTTTCTATGAAAGTTGTAGCTTTTTCATTTATCCACTCTAGCATCCTCTCTAGCCTTGCTTGGAGTTCATCATGAGATTGTTGCAGTGGCAATGTTTGTTGTGAAATCACCTAATTGAGAGCTACTGCTTTTTTCTCATCATAGATATGGATCTTTTTCCTTTGAAGAGTTAGATACCAATGATATTTCTCAACATTATCTTGTTTACATAGCTCTTCTTCTTCTTTTTCCACTTGCTTGATTAGCCTTTGTATCTAATAGGCTTTTAATTTGTATAATCGACCTTGAGCATACATACCAAGGGTCTCCCTTTTTCATTACGAAGCCCATCTATGATGTGGAAAAGTTGTTCTTTTTAAGAGAAATCATGGTTGGCACATCTATGTAGTAGTGAATAGTATCCATGCAAGGCCACATCTAAGGGTTCATGATTTTCTTGCTTCCATCCTTGGATTTGTTTTCTTAGGTTGGACACTCTTTCATAGGTTTGGTATTTTTCATTGAAAAATTCTTGCATTATGGACCACTGGTGAATGGAACTTGGTTCCAACAATCTATACCAACTTTCAGTTTCATCTATTAGTGTCCTAGGGAAGAGCTTAACATTTTGCCACTTATTTTTGATATTTTGCAAGGTACAGGCATCATGGAAGGCTTGTAAGTGATGTTGTGAATTAGAATCATAGCCTCCCATTATTCATGTCAAGCCTTTTTATGAAACATTCCCTACTATGCCTATGGGGTATCTTAATTACTTGTATGATCTACATTAGGCTCTCAGTGGTCAAAAAGGGTTCATCTTCATTAGACATGCATGGAAAAAATTTCTATTCTTTTCACCTAATTGTGATGGTTTCAACTATGTTCATGTTGAGATCTTTGATTTTTCCCGTGGTTTTGATTTCTACACTTATTTTGACTCCATAGTGGAGCTTTGTCTCTATACCTACATTCATCTTCATTAGAACTAGACGCTGAAGAGGAAGAGAAATATGAGGAACTAGGAGGATTTCCATGGCTTCAATGGAATTTCCCATAGTTCCTTGATTTATCTTTTTCAAGTTTTGAGAAGGTCCTAGGCCTTGAGGCCTTCCCTAGTCTAGGACTTACTTCATCTCCTCTATAATTATCTACCTTAGGTGAATGTAGTCCTTGAGCATAGTCAAGGTGATTATGAACATATGAAATACCTACATGAGGTTGGTCACTCTAATTTTCTTCAGTATACATCTCATTGGTTCTCCAATGAATGTTCTCTTCATACGATGTGTTATCGCTTCCTTATGAAAGAGACATTATTATTGGTGTAAGATGTGTATGAATTAGTATTTTCTCAAAGATTATTCATTAATGAATTTATAGTGATCATGTATGATATAACTAATCTAGATAACTAACATCATCCATAGCAAGGATGCCATGGATGAGCGGTGAGGTACCCCATATGCTCAAGCATACGAATCACAAGTGTTCACGCACGATCTAGTTAAATTCCATGGATAGGACTAGTTGTGAAATTGAGATTGTTATGCCTTGATTGTAGTTCAGTGTCTTCCCACTTGGAGTAGTGGTTGCTTTATCATGTATGGTTTAGCCCAAAGTAATGAATATGATTCCTAATGTTTTTTTGGCGTTATGCTAGTCCTAACAATAATAAAGATATCATTTGTTTAAACTAATTAACAATGAAAAGTAAAGTCTAAACTAGCCTATAGCCAATGAGTGTCCATTCCTAGCTTTTTGTACATTCCTTCAACCCATGTATCCACTACTAGGATTACCCAATGCTATGCTATTGGGCAAACCAAGCAATAATGCTACTAGGATTACCAAGCAAATACATGTTTATGCTCAAAACTAGTCACATGCATTTCACCAATACATTAACATGTATGGAAACATAAATATTAACTAAGTACATGGAATATAAATTACATTAAAAGTAAATTTAATTTAAGTCAAAGTGCTGCAATGAATAACAATCAATCTCAATCTTATTGCCATTCATGAAATGTGTCCAAGTACATTGCCACTTAAATAAGACATCATACAAATGACTTAGATCCACACTATGGACATTCATTGACTATTCTCTAAGATTATGAAATAAAACTACAAGATTTTAGCTACTCTATTGATAAAATAATTCCAATACATGATAGGAGCACATGTATTTATAGGTAGAAATAGACATTATGTTGATGGGGCCTTGTCAATGCATGAAACAATGCTTCAATGGGGCTGCATTGATAGGATAAACAACATTGATGGGGCCTAGTCAACAAGGCCAATATAACAAGGCTAAGATGTTGTGGCTATAATATTAGATCCAAGATATTAGGGCTAACCAGAAATTGACATTTTGTTAGATATCCCAACCAATTGATGATTCATTACTAATCTAGCAATGTCATGTGCAAAAATTTCAAAGGAGCTATAAAGGTCCAATGAATCACTATGGGAGGAAGTTATGGCCCTAAGGGACAAGAATCAATAGTATTAGGACATAATTAGATATCTCCAAGACTAAAGGCCTTTGTGGAAGCCCGAATGGCTAACTCAGGGGAGTTGCATACCAAGGAGATTGCATGGGCTCACTATTGGTAGACAATTCAAGACAAAGTATCAATCTGACAAGAGATAGTAAAATAAGAAATACAAATGGAACTCATCTTTTACAAGATCAAATATTCAAAGGATCATTTCACATGGATCCTAAAGTGAGGTACAAAAAAGAAGGCCCACAAGCAATAGTACAAATTAGATTATGAGGCCTACCTCAAGTGGCTCAAGGAGGAATTGGTTGAATGGCACAAGAGAGAGCTATTCATCTAGGGAATCTAGGTAGAGGTTGATTATCAACTTTTTGAGAGCTCTCTTATGGTGGAGCAATCCCCTACTCTTCAGATTACTACTACTATAGGTGAGACTTCTATAGCTGCTGCTACCTAGGAGCCACCTACTTAGACTACTATAGATAGGACCAGTATCCTCTCTAGCATTGATCTTGGGGATGTTAACTGGGTGAACATGACAAAGGACTAGATCCTCCATAATTTAGAGAAAGCCCTTCCACATCTATCCTTAGAATTCATGAAGCTGGAATCTTCATAGGTTATATGTATTTTATGTTTTGGTTTTTCTTTTAAGTCATGGCTTATGGTTTTGACTATTGGTCACCAACTAGTTATGTTTTGTTCTATTTTAGGCTTCAAGAGACATTGGTGGCCCTAGTGGTGAGGGTGGAAACTACCCTCCACTTCCTCCTCCAAATGTCTCTCAACAACCTCCATCATCCTAGTCTTAGCATGTTGACTATTATTTATTCTTTCTTTTATGTTTATGACCATTATTAGCCAAGACTATGTTATAAATGATTGTTATTATTTTTTGACATTTTTTCCACATAGTGTGGCCATGGCTATGTATGTTATTGAAATTCTAAATTTAAATCTTGAAATTTTGGTTTTATTTCTTAGCTATATATCTTTTTGTATTAAACATTGTAGATGGCTATGTTTATGATTTTGGTTCTAAAATTAAATGACAAGTTGATGTGATAAAGGGCTAAACAAAAAGAAATATAATAAAAGAGATGTTTTTTGGCTTTAGATTATGTCAAGCATAGGTTGTATTGTTTTGCTAGTTTAAGGCCATAGTGGGCCATATTTGCAATTTAGAGTCTTAGAAAATTGTAACTCCAATTTAAAGGCTTAGGACTATGATGCCAGTTTAGAGTCTTAGCAAACTCTAATTTTACCAGTTTAAGGCCATAGTAGGCTATTAATGAAAAATAAATATATATTTATAAAGCTTTTATGAGATGAGTAGAAGTAAAGAAAGGCTATAATTGTAAAAATAATAATGAAAGCACAAACTTAGGCTACACGCATAAAGAATAAAACAAAGTGCATTAATAAAGGTATAAGAAATTATGAAAGAAAAGTTAGGCTATGTAGCTATCAATGAATTTAGTCATAAGGCCATGTGATGGGAAGGTTAAGGTGCATTTCACTTGTGTAGATTCTTCCTAATCTTTGAAAGATTAGGGAATGAGTAGGACCTATTTTGCACAAACTTATATTTACCATCACCTTCGATAATGATGTTGAAAGGGAGTTCAACCCATAATGAATCTCATTTCTCATCATTATTATTCTTTGGATATTGCTCTCCTTTGGGTTGATGGACTTCATGGCTAGGAGGTTTCTCCTAAATATTCACTTTAGACCTCTATTCTATGTCCACATTATTGAAAGCTAGGGGAACTATTGTATCACCATGGATGATGATTTTTCCTTCTTCACAAGGAAGGTGAATTTCTTGATGAATTGATAAGGAAGTAGCTCATAATTAAGCCAACTAGGATCTTCCTAAGATAAGGTTGAATCCTAGTGTCTCCTCCACCACCAAGAAATTGGTGGTTGTGAGGAATTCCTCCCCTACCAAGAAGCCTAAGGAGATAGATCCCTTAATAGCAACCCTTTATTTGTTGAAGAACTTAAGAGATGTGATGGTTGTAGGCTATATCTACTCAATTAGGCCCAAGTGTTTAATGATAGTTCATCGGATGATATTAGTTGTAGCTCCATCATCAATATACACCTAATCATCTTTAAGCTATCCTACAGATATGGTTATAAATAGAGGGGCAATAGTTACTTTTCCATTATGTGGATTGGCCTTGATTTAACCATCATGAAATACTAGGGCTATTAACTTCTTCTCCTTTGATGAGGGAAGAATCATCACTACATGGATGGATTCCTTGTTAGCCAAAATATCCTCACTAATAAAGATGGAAGTCATCATTTTGAATAATAACTTACGATGTATTGTGGAAGTTATGAGTAGGTCATACAAGCTCAGAGTTATATTCTTCTGCTTGAGGGATTGCCTAGCCTAGTCCATCATATTGATGAAGGTTTTTTTATTGAAAATGGGCTTGTCATCCTAGTTGTGCTTCACTTCCTCCATGTGCCCCAAAATGAAAAATTTAACTTTAACTTGTGGGTATTGGATCTTTTTCTTGTTTTATTTTTGGTTATGGCTTTTTGGATCCTCCTATGGCTTATTGGTTGAAGTAGGTTCGGTAGAGGAGGTTATGGGTATAGCTGATGTGGGAGTGAAATTTGTGGATCCACTTCCTTTCATTCCTCCATATATTTTTCATCCTTTTTGTAGGACTTTTTATTATGCTTTTTTCTTTACTTGGTTTAGGTCTTCTTGTTGTTAGTCATTGTTTGTGAGGAAGAGGCAGCTGCATTAGGAATCATAGGACATCATTGTGTAGTTAGTTGAGCTATAGTTGGTTGGGTTGTATTAGGTTGAGGTATCCTAATGAGAAAAGGTTCCCTTAGAGGCACTCATGATGGTACTCTTATGACAAAGGGGGATCCTGAGTTGGTGAAAGTCAAAGAAAGATCTTCCATTGTAGAGGCATACTCAAATCATGAATGGTTCTCTTGAGGGTCTCTAATCATTATCAATGTTGAATGCTAAAATAATATAAGGATTGTCATTACCATTCAATAGGTCTTTATAGACATACATCAACTAGTTTTGTGGTTGGACCTAGTTAGAAGCATCTAAGACAAACTCCCCCTTATCTACCATCTTCTATAGGTCATCCTATAGTGGAAGGCAAAAGTCTATTTCATGACTAGATAGTTGTTCATAATGACAGAAGTAGTCTGATTTGAAGTATTTAGGTAGTTTTAGGTCATCCTTTGTTGCTTGAGTGGGGTCCTCGGCTATATTGCATAGCTACTTGTGTTTCTTTCAAGTAGCTTCAATCATTTGTTCATGCACCCACTCTTCAATATTTGGTCTAGCAATTCAAATGGTTTCATAGGTAAGGTTGTGTTCTTACTACAATATCTTTATTCAAAACTTAGTCTAATCATTGTCGATGTAGTGGTCCTAGAGGTTGATGGTTGGTTATTGTGGTTATTAGTGCAAGCCTTAAGTGAATTAGCCCTTAGCCCCTAGCTTGTGGTCTTCACTTCTTTGGTTATAGTTGCTACATTCATGCTATTTTGTTTGTTCTTTTCCTTATCTCTTTGAGCATATTAATTTTTATATGCTACATAGGCTAGATCATGACTAGCCTCTAAAGCATCCTCTATGTTTTTGATTTATGAAAATTCTTGGCTAAGGGATTGTGGGTCAAGGGAATAAAGTTTTGACTTAATGAAGTAATTCACTGCTTTGTTAAATATAGCTAGAAGAGGGGCTTTAGTCATAGGCTCTAGTATTTCTGTTAGTAGTCCATTCCATCATTAGATGAACTTATGTATAGGTTCTAGGGACCCCTACTTGACCTTCATGAGTTGGTCAAGTATGATATTGGGCTTCAAGTTATATTTGAAGTGTTTGACAAAATAGGCTTTCAATTCTTCTAAAGAGGATAGGGATCCACTAGGTAATGTGTACTACCAATCAAGTGCTTTCCTAGTCAAAGACATAGGAAAAATCCTCATGATGGTGTGAGGCCATAGCTACAAGAGTAAGCACTTAGATCAAAATCTAATAAAGTTATCATAGGTATCACATTCTTTGTTATATTTGCTAAATTTGGAAATAGGAACACTAGGAAGAAGTGTCATTACAGGACTAATGGAATCATCTTGGTAGAAGTCCATAATCTTGATAGCTTGTTAATTAGAGGCTTTAAGCCTCTTCAATTCCTTTTTCAAGTCCTATATCATCTAGAAATCTTGATCTAGGTCCTATGGTGGTCTTGTTAGTTGTGAGGCTTGCACATACAATTGTAGCATCTATTGTGATGCTTGTCATATCATTATGGATTGCAAGATGGATGAAAGAGGCTATGCTAGTACCTAAGGCACAAATGGAATAAAGGGGATGTGTGACCCCTAAGTTTCTTGGAGTCCCATGGTGGCCCCCACACAAGTACCTAATCAATTTTTAGTGGTAAAGTTCATTGTCAATGATTGTATAGATTGGGACTATGTAGTGAATGACATTGATGAGTTATAGGTGGTCAATTCTGGTATTGTTTAGGTTTGATGAGTGGCCATGACTAGTGTGCGACTAGTCATGGTGGGGTAGGAAGGAGTGGAAGATGGTGGAACCATGCCCATGAATAAAACAAAAGTGTTAGAATAAGGCATTGTGACCCTGAGGGATGTTTGTTGGAATAATCCTCTCAGAATATTTCCAAGTTCATATTCTATCTTAAATTCATCCTTCTCTTCCTCGTTTTCCTTAGAGCTATGCATGTAATCTTCCTCTTCCATCAAAATCAATTAAGCTAGAATGCTAGCATGGATATCATTTAGCGATACTTGGTCATACGTGGAATAGACATACCCATTTCCATCCCTATGTATGAGCTCAAACTCCCATTTTGCCTCTGCTTCCACATGTGGAATCATGAGGCTAGCCTAAATTTTGGTGCAAATGTAGTAATAATGGTCTTCATTTATGGTCGTAAACTTAGGAATTTTCCCTATAACCATTAAAGATATCCTACACTTGATGATAGTAGGGTCTTTGGGATCATAAACCCTCATGGCTTGTTGGGTAGGACCTTTGCTAGTGAGGGTGAGGGACAACTTGGTGGATTGTTGAAAAGACATGGTTATCTTGTTGAAAATGGCTTTAAAAAGACTATAAATGATGAAATAGAAGTAAATTTTAGTGAATGTAATTCAAAAATATTTAAAAGGAAGCAAAACTATCTGAAAATAGAGTACTTACTAAAATTAGTATGTAGTGATAAAAGGGCATTTGTCCCTTTAATAAAAATGGAAAGCTAAAAAAATTGGTAATAAGCCTTACCCATGCTAGGCCCCTAACTACATCTACACTAAGTATGATAGGGGGGAAAGGAAATAGGGATCAAATAATGAGAATCTCATAACTTCTATCCCAATGTTAACAAAGGGAAAAGGCTAGAAATTACAAATGAAAAAATGGCTTAAAACATGTTATAAATTGTAATAATAGAGGTAAATCCCAATAAGTGAAATTCAAAAATATCAAAAGAAATAAAAATGGCTGAAAATGAAGTACTTACTATACTTAGTAAATGGGGGTAATGATGATTTACCCCTTTAACAAAAATGGAAAGCTGGAATATTTGGTAATAAGCTTCACCAATGCAAGCCCCCTTAACTACCTCTATTCTATGTATGGCAAGGGATGAAGAGAAGGGGGCTGAGATGATGGGAATCTCACACCTTCTAATTCAGCATTGATGAGGGGGAAGGCTAAAAACGAAAGTGGAAAGGTGGTATTTCTCAACTAGAACTGATTTTGATAGGCTACAAATTTTCTCAGTAAGAAAAGATGGAGGGAAGCTAACTTCCAAATGTTTAGTAATTTCCAAAAGGGCTACACAACCAGCTTTGGAAACTAGAAAAAATTAAAATTGGTACTAAGAAGGAAAATGGGAAAAGGTTTCAACACTATCTTTAGGTTGAAAAATTCATTATAGGTGGTATGAAAAACCACCACAAAACCACCTACAACTTCCACTCTATAGTTTTTGCTGGGACGCGATATTGCATGGGCTGTGATATCGTGTACATGATATCACATTGTCCCCCGCGATATCGCACACACGGTATCATGGTGCACAGGAAAGTTTATAAATAAGAGGTGGCTCTCCCTTGTTTTTCATTCTAGGCCTGGACCATAGAGAAACTCTAGCAGTTTGATCACTCCAGAGATAGAATATTTTCCATGTGCCCATAGTAGGAGCTCCAAAGTGAACAGATCTTTATTCAAGAAAACATTGTACCTGAACACAAGTTTGTGTATAGAAATAAAGATGAACTTCTTGGATAAACCTTGTAGTGCATGGAATAGGCTAACTAGAATTTTATTTATTATTTTCTATTTAATTATTTTCTTAGTTATTAAATCTCTCTCAACCCTCCTATCCTAGTTAAGTGCCTCAGTACGACCACTTCGAGCACGTGTGTTACGCGTGGTGATCCCAGCAACGACTAGCGTTTGGTAACAACGGTTGCATTAGTTTAGGGTGTGAATGGTAAGTGGCAATAGATGCTGACACTAGGTAAATTTATACTTAGTTAGTTAATCTCTTCAACCCTTCACCTCACTAGCATAGGAGATAAACAGAAAAGACATAAAAATCATATACCTCAGACTTACTTAACCATACACCGTGACAACTACAAGTAAGTCTAGGAAGACAACGAATCATTAACCATAAGTGTTCCATGAGGCATGTAGGCACTTAGTCTATAGAGTTCAACTGGATCATGCATGTTACACTCGTATTCGTATGGTTGAGTGTAGGGTACCTCGCCACTCATCATTGGCACCATTGCTGGGGACTAAGTGTTTGTGTGCTAAGTAGAACATAGGATATTACTCACATCGTTGGAAGCTTAAACGAACCTTAGGGTTAATAAAAAAAATTATATAATGGTTAATTGGCACACTGATAAGACATAATATCTTCTTCTTCTTCTCACAAGAACATTACATCACCTAGGGATAATATAAGAAATAGTCGGCAATCAAAAACACGTAACCTAAATTAGTCGGTTCCTCAACAATATAGGTTTCCATATACTCATCCTGATGAGTATATACCCAAATTTAATTTTATCCTCCATCAAGATGAACAGATGCACTGGAGAGACTTACAAGGTAACATAGTGTTACCTCTGGATCATGCAGTTCCGAACATGATCCTCCATGCTTTGGCAAAGATTAGCATGACTCAACTCTATGCTGAATACGTTATAGGAGATTTCAACATAAGGGATTACTATCCCATAGCCTTACAACATATGAGGGACTTAAGGTAGGAGAGCCAACATACATTGTTGAAGGGAAAATAGGTCCCACACGTCCTAAGCGAAACTGCGGATGGTGAACCACTTATAACTAGATCATTATTGAAAGATGTTCCCCCTACTAAAAATAGTGAGGAGGTGGGGTATCAGAACCTACGATCCATGATACAAAACCTTGGTTCTGATCCCTATGAACACCAACTATTCACTGAGGGAACAACAAAAAATGACAAAGACAGCCACTTAGATCGTCATCACAATCAGGGCTGAAACCATAGAAGAGAAGGTAAGAAACATTGCCATGGCGATGGTTCTCTTTCTTCTTCGCCTTCATCACATCACTCACCCTCTCCTTCCACATCAGGGAGTAATCATCAAGAGCATAACAGAGAGGATAGAGGTATGAAAAATGAGAGACCTCAATGAGAGAGTCGAGAGCAAGGACAAGGGCATGAATGAAGGGAAAGTAGGGAACAACGAAGACATCATAGATGTCATGAAAGAGATGATCATGACAAGCCCCTACTGGCCACCTGAAGCATGCTAAATATAATGAAGGCTATAAGAATCCCAACAAGGCATCAAAAGGATAGTCAGATCAAGCACTTAGACATGAAAAATATCCCATGCTTCGAAGGGGGATACAACGCAGATCTGCAAAATCATTTACAAGAATTCCACGATGCCTGCACCTTGCAAAACATAGAAAATGAGTGGAAAAAACTAAAGTTTTTTTCTAGGACACTCATCAAGGAATCAGGGAGTTCGTATCGGTCTTTAGAACCAGAAACCATTAGGAGGTGGAGTACGATGTTTGAAATCTTCAACGATAAGTATCAAATGTACTCCAGAGTGTCTAATTTGCATAAGCAGATCCAAGGATGGAAGCAAGGTACTCATGATCACTTGGATGCTACCATGGGCTACTACTACGCATTGTTACATTGTTGTCTAGGCCATGGTTATGCACAGAGGGATCAACTTCACCATATCGTAGATGGGCTAAGGTATGAAACTAGGAGAACCCTTGGGACTTATACCCAAGGGAGACTATCAAAACTTAGATCCTATCAGATTCACAGATTGTTGGCACAAGTAGCCAAAGAAGAAGGGGAGCTACAATAAATGGAATGTACAGAAGAATATAACCACGATCCCTCTCTTCAAAAGAAGGGAGTGAGATTTTGTGATGAAGAGGATGAGTCACCAATTGAAGAGTTGGTGAATAGAAAAACCTCGTTGCTTGAAAAAATAACAACAGAAGTAGCGGCTAAGGGAGATGAAGCATGGTGCTCCTTAGCTAGTAAAATTGAAACTTTCGTAAAGATTGTAGAGTAGTCTAAGGAGGAACGAAGTAGTAACAAGGACAAGAAAATGCGCAGAGATTTAGGCCCTGTACATGACAAGGGTAAGGGGAAAATAACTATCTCCAATGAGGTTGTGGACTTAGACACAGACAATGATGGTGGATGTGGGATCTGCCAATATGACCATCCTAAGGGATGTTGTCTAATCATCTCACATCTACAAGAGTCTGGGGTGTATGCACTCAACCCGAGACTCAATAGATTACAGACACCCTGGAGGTTACCTTATCCTCAAGGTAACCCTGAATAGTTCCACCAACTGTTGATGTACTATCCAAGTGAAACTCCACCACAACACATTAGACAACATCAGCAGTGGCAATACCCACAGTCATGGGAGATGCCACCACCGAAACAACAGTACCCTTACCGGTAGCCCGATCCATATGGTTACTACATGTAGTAGCTGATTTTTCTAAGTGACTCTATGGGTCACACAACTCCCCAACGTCACTACCAAGTTTAAGAGTACATTAGAAGGAATCCTTCTCCTATAGGAGACAATCCATATCCATACCATCCTCCTAATCCATCCGCACCTCTTCCATTGATAGTTCCCATACCTCCTGCTCCAAAAATGCAAGGGGAACTCCCTACTCAACCGTAGAAACACAACACTATGAGAGCTGTAAACATCCAACCTGCTGCTGCTTCTAACAATCGTAAAAAGAGAAGATCCTTATTCAAAACCAGAAGCCCAGACAAGCTCTCACAACAACAAGCGGGTGAGTCTGTGATCACTCCTTTGACACATAGGGCTTCGGAGCTCCCTTCTATCCATCAACAGAGCTTAACATATACGGTTATATTAACACATACTGTAATCGACTGGATCAAGCTAGGCCACCTTCCCAGGAAACTATCTAACCTTGGAAGTCCCTTAATCTACCTCCAAGCTTCCGGAAATAAACCACATAAGGCTCTTCTTAACTTAGGTTCCAGATTCAACTTAATTTCACGAGAAATGTATTAAGCCTAGAACCTATCCCAACTTAAGAAGATCAACATTTAACTAGAGTTTGCAGACTAGGCCATCACCATTCCCTTGGGATTGGTGGAGGACATCATTATCACTTTGTGTGATTGGTCTTACCCAACTGATTTACTAGTGATAGAAGTTAACAATGAAAAATGGGACTTCCCAATTATAATGGGAAGGGCATGGCTAAGCATAGTAGACACATTCCTAGGAATTCGTGATCTTTCCTTGGAAACTTCTAAGGTAAACATTTATGGAAAGATTGAGAAGAGGAAAGTTCCATGCATCACATACAGTGATTCATCGGGTGATGACATGGAGGAACGCACAACATATCCTCCATGCAATATGTGTGCCCTTGAAACCTTGAGACAAAGATGTCTGTATGTAGCAATCACACAACAAGTAGTAGACACCCGATGGTTGATAGCTACTCAGAAGACCAATTGACAAACATGCATGGAATGAACTAAGGAAACAACTCATGCCAACAATGAAGGCATAGACACATTGGAATATGAGCATCGCCGACATTCACCCCTTAATCTAAGAACATCAATGGAGATAAGTTGGGCACTTTTAAGAAACTCCAACAGACGTTTATTATTTTGGATCTCTCCCTTTCCATTTAGTCATGGGGGAGATGGCCACCTATGCTAATCATTTAGGACCCTTAGTTCTTTTTAAGTTTTTGTTTTTCAAATATTTGTTTTCCACGTTTCTATTTTACACATTTTTGTTTTACAAGTTTTTGTCTTACACGTTTTTGTTTTACACGTTTTTGTTTTACATATTTTTGTTTTACATATTTTTGTTTTACAAGTTTTTTTTTACAACATTTTTATTTTAAAAGTTTTTTTTTTACACATTTTTTACTTACACATTTTTGTTTTACACATTTCTATTTTACACATTTTTGTTTTACATGTTTTTGTTTTAAAAATTTCTTTAACTTTCCTTGTTTTTGTTTTACAACATTGTTATACTCTTTTATTTTGTGTGTGTATGTGTGTGCATGTGTTATCCACCTTGTAAGTTTGTCACCCAGTAAGTGTTGTCCATAATGGTATGAACT
Organism: Gnetum montanum; assembly: GCA_015680685.1. Lineage (NCBI taxonomy): Eukaryota > Viridiplantae > Streptophyta > Gnetopsida > Gnetales > Gnetaceae > Gnetum > Gnetum montanum. The sequence goes on from MNCI01015185.1 coordinate 225,660, forward strand.
ATTTTCTTATTGATTTCTAATGTTTGGTTTTTACCTTTAAGTCACAATGTTGATACTAAGATATGTTTCTTTTGATATGGTAGGCAATGAGTTCACTTCTTCCATTCATCCACAAGTTTCTATGGTCTCTCTTGGCTTGGAAATGTACAGTCCTTTCTAATAAGAACTATTAACGAATCAGTGACTGGGCATTTCTCAAACTAAGAAACGACTCAAGGATTGAAAAGGGTGTGACTTCAAGGAAACTTGATGTATTTGTGTTGGCCATTTTCTTGGGTGCTTTGATGTTTTCTTCTTGAGTTTTCTTACCGTTTCGACGTTATCCAATCATCACGAAGCTGAGCAAATAAAAATAACAAAGTCTTTGCATGGTGTGATTCTCACACTTAAACACATAAAAGAACAAAGAGAGAGAGAGAGAGAAAAGAGCAAAGAAAAAAAAAGAAAAAAATAAAAGAAAAAAAACAAAGAAAAAGTGAGAATTCAAATCACACCCCTTAGAAAAAATAATTATTTGGGCTACAAGAAGTGGTTATGGAACTAAAAATGTTCCCTCTAACTAAGGCCCTTCGCTTCCCATCCTCTCCTCATTTCATTGGAATGGTGGTGGCTCTTAGGTGAAGGCATCCTTGTTACTTCAAGAGGATGGTTTGGCCAAATGCATTAATATGAAGTCACTGGAAGTGGTTTGTTTGGGGCCGAACATGGAATGGGATCTACTAAGTCACATTAATCATGCAACACACAAAGGGCTGTACACCACCTTGTTCTTGGGATTCCATTCCATTCTATTTTCTCCATCCTTCTCTCCATTGTTCACCTCATTGTCAGTTGTACCATTAGTGTATATATTTTGGTTGATGCATTTTTTCCTTTTTGGTAAATTCTTGTGGTTAATACTTTAACTCTTATTCCAAATGACATTCCTAGAGCCTACAGACTCTTTGAATGTGGGTTTGTCAGGGCATTAAGGGAATGAGCCTGCTTTGGGAAGGACAATTCTTTCCCCTAACATATTTGCAATCTAATTTATTTTGTTTATTTTCATCTTGACATCTATTTCATTGATGTTATCATTTTCTCTTTTTCTCTATCTTTCTTATTCTTTGTCTTTCTCCATTTTATCACTACCAGAGGTTCATGATTAGTCATGGGGGTAATGGGGCTCAATTTTTTCAATTTTCTCATAACCCCTACACCTTCGGTAGTCACTAATATTATATCTTCAAAACTGCAATCAGCCATATCATAACTCAGCCAATGGACCTTTCACAGAAGCAAGGTATCAACTGCATTGAAATTCATTTACCCTTGTTAATATAAGATTGTGTTTTATGTGTAGATGGTAATCAAACAATAACGGATTGGATCTAGAAGGAGCACTTGGAATGGAGCAGTGTTGAAGCAAGTATGCAAGGAGCAAGATCGATGGCACACTTATATATGGACAAAGAAAGGTGCAATCTTGGCACTGGTAGTAGCAACACTTCTCTCTCTCTCTCTTTCTCAGCTGCCAAATGAGGCCTAATGTCAATGTAATAAGGTGTTCACTCTTCTTGTCATAAACACCAGTTGTCTCTTGTCTTGTAATGATGATCCATTCACAAATCATCCCATTAGTTCCATTGAGTCAATAATCCCATACCGTCTCAATATTTTTTAAGGAAATCAAGGAATAGTTTTCATTCAGTCATGGGGGTATGATGGGATGCAATATCGCATGGGCTGTGATATCATGTCCCCCACGATATCGCGTACACGATATTGAGGCGCATCGCAAAGTCTATAAATAAGAAGCGGCTCTCTCTTGTTCTCCATTCTAGGCTAGACTGTAGAAAAACTCTGGTAGTTTGATCACTCTAGAGATAGAATATTTTCCATGTGCCCGCAGTAGGAGCTCCAAAGTGAATGGATCTTTATTCGAGCAAACATTGTACCTGAACACAAGTTTGTGTATGGCAATAAAGATGAACTTCTTGGATAAACCTTGAAGTGCCTGGAATAGGCTAATTAGGACTTTATTTATTGTTTTTCATTTAATTTTTTTCTTAGTTATTAAATCTCTCTCAACCCTTCTCTCCTACTTAAGTGCCTTATTACGATCGCTTTGAGCACGTGCGTTACATGTGGTGATCCCGACAACGACTAGTGTTTGGTAACCACGGTTGCATTGGTTCCGGGTGTGAATGGTAAGTGGGAATGGATGTTGATGCTAGGTAAATTCAAACTTAGTTAGTTAGTTAGAGTTAGTTAGTTAATCTCTTCATTCCTTCACCTCACTATCATAGGAGATAAACAAAAAAGACATAAAAATCATATACCTTACACTTACTTAACCATACACCTTGACAACTACAAGTAAGTTTGGGAAGACAAAAAATGATTAACCTTAAGTGTTCGATGAGGCATGTAGGCAGTTAGTCTATGGAGTTCGACCAGATCACGTGTGTTACACTTGTATTCATATGGTTGAGTGTAGGGGCAGCTCGCCACTCATTAGTTTTGATCACAAGGGGAAAGGGGTAGTGTTGATCTTTTGAAGGTTTTGGTAGGATGTTAACATTGGCCTTGAAATTCACAAAAACTATTGTAAAAATATTGAAAACCTGAACACCAACAACTTCCACATTGGGCTTTGATTTTAGGGGAGGATGGGTTGCAAAGTTGGGTTTTAAAGGTTTCAGAGGTTTTAATGTCAAAATTGTAGATTTTTGCAACAAAAGGAAACATTGGTAATAGGGTAAATTGATTTAAATGTAGGAATTGGGTAGATACCCTTCTTCTAGGATCAAGAAAACTATTGCAACTAGAAAAATCGATCATTGGAAAGACCAATGGATCTAGTCCATTAGCCTCAAACTCAAATTCCCAAGGCCTTCACAAAAATAAAATGGGATCCAAGATACCTTAGCCACTCTAATAGATCAACTAGGGACTCAAAAAATTACAAAAAAGTATAATAAAATGGAAAGCTAAAATTGATAATAGATTTGAATAATGCACAAAAAATTAACAAATATATTTTGCATAAAAAACCTAAAACATAAAACTTTATTACGAAAAAATAAATAATAAGTTAGCAAAATTTGTACAAATGGTGGTTGAATGGGTAGCAGGGGTTTCACTTTGATGGGGGTTTAGGGTTCATTAAAGTCAATGTAGTCAACTCCATGATCCAGATGTCCTACCACTCTCAATGTTATCGAGCCTCCTATGTTACTACCTCATATCTGAAACCTGGTTATTGCCAGGGTATGTGAAATTGCCTCATTGTATGGGTTGAGAGCCCTAGAAATGTAGCCTTGAAATCAATAGGTCACAAGTCTCAAGGCTATGATGCTTCCATGTTTGGATTTAAGAGACTACAAACATGGGATAATGAAATAGCTCTTGAGTGCTTGAGAATGTCCAAGTGTGGAACTATGAAAAATTTGTGGAACCTTAAAATAAAATTGCTAAACCCATAAATTGTGTTTGAGGCTAGGTTTTATAGGTTCTAAGCCATTAATGAGGCTAAAAAATGGCTCTAATTTGGATATTATTTTGCTGCATAATGGTTGCAAATTAACTATAATTTAGCTACAAATTTCTACCTTTTACAAGCGAGATGGGTGCCCAAATTTGGTGGGTTACTATATATTGTAAGTATCTTTCCACAATGTTCATTCTATTTACTATAAATAGTAACGAGGGCACACCTTCTACACTAGAGATAGATCTTCCACATTGAGCAAGAAGTGTTGAAATCATGCTATTACGACTTCCATGTTGGGGGTATGTAGTTTCCATGCTAGAGGAAAAGTTTCCAAGCTAAGGAAAAATCCCCTATCCCTTCATGTTGGGGGTAGGTGAGATCTACCCTTTGAAAATCTTTCCAAAGTAGAAAAATGTGGACCCCTCATAAAATCCATCAAATTGCTATTTTTGGCATTCTAAAAGGCATTTTTGATTCCTTTCTTTTTCCCCCACAAACCCCCATCACACCCCCCACTGCCCCACCTCTCCCCCCACCTCCCCCGCCCCCCCACCCCCCACCCCCCTACATCCCAAGCCCAAATATAGCCATTAGGTATCTTTCTCACTTGGGAAATGAGGCTTTGACCACTTATGAGCCATTTTTCAATCCCAAAAGTATAAATTATGTGAAATTTCTTATTGTGGATTATAATCTTCACATTTACAATGAATTTTTACCTTAGGTTTCATCGAGTGAAAGTTAGATGATGAAAATTGGCTCTAAAATTTAAATTTATATGGTGTTTCACTTGCAAGTGGAAACATTGGCAAATGGGAAAGATATATATGATCATAGAAATTAGGCAAAGGCTCTCCTTTTAGTACTAAAAAATCTATTGTAATCAAAAAAATTGATCACTGAAAAATCAAGAGATCGAACATAGTAGCCTCACCCCTGAATCCCCAAGGCCTCCAAAAAATAGAATTTGAGGTGTCATGGATAGTCTAGTAGATCACCCAGGGACTTACAAAATGCAACAACAAAGGTTAAGAAAATAAAATGCAAAAATTATAGATCTAGAAAGCAGAAAGAAAATGCAGATAACATACAAAATGAAACCTAAAAACTTTATTTAAGATAATGAAGGTTGATTTTTAGAAATGTGTACAAGAAATGTCCATGAGAGAGAAAAGAAAAGTTCATTGGGATAGGAGTTCAGAGCCCATTGAAGCTAATGTGATCTACTACATGATTTTGATGCTCAGCCACTCTTGATGCTACTAAACCTCCTCTACTACAACTTCAAATTTGTAACTACTAGGGGAACACCTTCTACATTAGAGGTAGATCTTCCATGTTAAGCCTTCTACCATCCTTACTAGTATGGTTGGTCAACTTTGAGATCATTGGCATGTAAAAATCTTTCTCATGTAGCTTCCATGCTAGAGACATGTAGTTTCCACACTAGGGATGAAGCATTCATGCTAGGGGTAGGTGGGATTTACCCCTACCCCCTATAGGTGTTTCTAGCATAGAAAATTGTATACCCCCATAAAACCCATCAAAATACCATTTTTGACATTCCAAAAGGCATTTTTGACATCCCCCATCCCAAAAGCCCAACTATAGATACTAGGTGACTTTATTTTCTTGGAGAATGAGGCTTTGACCACTTATGAGGTATTTTCTTTGATGATCCCTATCTATAATAATTGATATATGTTGATGTTGGTCTTGACATGTTTATGTTCCTCAAATAGATTATATTCTCCATCTTCATAAAAGCATAATTTCTTTACCCATTTATTAAAAGTTCGATTTTGAGTACTTTTCTCTACTTGATCTTCTTTACTTTAATTTTTCTCTATTCTACCTAGTTCAAAAACCTTCCTCTTAATAGATAGATTAGAAATGACATTCAGAGGTCTAGAAGTAGTTAATTTTTCCTTTGATCACAAATTATATATATTTTCTTCATTGTTAATACACTCTTCATTTGACAATATATCCTTTTTAGAACATGATAGTGAAGAGGTATCACTAGATCCATTTTTAGAAGATTTGCTTGCATAATGAACAATAGATAGCTCATTATTAGATTCACTATCCAGGAAGTTGGACATAGTATGATTACTATCATCTGCATCATATGCTTACTTAGTATCTTGATGCTTATGTTTCTTATTTTTCTTTAAGTTTAACTTGTTTCAAAGCTTTTTCTAGTTTCACTACTTTGTTGGACAAGTCTCTCATTAACTATACTTTTTTAGATTCTCTGCTTTCTAACTCTTGCTTCGTCTTAATACAAGATGGCTCTAGTAATGCTTTAAGTTGGGAAAAATCTTGCACAAGGATTGTAATTTTTTCTTCATCTTTTTGAGTTGTGATAATTTATTCATTGTTAAAGTTTAGCTATTTTTCTAATTATATAGCTTCACTAAAGTAATCATTCAATTTTAGAAAGTTTGGAGTTCTCCTTAACTAGATTAAAACATTGGGATTTAAAACCTTCAGATAAGTATCTTTAACCATTTCATATAATGGTCTATATTTTCTTTTAAAGAACCCATAAATTCATTGAAATTTGATGTTGAAATCTCTAATTAACTCTTTAACTCCTTGCTTAGTTTGTACTAGCCCATAGTACAATTGTTGTTGCTCTAATTAACTGCCAAACTGAGCTAAGAAAAGATTCATGTCATCCCAACTCGTAATACTATTGTTTGGCAAATTTGAATACCAAATATGAGCCATATCCGTTAAATTTACTACAAAAAACCTACAATTTTGGTCTTGGTGTTGAATATTTACATGAGCTAAAGCTATCTTAAATAAGTGAATGTATTCTTCAACCAAGTAAGTTTTTCCTAAAATAAAAGGCTTCGGAAAATATTTGTAAATTACCTTAAGAATATCATTGTAGTTTTGAAACCTTAATGGTGTGAATTTTTGCCAAGGATTCACTAGTTGTGAATTTGACATCCTATTAGGATTCCTTTTGATGGATAAACTCTTATATTTCATTGACCTTCTCCTATAGACCAATAAACTAGACAAAAGAGGTGAACTTCTTATCCTTTTAGTTTTTACTCCACCACTTGTCTCAAATTCAAAAACCTTTTTTTGTTTTTCTTTTGATGAATAATTAGAGAATTCTTTAGAATTTTCAAAATCTTCTAAACTACTAGTCTATTCAATCATTAACTTAAGAAAATAACAAATTTTCTTGTCCACATTCTAGCACCAAAAACAACTATTGACATGCTAAGACTATCAGGCTCTTTGAATGTAATAAGCTATTATCTCATGAACTTAGCTATTTTTTCCCTCATTATAATTCCAAATATAACTATTGGTGATCATTTTAGATCACCAAAATTTCCATTCAGTCTTGTGACTAGGATCAAGGAAATAAAGGTGTTTCTTGAAACTTGAGTTTAGGTGTTTCTTAGTCTTTGGAAACACCAATGCCTAGATACCTCCAAATAAACTCAATGGTAATCAATAAAACTAATTGTAAATGTGTATTTGTTATTATGAATGTTGAAATCATTGGGTTTTTGTATGAAAATATAACTAGCTATTATAACAATATTTCAGCGAACCTTGTTGAATAGTGTGAATCATTAAAGATTCTTATTTTGTGAAGTTACTTAGTCTATATAGTCCCTATAGTACATTGCCTAAAATAAATAAAATTTCACCAAAATTCTTGAGCATAATTTTGTAAAAATCAACTACTATTTTTTCTCAGAGAGAAAGATCTGTAAGAAAATTAAAATTAGAGTGGGATTCAATGGATTTTAAAATAAAAGAAGAAAGAAAAGTAGATTTGTGTGAAATCTCATACATTTAAGTGAGATAAATTTAACATGAGGAAACACTTCAAAATAAAGCTATTCCAATTCAATCTAAAGTGTTACAAATTGGCCAAATCCTCTGAGCTTAATAAGTAATTTCATAAAAGACACTAATATCAAATTACCAAAATGCTTTGTAAATGTCAAAATACAAGCTATTATTTGGCTACTAAAATAGTTGTAAAAAATTACAAACAATAGAGCTATCAAATAAGATTTAACAATTTCAAGATTAAAATATCATGACTTTAAAAATTGAATCGATTTTAAGTTAGCTCAAAATATCAAAGATTTTCTAGATCCTCTAGACTTAAATATGAAATTTCATGATGAGATTACTATTAAATTACTAAAGATTCTTTCAAAAGAGAACATAAGGTTTTATATGGCAACCAAATAGAGGTCTAGAATTGTGTAAAAATAGAGCTATAAGAGCGATATAAAAATCTCAAAATTAAATACCAAGAATACTACTATCTAAATCATTAGATAAGAAACTAAGCCAATATGAGAAGAAAACAACTCACAAGATTTGAACAAAGCAGCAGAATTTATGATGCGATTAGCAAGCCATTCTTACAAGTAATCTTCAATACATATTCTTGATTTATCTCCCTCTTCATTCTATCCTTAAAAGCTTTTTTATAATGGCTTTATGGTAGTTACAATTATCATGAAAGATTAAGATTAGTTATGTCAACCATAGAGGTTAATGATAACTATCATAAAGATTAAAAAGGTACAATTACCAAGTGTCCTATTCAATAGTTACAACATCATGAAAAATTAAAGTGTGTTATAACCACTATGGGAGTTCGTTATAACCACCATGGTAGTTAATGAGAATTAGTTATAACTACCATAATTGATTTGTATAACTACCATATATATTAAAAGTGACAAGTGTTATATTCATATAGGACATTGAAAAACTATCCCATAAATTTCCTTTCTTCATAAATAAAAATTATTTTTTTAAAAAAAAAGTCCTATGAGAAAATTAAAAGCTAACATCATCACTTTTACAATAGTGGATCTTAAAGAAAGCATGTGTGAAGTGTAACCATATCGAAACACCAGAATCTTTTATCATAGCATAACTTAATAACAAATGAATTTTGGCCTGTTGAGAGGACAATCAACGCTTATTATTGTCATTGTGTGAATCCATGTATGAGCTACTGTCACACTCTACATTTTGGCCACCGTGCACTATGATATCTTCTTGCTTCAACTAATTCATCTGTGAAACTCTCTACCATGTCCATTTCCATGGCTATTTATCCTAATTTTACTTGCTATTTCTATGAACATGCTCATCAATACTCTCATCTCTAGCATTCTTGTTCTCTTCATAATAGTATTCCATGTAACAAAATGAGGGAAGAGATTAGAGAAATGTCTAAGGCTCTATACCTCCCCCACCCATGGTAGAACATCTTGTGTAACATTAGTGTAGAGATACTATAACTACTTGAAATGTCTCAAACTACTAGGCAATGTCATCAGATGGATGTGTGATATGTCAAGGAATTTCATGAGATGAAACTTATGCAGGTATTTTGGTAGTCTAGAAATATTATTGCACAAGCCCAAATCTAGAATCTACAGCTAGGAGGACGAAGCTACATTACTCAAACTATTTTTCATGACTACGAGCCCAACATTTGAGCAATGACTGAAGCATAGTAGCTAAACTAAAGAGTGACATATGATGTGGTAGGAATCATAGCCCCTATTTATTGATATTCTTCAAATTTATCTTCCAATGATTCTCAATTCTCTTTCAAATGCTTCATCGAAGCATGAACCTTGGCATGTTTCCCTAGTTTCTTTGACAAGAGCCACCACTAAGCCATGGACCAAATCATGAATAGCGTTGCTATACAGTTTGTATTCCACATCATACTTTGAAGGAGGAACTTCAAATTTTGCTAGGTATTTCAATTGGAGCAAGAATCTATTGTCTAGATTCTTTAGCATACAGATTCCCTCTTCCTCAGATGCTACCAAGCCTTCAGCTACCCACATTCCTATTAATTTCTCATTCTTTATTTCGTCATCCTCTACAAATATGTCCAAGAATGCAAAGTAGGGATTCATTCTAAACTCATGGACATCAAAAGTTTAGCCTTAATTCTTTAAGAATAGTAGTCTAATGAAAATTCATTGTAGAAGAAACAATAGTAGGTAATGGTGAGGAAGAAGAAAAAGTTATTGACATTTCCATCTCTTGTAATGTGGAATCCCATTCATCAAGATGCTAGTGCTTCACAATTCCTGCTATGATAATAATGGAAAAAGGTATCCCACCACATTTCTTTAGTAGTTTTTTCTTTCATAAAAAAATTCTCCTACATACTCTAATACAAATTTTCCTCTTTGTATCTATTCAAGAGTCCTTACACCCCATCCCGATCTTTGTGTTCTAAAAAACTCCAAAGGAATCTTTTAGCATTTATGTAGTTCAGAGTTGATGTGGCTAGTTCCACATTTTCATCTTTTGTTACACTCCACAACATCAATTTTTAGCTGCCCAAGTTGTAGAATTTCATAATGATCATATGGTAAATGGCCAAACATGGGTTCTCCTTCACAATTTATTTGCTAATTAGTTTCTCATTTTCCGTGTTTGGCATTTCCATGTATAGAGATGTGATCTTCAGGATCATGCATATTAATCTTATGACAACCATTGCAAGCCAATGCCCATTTATCATCATCTTTTTCATTTAAAAATATACTTTTTCTTATACACATAAATGATGGATGTGGGGAATAATTAATATCATTCATATTTTTATCATGTTCTCTACCATTACCTTTTGAGGTAAATAATCTAATTCATTGTTTGCTACTGTACTGTCTTCCAATCTCTAATAAGGAAATAATTTGACAATTTAATTTTATACCCTAAAAAGGTCTTAGCATCATTTCATAAAGAAAGCTTCATTAAATGACCAAAATGTGCCAACATTTTTATCATGCAAATATTTTCTGTGTCCCAAAACTAAGCAAAGGGATTAATTTCCTTTGACAAGTCTCTCATTCACAAGTTTTGTATCTACAAGTTCTTTCTCAATCTACTCATAATACAAAGTTAGTCTTTGATTCTCAACTTTTAGATCTGAGTTTTCTTGTGAGGGATCTCAATATTTTATGTTGATTTGGGATAATTCTTGATCCTCATTTTTTAGAGCCTTCTTTAGCATGATTCAAAAACCTTGAAAGGATAAAATTTCATTATAAAATAAATCATATCTTTCTTCATCTATTTCTAGTGTTTGATCATCATCTTTAGTTGTTTTTTCATCATCCTCCACAAGAGACATGCAAATGATATCTAAATCTTGCATGGTCTCTACTTCCTTTTCACTTTTTTCTTTATCCCAACTAGTGAAGTAGTTATTATTTTTGGACTTAGCTTTGGATTGATCTTCTTGTTAGATCCTACTAACACTAGGACATTTAGAGGATACATGGAATCTTCCTCAACATACCCAACATTCTATAGAAAATGCATTAAAATTTGAATTTTGAAAATTCTTACCTTTTTCTCTACCTTTAGTGCTAGATTGATTAGGCCTTGGTTGATTGAAGTTTCTTCTTTTTCTATCAAGAATTCTTGAACTATCCTTGATAGAAGAGCTAGTTCATCTTCACTATTTCATTCTTATTCAACCAACTCCTTCTTCTTTGATGCATATTTGAGGATAATAGCCTTTTCTTTTATTGCTTTTTCACTTATGAGATTCATCTCATAAGCAATAAAAACACTTTGAAGCTCTTCAAATTTCCGCACTGAGAAATCTTTAATTTCTTCCATGGCCATGAATTTTAGTATGAACTCAAGCTATAAAATTCTAATAATTTTTATGATAACATCACTTTTTGGAAAGTCCTTTTCCATCTAATTGCTATGACAAAATTTTCTTCCCTAGAGAAGTAGTCCTTAATCTTTTCTCCTTCTCTCATTTTTAATTTATCGTATTCACTTTGCAACATTAGAAGTTTTGACTGTTTTACTATTGATGTACCTTCATTGGTTGCTTCTAATTTTTTCCAAATTTCTTTAGTGGCCTTACATCTAGCTACTCTATTAAATTCAGATTTACTAAAAGAAAACTAGAGAAAATTTTTTTCTTTAGAATTAAACATGAACTTATCTTTTTTAGCTTGCATTCATTTACTTCTTGGCTTGGTAGCTTAAGTGATTTTGTCAATGGATGGTGCACAAATTTTGAGGATAGACTCCAAAACTTTGAATTCCATGTATTTGAAGAATTCTTACATTCTTTCTTTCCAATATGTGAAGTCAATCCTATTGAACATTGGTGGCTTGGTGTAAGACATCTTCTCCATTATTCACACTTGAAATATGAAGCATGAACTTAAGTATCAGGCTGTGACATCACTTGAGGATCAAGAATTTAGAAGGAGGGTTGAATAATTTTCCTAATTTAAATCATTGCAACCATCAAAATCAAACATAATTTTTATGTGGTCCCCCAACTTGGATAGTCCATACTCAGAGGGTAGAATCCATGTACACCTCAAAACATTGATGCTTAAAAAATGTGGTTTGAAGAGCATTACAACCTTTACAAGATTTGAACTTCACTCTAAAGTTTTTCATCACTATGAAACCACTCAACCTTGCAAGATTTTAGCATGTCCAAAATGTGGTTTAAAGGATTTCATAACTTTCACAAAACATGAGTTCCACACCAAAGTGTTTTATCACTCCAAAACTACTTAACCTAGCTAGGTTGCAACAAGGCCAACAAAGATGTCTTCCTACGACAAGCACATCAACCCTATAGGGCTATAAAGAAAGAAAGAAAAATATCAAGGATAGAGTGTAACTTGATTTACAGAGTCCTTACAATGAGAATAAATTCAACCAGTACATATAATTGATAATATAATGTAGAACAAATACAAAATCTCTTTGAGTAGCCTTGGATAAATTTGACAATGAATAGTACTTACACGTTTCCCAAGAATTCCACTTAGTCTTATACACTTTGAGTTTTCAAAAAATCCTTGAAATTAATGCAAAAAATATTAAATAGCTAGTTTGGATGTTTGCTTCAAGGATGAGACATCTAATTGCAAATAGCCTTAATGCAAAAGAGACATCTACTTAGAAATGTAGATGTCTACCCAGAGACATCTAGCTCTGGAGGTAGACATCTAGAGGTAGGAATCTATTCTTAAATTGAGACATTTACTTTGCAAGATCATTTTAACTTCAAGAGGTTTCCTTTATCATTTGGCATATTGATAGTTCATGAAACATCTTCATTTGGCTTGTAGACTTCATTAGAATTTTAACTCTCATTGTTTCTTCTCAACACTCTATTATCACATTTAGGACATTAAATGGAGCAGGCTTGCATGGTGAATTGGTCAAGGAAAAAGAGTGGGTTATAACTAGAACGTACCTTTGTCCAAAAGGATTAGCTAAAAGAAGTATCTATATTGAGGTAGCTTATATTTTAATGTATGGGTGCCTTCCATTAAGATCTTAGTTAAAAAATTTGGAATTTTCTATATCTAAACATTTTACTTTAAGAAATACTAAGTTCTATACAAGGAATGCCTCATGTTGATCATCCCAAGGGATATGTTAGTAAGTGTGATCAGTTCTCTTTCTACATATTATCTAGATGAAAAACCAACTTTGAGAAATTGAGATATTTATAATTCAAAGATAGTAAAGGATAAGTAAGTTGTGTACATCTTAGGAAAGATTCTAACAATTGCTATTAGGATTTGGAGCAACAACACTAATTGGAGTTTGTACAAGGAGTTTGGTTTTACCCTTGATCGTGTAGTTAAAGGAGGCCAAACATTTGTTGACAGGGGTCTAGGGGTGTTTAGGCCACAAGCTTATACTGAGGTAGTGCATTTTTCATCAATTGAGAATGGACATATAGTAGCTCAAGATTTATCGGCCATTCATCATCTTGCAAAAGAAATGCTATGATAGGCACAATTCATGTCAAAGTATCAAACTTTTCTTAAACGTGCACATGAAAGTTGTTATATATCTTGTTTGGAGAGATTTTTGCTATTGAGAAACTAATCTAACAAATGTCTAGTGTTAGCCCTACCAGACTAGGACTTTGATTGTGATTGCATTGTATGTGGGGGCCACACTTTTGCTCACACCAAACCATGTATGGGCTGTCCTGTGGATTCTCTATCATTCTTGGTTATCATAGTGCATGTGTATGAGGTAATATGCTTAGCAACAGAAATAGTAGCCAAGATTAGAACAACGAAAGTGAGAGTAACACCATCAATCATAGAGTCAATATTAGCCTTTTGCTCCCTGGGTGGCAAGAGTAGATGATGTGCAGGAGGATGATGACAGTGATGAAGAAGGAAAACTTGTGGCATTCATTCATAGCAAGTGCAACATGTGGCAATGTGCAAGTTACTGAATAGTGGATGAGCTATAGCTGCATACAGACATGAATGTGAACTTGTTTAGTGGGAGAATCTCGATGACATTCTACAATCCATGCTTGGGAAGCTCAACGGCCCTAGTATGCCTACTGAATGCAACATTTTCAAAGAACTAAATACACAATTTAACAAGGTTGATGGTAATGAAATAGATTCTCCAGTTATAGCATGAAATGGTGGTGGCCAATAACAAGAGGTCACAGGTTGGTGCTGGGAGTAATGATGAGGCATTGATGTGGGAATATTTTTTCCAACTAACATAGCTACACATGCCATAGTGTCTATGCCAAGGAAGAGAGTCTGATCAGGTCAATGAAGAAGGCAATTAATAAATTTAATGGATCTTAAGTATCAAGCTATGTTTTAGAGGTTAATATTTCAAAAGTGAAAAAGGGGAGAAAGAAGACCTATTTTTGGTGATAATATTGCATTCAAAGTCTTCGTTGGTAATCTTCCTTGGTTAGCAGATGTAGTGAATGGGTGTTTTTCATATATATATATATATTATTAAAAAATAAATAATAAAAATAATACAATTATTTTGTAAAAGGGAATAAGTATCAATTATAATTTTTAATATCAATGGTGGTTATACCATGGTTATTGTAACTTTCCTTTGTGGTTGCAACTGAATTTTCATTTTCCATGATGTTTTAACCACCAAAGAGGATACTTATCAACTATAGCTTATTTATCTCTATGGTGGTTGTAACTACTAGACACTCGTGAATCATAGCACTAAAATCTATGGTGGTTACAACCAACCTCCATAATATTTGTAACTACCCTTAACCTTCCATGATGGGGAGTAACTACTTTGAAGGCACTATAAAAAGGCTTCAATGGTAGAATGTAGGGGAGTGGTCAGAGATCAAGAAGAAGATGTTGAAACTTGTAACATGGCTTGCCAATTTATCAATTTAGCTACTTTTTTTTAATCCTATGAGTTCATTTCTTTCCATTTTATTTTAGTTTCTTAGTTAATGGTTTATATAGTATCATACTTGACATTTAATTTCTTTTAGTTTCGTAGCTAATGGTTTAGATAGTATCAATCAAGAAATTTTCAAATCTTTTTGAAAGCTCTATTGAATGAAATCTTTGACATCTATTAACTAGCCAAAATAGAGATGCATACTTTCTCATTTATCAAATGAGTTTTGGTAGTATAATAAGATTGTCTTTATGAATTTTTTGCTGAGCTCAGAAAGTTTGAATAATTTGTAGTTATTGAATTAGAAAATAAATTTATTTTGAAGTGTGTACTCGTATCAATTTATCTTGCTTAAATATTATAGGTACAAAGTTCAATATTGTTGTACTTGTAGGAAAAGAACTAAATATTGTGAATTTATTGTGATTTGAAGGGTACCATATCCTAAATAAAATCTAAGCTCTACTTCAAAGTGTTGTGACACTACAACAACCACTCAATCCTACAAGGTCTTCAAAAGATTAGAATGTGGTTTCTAGGCTTTCAAAACCTTTACAATCTTGAGATCTACTCTAGAGTGTTATTCTGCAATAGCAACACTTAGTCTCATAGGATCCCGACAAGCTCAAGCAAGATGCCTTCTTACAATAAGCACATCAACCTTGCAAGACACCAAGGGAGAATAAAAAATTACAAGGGATGAATGCAACTTGGTTTGTTGATCCTTGTACTTTGAGGTACAACACATCTTACAATGAAAAAAAGATAATATAATGAGGAGAAATAATGATTACAATGATTATCAAATAATTACAAAATGAAAGTATAGAAAATTCCACATTTCCCAATGAGAATGATTTCTTCTTATAGTCACCATGTTTAGCTAACAGTCATGGAAGATGTCTTCTTCATGCTTAAGACGTCATTTTGTATTTGGTCTTTATTTTGGGAAGATATATTTGTTTGGTGAAAGACATCTTTCTGAAATCTCCTTTCTGGGAAGACATATTTTTCTAGTGAAATATGTCTTTCTAAAACTAGCCTACATTCTATGAAGACATCTTTGTCTCAGGAAAGACTTCTTTATCTAATGAAATACATTTGGTGTTTCTTGGAGAAGTCTTTGTCTATGCATCCTTCAATTCTACCAATATGTCTACTATTTCTTGAATATGCCTTTCTTCAACTTACTTTGCATTCTAAATTCTTCATTCATTATCCATTTTATTAAGGTTTCTCAAACATTCTTGTCTCAATCCAAGTTCTTGTCCTACAAGTACAACAATCACACACACATACAAACAACCTATGTTCTCTATTTTCCTTAAGATTTTGACATACCAAAAGATCAACAATCTCCCCTTTTTGGTAATGTCCAAAACTTAAGAAAATGTGTTAGTAATACATAATAATACATAAGCTACTTCTCCGCCATTTTGGACATAATCGAGAAGGTGAGGTAACATCCCCCTAAATAGATGCATATATAAGAAAATGTTTTTTTGTTTATTTTTTATTTTTTATTTTTGTTTTTGTGTTAAATAAGGATAGAAATAATGAAAATAATCACATGATAAGACAAAGCCCTATCCCCATATCTTTACATAGAGATTCCAACCAACATTGATCTAGAAGTTTGGTTAAAGCATCAACAAGTTGACTCTTGGTTCCAGTAAACTCTAGTTGTACATGACCACATTGTGTATGTTCTTGAATAAAGTGATGGTGAATTTCAATATGTTTGATACAAGAATGTTGTATGGGATTCTTTTTCATGTTGATGGTGCTCTTGTTTTCACAGTAAATAGGAGTTGAGTCTACTTTTACTCCCAAATCTTTGCGAGTTTCTTTTATCCAAAGTAATTTAGCACAAATACTAGCAGAGATATATTCAAAATTTTCTATTGAGAGAGCTATAGAGGTTTGTTTCTTAGTTGTCCAAGAAATAAGACTTTTCCTCAAGAAGAAATAGATACAACTTTTTCTATGACAATCATCAAAATAGCCTGCCCAATCTACATCACAATAACTAGCAAGATGAATGGAGGAATCATTTGGATACCAAAGGCCCCAATTGGCACTACCTTTTAAGTAGTGAAAAATATGTTTAACAGCCTAGTAATGAAATTCCTTTGGAGCTGACTAATTTCTAGCACAGAATCCTACACTTAAAGCTATATTAGGTCTACTAGTATTTAAATAAAGAAGACTATCAATTATACCTCTATAAAGCTTGGGATCAACTGGCTTATCTTGATTGTCCTTAATAATATTATAATTTGTAGCCATAGAAATATTTAATTTTGATATAATCTAGATTGTATTTAAATAGAAGATATTGTACACATTTGGTTTGACATATAAAGGTTTCATTAGCTATTTGATAGATTTGAAACCCAAGAAAGTTCTTAAGTTCTTCCATCATGCTCATTTCAAATTCAAATTGCATGAGGTCAAAATATTTCTTGCAAAGAATTTCATTACTAGACCCAGAAAAAAATGTCATCAACATAAATTTGAACATAGAAGATCTTTACCTTTCCTTCTAATAAATAATGTAACATCAACATTACTCTTTCAAATCCATTTGATGTGAGATGTTGAGAAAGCCTTTCATACCAAGCTCTTGGAGGTTGTTTAAGATCATAGAGAGCTTTGTTAAGCTTGTATACATAATTAGTCTTGACAAAATTAACAAATTCTTTAGGTTTTTTTCAATGTGAACTTCTTCTTGTATGGTTCCATTTAAGAAGGTGCTTTTAACATCCATTTAATAGAGCTTGATGTTGTTAATGCTAACATAGGCAAGATGAAGTCTAATAGATTCTAGCCTATCAATAGGAGCAAAAAATTCATCAAAACCTATTTATTTTTGTTGGTTGTATCCTTTGGCAACCAATCTAGCCATGTTTTTAATGATGTTTTCATTATCATCGGTCTTGTTCCTAAAGATCCATTTTGTTCCAATAATAGGTTTACTAGTGATCCTAGGTGTTAATTTTCATATATCATTTCTAGCAAATTGAATAAGTTTATCTTGCATAGTAGAAATCCATCCTTCCTCTCTTTTGGCTTCCTTTAAGGTTTTGGGTTCAAGTTGGGAGAGATATGTAGAAAAGGCACAAATCTCTTTAATTTGGCTTCTAGTATGAATACCATATTGAACTTTCCCAATGACATCATTAAGAGAGTGAGTTTTTCTAAGTTTGGGAATTTTGGTTGAGTAGGGGATATCTCTTGATCATCATTTTTTTATTCTTCATGATCACTACTAGATTTTGATTTTTTTCCATCTTGCACTAAAGTTGGGCTAGATAGTTTTTGAATGGGAATAGTTTCATCATTAGGTTGAGGAAAAAAATGTCATGATCATCTATTTTGATATTTATGATTTACTCCACTATATTCATTCTATTAATAAATACTCTGTGAGACCTACTAACTAGAGAATATCCTAATAAAATTCCTTCATCATTTTTTGCATCAAAATTTTTCAAGTTATCTTTATCATTTAGAATATAGCATGTTGAACAAAAAACATGAAAATAAGCTACCAAAGTTTTCCTACTAGTCCATAATTCAGAAGGTATTTTAGAAGTGAATCTTCTTACTAGAACTTTGTTGAACACGTAACAAGTAGTGTTGATGGCTTCAGCCTAGAAGTGATGAGGAAGACTTTGATAATTTAGTATCATTCTCCCCATCTTGTACAAGATTCTATTTTTCCATTCAATTACTCCATTTTGTTGAGGAGTTCTTGTAATAGAGAATTGATGTAGAATACCTTTCATTTGACAAAATTATCCAAACTTCACATTTTTGAACTCACCTTCATTGTTACTTCTGATGACTTTAATACCATATCCTTTTTCTTTCTATATCTGATAGCTAATTCTCAAAAAATGATTAAATACCTCATGTTTATGATACAAAAAGGCAACCTAAGAAAAGAGAGAATAATCATGAACAATGGCCAAAAAATATCTTTTCTTTCCTAAGCTAGGATTTTGAATTATACCAACCACATCCATATGAAGTAGATCTAAGTGACAAGTAGTAGAAATGAAATTTTTCTTACCAAACATTACCCTTGTTTTTATCCCTTTCTGATAGGCTTCACATGTATTTAGATTGAAATCTTTGAGCTTAGGGAGCCCACACACCATTTCCTTTGATGCTAGGGTTTGAATATTTTCCTTATTTATGTGTCCTAGCTTCCTATGCTAGAGACATGTATCATCTACATAGCTTACCAAGTACTTGGATCTAAGGTTAGGAGAATTTTAAAAAATAGTAGTATACACATTTCCTTTTCTAGATCCTTTAGTCATAACATTTCTAGTAGATAGATATTGTATTCTACAACTTTCTTTTAAAAAGGTAATATTAAAATTTGAATCCAAAAGCTAACTTATATGAAGAAGATTATTTTTAATCCATCAACAAAAAACACTTTGTTTATAGTTGGTAATCCCTTACCTTTACCTCCTATGGTATCAATACTTGTTATAGGTGCTTCCATGTCATCTCCAAACATGATTGTTCCATAATTTTATTCTATGAAGTGAGTGAGTATGATTTGTTACCTATCGTATGTCTTGAACACCCACTATCGATATACCACATGCTAGAATTTTAATCAGGGAAAGTAATTTGAGCCATCATATTCTTTTTAGTCTTTCCTTCTTTTCTTTTCCAAACCTGCATGGTTTTCTCTTGAGGCTATCTTTGCAAAGACCAAGAGTAGTGATGCATTCTATGATAGCAAAAAGCTTGAATGTTTCTACATTTACCATAAAAGAAGCATTTCAAGTTTTTTGCTTAAGAATATTTACCAAACCTAGATGTATGCTATTTTTGGTCTTTGTATTGCTCCATAGAGTTCTTACTCAGCTGCTCAATCATATTTGTTAGTTTTTGAATCTCAACCCTAAGGTCTGAGTTTTTCTTCTTGAGATAAAAGCATGAATAATTAAGAACTCTAATTTTTATTTCCATGGCATGCCAATTATCTTTTATCTCAATGCACAAATTTTGGAATGAAAGAATTTTATTGCAAAATTTTTCATATCTTTCCTCAAAGGAAACATCACTTTGATAATCACAAGAATTGTAACTTTACAAGCATAGTCTTCTATATTTTTGAATGTAAGGAAGGAAATGAGATAGTTACCTTTATAGTAGATGCAATTAATGAATCAAGCATAGTAGTTGATGACATACATTAGGTTCTTTGTCTAGATATGTTTGATGTTGATTGTTCCTTCCCATGTTCACTCTTAAAGACTAATAGAGAGAAAGCGTACCAAGCTCTAATACCACTTATAGATTTTTGAGCCTATAAAAGGGGATGAATAATTTCCCTAATTTAAAATTCTTTTACAGAAAGAAAACATTGATTTTAATGTGATTCCCCAACTTGAGTAGTCCATACTCAGAGGGTAGTTCACAAGCACACCTCCAAACTTTATTCCATCGAAATTGTGGTTTGAAGGATGGCACACCATGTATAAAATCTAAGCTCTAATCTAAAGTGTTATTATGCTACACTAACCACTCAACCTCACATGGTCTTGACAAGCTTAGAATGTGGTTTCTAGGCTTCAACAATCCTTACAATCTTGAGCTCCACTATGGTTTCTAAGGTTTCAAAACCTTTACAATCTTAAGCTCCAATCTAGAGCATTATGCCAAAAAACTAACACTCAATCCTATAGGATCCTAACAAGCTTAAGAATGATGCCTTCCTACAAGAAACACATCAACCTCATAGGGCACCAAGGAAGAAGAACAATTATAAGGGATGAATGCAACTTAGTTCGATGATCCTTGTACTTTGAGGTTCAACACACTTTACAATGGAGAAAAGATAATACAATGAGGAGGAAAAATGATTACAATGATTATCAAATGATTACACAATAATAGAATAGAAACTTTCACATTTCCCAATGAGAATGATGTCTTCTTATATTCACAATGTTTCCAAATCCATCTTGGAATTCATGGAATGACTAGCTAATGATCATGAAAGATGTCTTCTTCATGCTTGAGACATATTTTTGTATTTGATCTCCATTCTAAACAAACATATTTGTTTGGTGAAAGACATTTTTATCAAATATTCATTCTAAGAAGACATCTTTGTCTAGTGAAAGACATATTTCTAAAATTTGCCTACATTCTAGAAAGATGTCTTTATCTAATGAAAGAAATCTACTGTTTCTTGGAGACATCTTTATTTGTGCATCCTACAATTCTGCTAAGACATCTACTATTTCTCCAAGATGTCTCTCTTCAGCTTCCTTTGCATTCTAAATTCTTCATTCCTTGTCCATGTTCTTAAGCTTTTTCAAACCTTCTTGTCTCAATCCAAGTCCTTATCCTGCAAACACAACAATCACCTACATACATAACCAACCTATGTTTTTCATGTTCCTTAATGTTTTGACATACTAAAATATCAACACTTATTACTTGTGAAAGCCAAGAAAATAAAAATGATTTCATCAAAAAAAAAAGAAAAACTAACACGGGTACCAAAGGTAGCATGAGTGGCTCTATCATATAGGGATGTATCCCTTAATAGAACTTATCTACCTTATTTGCATGTGCTTCTTGCCTCTTCTTCTTATGTGGTGTCATCTCTTTCTAAATGACAACAATATTTCAAGCTCTCTTACCCTCTTCTTCCTCAAACTTGAAAAACTAAAAATGGAAAAGTAACTTTTCCTTCACTTACCACTTAACTTTTATTCTCTTCCTCATCTTCATATCATCATGAGATTTTTCTATTTCCTTCTTACTAACATAAGATCATGCATTTCCAAGTGATGAGTAGTGAGGTACCCCTACACCCAACCATATGAATCACAAGTATTTAACCATGATCTGGTTAAACTCTGCAGACCTTAAGGTCCTAAGTACACTAGTCCTAGGAAGTGAAATCCAATCGAGATGATCATTTTCTTCTCAGTTCCACTCATGAGGTAAAATTTTATGATTAAGTACAACTGAGGTATATAATTTTTATCATTTTATGTTTTATAAGTTTAATTACATAGAGAAATAATACAAGGTATGGTAATTTAATATCTAATTTATCTACTTCCTAGATAGCCTAACACAACTACATGTTCCCACTCTTTGATCACAACCTAAATGCATGTAGCACTATTGGATTACAAAACATTAAGAATTTTTGGATTACCAAGTGCTACACCTATGCTTGAAGTGGTTGTGCTTGTGTTCATTAACAATTGGAAATTAATTACTTAATTAAAGTGTATTAAATTAAACTTCATGAATAATAAATGCATTAAAGAAAACATTAATCTATTCTTAGTGCTACAAGGATTATCAAAAGGGCTTGTCTTTATTTCCATCACATTGTTGTGCTTAGGTACATCAGTGTTCAAATAAAGATTTGTACACATTGAGACTCCTATTGTGGACACTCAAAAATATTCTATCTCTAGAATTGCTAAACTACAAGAACATCATTACGCTATGATAAAAACTAACTATCCAAATTATGTACCTAAGAACTATATTTATAAGTCAACATATACCCCACGATATCAGATATTCAACATCATATCTTGGGGTTTGATATTAGGTCTCTAATATTAAGGCTTTGATATCATGTATTCAATATTAGAGAATGTTGAAACATGATTCATCATACCCCCATGACTAAATGAAAACTCATCCTTAAGTAAATAAGTCAAGGAACAAGTTCTTTACAAAATATTGGATAGGTATAGGATTATTGACTAACATACACACTGACTCAAATGGAACAAACAATTTCAAAGTTCCCAATGTACAAATTACAATATTTTACAAAATTAGGTGTTCATAACAACATAAGTGAACACCCTAGAAAAAATTGACATCTAACTCCTCTAGTAGCTAAATATTAAGTAAGAAGATTCAATGATCATGAAGAGTCCTCATCACCTAGTGTTGCTGCTTATCCTTTGATGAAGATAGTCCTACTTCAAGTTTGCACTTCCCAGTACAATCATAACAAAATCATGGATTAGTATGAAATGTGCAATGTATTACTTTTAAGTACCTTGTCTTCTCAATGGTTATACTTGGATGGGTTGTCATTATAATGAATTAATTTTGTTAATAGTGTTAGCAAGAAAGTTGAAAAATAGGTGAAATGTGTAAGTGGTCCATTAAATTCTAAAAGTTCAAAAGTGATGAAATGCTTGAAGAGGGTTTAAGAATTCACAACAACAAAAAGAGGATTTACTAAGAAACATTGCGAAGATGTGCACAATTGGATGTCATTTATGAGACATGCAAAAGGATTTGATTGTGAGAATGTCTAAGGGTAAAAAGCTTAACTAACCCAACCAAAAGATATGTAAGTGAGTCCTCCCCAAAGTAGGCACAAGCCTTTTATTACCTTACATAACTTCAAACTAAGGAGTCCATGGACCCCTTGGATGATTAATGGTTATGGAGAGTTAAAGATAAAAACCTAGAAGAAACTACCTAGGAATTTTGACACATCGAACCAGAACATCAAAAGAGCATGAAATTAACAGTGAGGTGAGACATGGATAGCATAGGTGGAGGAGAGAGAGAGAGGAATTGTGTTCCTAATTAAGGTCACATGAAGTCCCTTGTGAATTTTATGATTAAATGATATGATAAGATTCATCCTTAGTGTAGAACAAAACCAGCCACATTCAATGACATTACATTATCATTCTAAACCAGTCTAGCCTCCTAAGATACAATAGTGCTCACACAGAACAACCATCGTTCTTTATTAAAGAAGAAAAGAGAAGTAGCAAGTGAGAAAGGCCCTTAGTTAGAGGGGATGTTCAATCATGGGTAACATGTCTTTCTAGTTCCATAACCAATTCTTATAGCCTATTTATTTTATTTAAGGGGTGTTCTTGGAATTCTCATCTTTTTCTCTTATTATTTTTCTTTGATGATGTGAACCACACCATGCAAATAATTATTTAACTTATTATTAGTCAACATGGAATGGTAAGAAATCCATGGAAACACACATGCATCCAAGTAAGAAGAAATGCACAAAGAACATCAAATCCCCTTGAAGTTACATCCTATTCAAACCTTTGAATCCTTTCCAAATCCCAAAAATACCAAAGTCAAAAGGTTTTTAAAGTTTTATTAATAAAAAAGAGGTTGCACATTTCCAAAACAAGGAAAACCATAGAGTTTGTGGATGGGTGGATGTTGTGGACTCATTGCCTATTGCATGAAAAAGAAATCATCTCAAAGGGTACATTTTTTTGTGCTCCACATGAGTGGATAGATATAGAGAAGGAAAAAATCTTGGTATTAATGGATCTAGGAGAAATTAATTAGGCTGGGATGAATGAAGAATAGATTATTCATAGGTTGAAGATGAGCCTTCAAAAATTTATGCTTGAAGATTTCACAACCAAATCCTCTATGGTTTGTAAAAATATGTTTTAAATTTTTACTTGTAGTTTTTGTTTTTTTATTCTTTTTTTTTATACTTTCATTCTTTGATCATTATGGCTACTAATTGTTTGTATGTTTCATTGTCTACAAGCCCTAGGTGATGGTGGTAATGACATTGGTGATGATATTTATAATCCTCCTCCTCCTCCTATGGCTTAGTTTTGACCACTATTGGACTTGTTATATTTTGTTATATTTGTTATATTATTATAGTTGTTTCTATTTTTATATCATAGTCATAGAAACTATGACTATTAGATAATTATTTTTTGTTATTATAACATAATGTGACTATGGCTAGTATTTTACCTTTGGTTTGAATCTACTCTTGGTTACTGTTTTTATTGTTTATGTTTTAATTTTTTTTTGGTTTTTTATGTTTTAACATTTTTATGTATTTTATGTTTTCTATTTTTATGTCATTTTGTAATTTTATGTAAACATAAAAAACAAAAATAAGTTAGAAATTGATGTGAGAATGTAAATTGAGGTAATATAGTGAACTGGAAAATATGAAATAATAATGAAAAGGTGATGAAGTAAAATGTAAACATGTAAATAAGAATTGAAAATAATGCTACCAATTAAATAGCCACACCGTAGATACATGGAAGAAAATGTAACACATTAATGACATAGTTGCTTCCTAATATTTCACAAGTTCGGTAATTTATGAGGTTTTTGCTATATGATTTTATATTCCCCATTTTCCTCACTTACAATGTTGGCTAGAAGTTCTTCATAAGGTTTGTTTGTGGCCCTAGTGTTGTCTTTAGCTTGTTTTTTCTTATTGCTATTACTAGTTTCTTTTTTGGTCATATGAGTTCTCGCTTGAAACTCCACTTCAAATTCTTGCTCAAAGTCAACATTATTGATAGATGGTGGGACTATGCTATATTAGTGGATTGTTATTTTACCTTCCTTGTAAGATAGATAAATTTCATTATGGAAATGGAAAGAAATTGTTCATATCTTGGCTAACCAAGATATTCCAAAAATTAGGCTAAATCGTAGTATTTCTTCAACAACTAGGAAATCAACACATATGAGGAATTGTTGCCTACGTATGAAGTTCAAAAAAATCAATTCTCTCACCACTACCAATTACCTATTAAATGATTTAAGGATGGTGGTAGAGATATTCTGGATGTGTTCAACCAAGTCTAAGCATTCTATGATAGGAAAAAATTACATTTATTACTACTCAGTCATTAACATGTACCTAGTGTACCTTGTACTCATTAACTCTAATGATTATGAAGACAGTGGTCGAGAACACCTCATCACTTTGAGGGTTAATTTTTACCTTGCTTCCATGAAATGTTAAGATGGTTGGATTTAGTTCTTCCTTTTTAGCTTGGTACTGTCACTACATGGATAAACTCTTTATTGACTAGGATATCATCACCGATGGAAATGGAAGTAAACATCTTAACTAAGATTTCTTAGTGGGCAGGGGAGATCATAACTAGGTTGTACAAGATCAAAGAGGTATTCTTTTGTTTAATAAGAGATTGACATACTTCATGGTAGTAAGGAAGTTTTTATTATTGTTGGATGATTTCTTATTTTAATTGGCTTTTAATTTCTCCATTCTACCTAGGATTTTAACCTTGTGTTTTAATGTTTTTTTGTTTTAGTCTCTTTTCCTTCTCTTGTTTTTGGTTATTCTTCCTGTTGGTGACCATTTGGGACACAACCGCCAACAAGTATCCTCGAATAGGATTTAGGTGCTTGCTGCTCTCTGGCAACACCAAGGCCGTGATAGCTCCAAATAGACTCATTAGTTAATGTGAGTATGTGTGTGTGCTATTGTGGTGTGCTTTTGTGAAAAATTAAATGATTGGGTTGTGTGTAAAACTATAAATGACTTATCTTAAAAAGATTCAACCAGCTTTGCAAGTACTATGAGTTGTTGAGAGTTCCTATTTTTTTTAATTGCCAGGTCTATGCGGTCCTTATAATACCTACTTGTAACAAATAAATTTTTGCAAAAACATTTAAGCACAACTCTATGAATCTACTTCTAATTTTCCCTATAGAAAGAGATAGTTCCACAAGAAAACTAGAAATACAGCGAGATTCAATGGAAATAGAAAGAAAACAAAATGAAAGCAGATTTATGTAAAGATCTAAAATGTTTAAACAAGGTAAAATGATATG
This sequence comes from Gnetum montanum, assembly GCA_015680685.1. Classification (NCBI taxonomy): domain Eukaryota; kingdom Viridiplantae; phylum Streptophyta; class Gnetopsida; order Gnetales; family Gnetaceae; genus Gnetum; species Gnetum montanum. The sequence continues at coordinate 252,034 of MNCI01015185.1, forward strand.
AGTAAACACTTCATAATAAAGCTATCCAAAATTCAATAACTATGAATTGTTCAAACTTCCAAGGCTCAAATAAGCAATTTCTTCAAGACAATCATACTATGCTACCTAAAAAATTGCTACATATACTATCATGTACCAGACTCTATTTTGGCTAGATAATGGATGTCAACAATTGCATTCAACAGAACCTTCAAAAGACTTGACAATTTTTTATTGAAATACCACGAAGATTCACTTTAAAGATTAAAGAAGCTATTTTGGTCCTATCAAAATACCAAAGATTTTCTGAACTCTCTTGACTATTGAATTGTTCAACAGCTTGACTTCATGCAGAGGCTCTCTTACAACAATCTCAATAGCAGTTCTTATAAATTGCACAATAATAAAATTCACTACTAAAATTCTCTGAAGGCTTTCAAACACAAGCTCTTCTATGGCAAAATTTTAATAGAAATTTTCTATCGTGCAACAAGAACAATAAGAGCAATCTAAAAATCCCAAAATTACTAGTCAATCATGATACTATCTAATCCACTAGTTAACAAAATTTTTAAAAAATAAAAAATAATAAACATAACTCACAGGACTATAACAAAGAGGCTAAAATGTTGTGTTTAACAAGTTATCTTACAAGAAACCTTTCACAATTTCTTCTTTACAATCTTCCTCCAAGACCCCGAGTGTGATCCCAAGTGGTGTGTTATATCCCCTTCTAACCCCTGAAGCCTTTTTATAGGGTCTGATAGGTAGTTAGATATTCCAAAATATCTTGGGTAACTTCTATCCCAAGTAAGGAAGTTATAACTTGCCTAACAAGATAGGAGATATTACTTGCCCAACAAGTTAGGAGAAAATCATGTTAACATTGGCATGTGTCCTTTCGGGAATTAGCTACAATTATCATGGAATTTTACTCAACTATAATCTTCCATAGGAATAAAATGAATACTAACTAAATGTCCCCTTTATATAGGACATTACACAAATATCCCATACTTTCTTTTCTTTTTTAAATCATAAAATATTTTATTGTTATTTAAATCATAGTAATAGAGATATTAATCACGGAGTTGATGCATACATGGATGGGTTAATATATAAATATATATGTATGTGTGTACAACCGAATGCATAAGTGGAGTTGCGTTCTCACCTTTTCAACACAAAGCAAGTGTCACATCATGTAGATAGTATATAATTGAATTATAGTTTAATCATGTAGATAGTATATAGTTTATAGTGTCAACACATAGAATTTCTTTCCATTATGTAGTTTGTGTAGTTCTCATCGTAGTCCAGGTTTAGCATGAAGATGCCATTGGTGAGTTCGGCCACTGTTAGTATGAGCGCGCTCATGCTGGAAAATCGGTTAACCATGCATAATCCTAGGCTACAGCTTTTTCCATGGCCTAATTGCAACTAATTCCTTTTCTTCCTCATGAATACACGTGACTCTACCATACACTCTTGCTTCATGTTACAGAAAATGCCGATATTGATCAAGTTAAGTGCCTCATCCAAGTTTGCTTCGTGTAGCTCTTTGATCATTCTTGTGCCTTTTTTTCTTTTGACGACCAAATTTTAATTCATCATCTTCAAAGTTTCTGCCGCTATTAATGACTTGAAATTCAGATCAACATCAAGGTTGTGTTGCGGCTACGACAGAGGCAGTTGCAGCGAAGCTTCTTGGATGGAAAAATACTTAAAAATTGTTGGTTAGAATTTGCAGAAGAACCCTGATAACCGATAGAAGGGGCAAGGACATGAGGCTTAGCAACAGTAACACCCACAAGGCTGTTAGAGGTTGCTAGCATCATAGCCTAAGGCTGATTCTAGGCCTGAGATGCCAGATAAGGCTGAGAGAAAGAGCGCTCCTAAAACTAGGCCATTTGTCGTCCCTGTGCAGCGCCACAATCCACCAAAAATATAATTCTGTTTTGAATTTGATGTAAATGGAGCAATCTCCTCTCCTTGTTACCCATAGATTGAAAATTATTCTGGCTTTTTTGGGTATGTAGAATCCATCCATGGTCACAGATTCCATGACTTCTTCAAGAATACGTGAGTGTAGACACAGAGTTTCTTTGATGACATAGTGTAGGTAATTTATCTTCTCCTATTCAGCTCTCATCTATAGTGCCTCTTACTTGGACAATTACTAATCCAATTTCTTGTCTGAGCCTGGCCATGGTGGAAGCATTTCTAACAATCTTGCTCATGGCCCATTCCAATGTTACTATGGATGAATCTATTGCACGGTACAGGTTCAACATAATGGACTTAAAACAATGCATGGTATTGGTGTAGGGATCTTGATTTTTCATTGAGCTTTAGGTGCCAGATTCTTACTTCCACATTGCCGCTGGAGCTATTGCTTGCCCTTGCCTCCACCCGAAAGAGGTCAAAAAATAATGAAGAGTTGCGGTGGGACTACCATAGGAAAGCCTGCCACCGAGTAGCTCGCACGTGGTAACATACGAGACTTCCTCCATGGAGAGGTTGCGATTTTCGGAACTAATTCATCGCGTGATTCAACTAAGCGATGTGTAAGATGGATTCATTGGATAAATCCATGTGGCTTATGGATTCATGAATTCAAAAATATAATAGTTTCTTCTGGGTCATGTCAGGCTCTTCGTATGGGATGCAATGTTCGTAAAGTATCAAGTTCCTGCTGTTCGGGAGGTAGTAACATACGTTTTTAGAAAGAAACAGCCTGGTTGTTGGAGAAGCCCATTTCACCCTTAGCCAGAAGTGATCATGGACAAACAGAATAGAAAATTTCTCATCAAATGCTTGGATGGAGGTAGCAGCTAAGAATGTCACTGATACAGCAACACCAGTAACAACAACAACAATTAGAAAAAGGACCCTCACCGACAACTCAGCAAACATTCCTTCTCTCATTATCATTGCTCTTTGTTTGTTACATGGTTTTCTATAAATGCAGTAAAGAACATTGCACACCTTGAGATCCTCCATTTCCTTACCAAAATCTACAGGTAATCTTTCCCCATTAGATATTAATTTGAAAACACCATCCAATTCCAATGCTCCATCATCATCAACTACCTTTCTTGCATGAACAGCCCATTGAGAAGCTACATTTTATATCCTTTTGATTTCTTGGAGGTATTTATCATTACAGGTTATTTCTAATGCCACTCCTTCCACTAGAACTCGTTGAATATATTTTAGAGTGGGCTTTGGGAATCTTTAGCCTTCTGTGACAAGGAAAAAAATGGTGGTCTTTTCAGCTCATCATGAAAATGAAAGCCTGCTTTACAGTAATACTCTGAATCATCTAATCTTGTTCCATGAAATGGCCAAAATGTGCCAACACTTTCTAGGATGTGTAATGTCCCATCCCTTATTAAGGGTGGAAAAAATTGTAAACAATGTAATTAACATTCAAATAAAGGGGCACCTCATTATGAGGAGTTATTATTATTCATGTATCCCTTGGAAAGGGTTTAACCTATGTCATTTAAGGCTGGGGTTATAAGTCATGCTGGGTATAGAGTTATGGAGCTAGGAAAGGCAAGTAATGGGAGCTAGGTGAAGTGAGAAAAAAAGGGACTGATCACCTCTTTGGCAAGATAGCCTAATCATGGTAGCAATGCTGGATTGCCTCTAAGGCTTAAGTGACATAGGAAGACAACCTAAAGGGAATTACAGTACTCTCTTCTATTAATAAAATTATTTCATTTTTCCTTGTTTTATTCTTCAGTACAAATTATTTATTTAGCAGTCAATTCATCTACTAAATATTTATAATGTTTTTAGTATATTATATAAGAAAATGATGAATGAAATAGATTAAGCATTTGTATTTTTATGACATCTAAGAACAGGATGTCACATTTGGCATTAGAGTAAACCATGATTCAAGAGCCAAAGTGGAAGAAACATAATATTTTATTATTATTTTTATTATAGAAAATAAGTAGATTTAAGCAAAATAACAAAATGGATGAAAATATTATTTTATTTTATTTTTTAATAACAAAGGAGTGAGAGGAAATACATCTAAGTAGGATATAGAAAAGGAAAAATAGTGGAAAGAAGCAAAATGGGAAAAATGTAGAGAAAGTAATTGTGATTATTTTTTATGATCAAATGACTTAAGAAGATCTATAACTATCTTCAATTGGAATTCTCTTTCTTCAGTAGTAGAATATACCTTGTTAAGCACTACTTTACATCTAGCTAGTCCATCACATAATTGTTTGATATATTTGATCACATGTCTTGCTACAGCTGTTGATTTCACCTTTCTATTAAGTTGGGTCTTCAACATATCCGTCTATATTAATTAATCATTTGTGTCCCTTTGCCATTCCTTCTCCTTTCTTTTCAGAAAAAAGATTTAAATTATGAGTTATGAGCAAATCAACAAACAAATATAAAAAGGATAGAAAAAAAGAGAAAGAGAGAGAGAGAAAAAAAAGTATTATTTAAAATTGATGATTATTAATTTGGAGGAAGTGTTCATGAGTCATTAGATGGTGAGCATAGTATGTTGCACTTTCCAATTCTCCTAAGACTTTCTCCAAATCTTTTACAATATTTGGAGCATCCTTACCAACTAAATGCAAAGGTGATGGAACTCTAGCCTATATTAAATAATAATCCACCTTGAAGTTACAGGACTAAGACTCCCATAGATGATAGACACCTTCATAAATAAAATAGGGTTTATTATCAAAATTTTGTTGACTAATGTGCTAAAGAAGCACAAGTTCTCCTTCAGTAGCCACCACTATTTTCCTACTCAAATAAAATGATCTTAAGGTAGAGAAAGAAGAAGCAACTAGAATTAAATCAAAAAATAATGTTAATGTTTCCTATGGAAGAGAACCTCTTCAAGATGTTGCAGAAAAAGAAAGCACAATAGGTGATCTAGGTGGTGGAATAGGAGCCTATGTAGAAGTAGTGCTTGCTCTCTATCCATCTCTCTGATAAAGTATTGTCACTCCATAGACCTCTACAACAAAAAAAATCAATATTATAATAAGGAAAGAGGGAAATATTAAAACCTTTAAATAATTCAAACTTACCTTTGGTTTCTTTCCCTTATCTTGTCTTAAACTGTGTCGAGTTTGTTGGGATTATTATGGAGCCTATTGTTGAGTATGTTGTTTTATAGTTATTGGACCACCAAAACTTTGCCCAGTGCCTCTACAAAAAAAATAAAAATAGAGAAATTTATTAATATATATATATGGATAAGACATTAAAATAAGTAAATTATATTTAAATATATGTACCTTGGAAGTAGAAATCATGATTTGTTTTTATGATTGAACCATACTAAAGGATGAAGTACCTTGAATTTCTTCAACTTGTGTAGCTCGAGCACTCTATGTTGGTTCATTTTGCAACCCAGATTACACTATTAAATACATAAAATAAAAATATATAAAAAAATAAATAATATAAAAAAATAAAAATACCTTATTGATTTCCTCCTAATTATGAGCTTACTATAAAGCCAATTGACCTTTCTTGGAACCCATAATCTTACTCTTTATAACTCTCTCATCTTCAAGAAATTTAGGGCATAACCAAGGATTGTAACATGTAAAAAAAAATTTTGGATGATCATAGCTTACAATCATACAGAAGGATTTTTTTTTGTAATAGTAATTTCAGTCATGGCATGATACCAAGCAGAGAAGGAAGACAATGACTAATTAATAAAATCTTCCCGAACAAATTGGTTCTTGCCAATGGTAGAATTAGCAACATAAGCAAATAACTCCTTCTTACAAAAAGATTTAAATTTTGGGGAATAAGTTGAAGAAATTAAAGGATCCTCTCCTTGTTGAAAACCTAAGATTACTTGAATATCAAGAAGAAATATTTTTATTGCTCCAAAAAATAATTGGAAAGTAGAACTTTTCTTATTATAATATTGTTCACACCACTTCATAAGAACACCCTTGCAATGGGAGAGTTTAAAAATTGGAAAAACAAGTAAATTAGTTAACTGAGAAGTGGTAAGGTATTGGAAACCCTCCTTCCCAAGTAAGCTACAAACATGATCAGAAGTAGGGAGTACATTATTCAAATGAAAAATAATATTGGAAAATTGAGAGCTACCTAATGAAGTTTGAGGTAAAGCTTGATGTTTGGGAGCCATGATGAAGATGGTTAAGATTTTTTTGATGATAATATTCAATTTTCTCTACTGTCAATCTTCTGATGATATTGAGNTAGAGCCCCAATAATACTTTTATATAAAATAGGTTCACACAACCATCAATTGAAAGGTAGATTTTATGCTCCCCATGTCTATGTTCATGGCTTGAACCTATTTTTTTCTTAGGAACTATATGAATTTGACAAAACACTACAATCAAATTCTAAGTAATAATCAACCTAATGCTTTGATACTAATAATTCGAGGATAGGTTCACTTTGATTTTATTTAACTTTCAAATACCATTAAATTCAAATATTCAAAGACTATTCAAATTTGCTAAAAAATTAAGAAAACTAGCTATCTTCAATTAATATAAATAAGATTAAAAAATAGTAATTCCATAACCAAATTTAACAAAAATTGTTCACACATGTAATTACATTGCAAAGAATAAGGTTCTACAACCACACAATGATTATCCTTAATTTAAGGTACAACTGAATGAGGCCTCTCGTACAAACACAAAAGTAAGATCCAAACACACACAAGCATACAAGAGAGACATAGACTAAATACACACAAACATACACAATTGAACATGAAACTACATATACATTCATGAACTCTCACATGTGTTTTCATGCACTTACAAGTATCTTTCATGCCTCTTATCCAAAAAAAGTAAAAGAATAATAATATTTATTAGAGCTAATGATTAGAAAACTAGAAACCTTTTTGCAAGCTCAACTTGAAGATTCCTAGCTATTTCTATCTTTTCTCCTTTCATCTTGGTTGTTTCTTAATTTGGAACTACCATCTTAGATCATTTTCCAACTATGCATATTATCTTAACACTTGGACAAATGTCTCATGATCAACTTTATTATTTAGATCAAATCTCTCCTAAGTATGTGAGACATCTCCTATAGGAGTGTGGTGTAGGAATAGCTCTTCTTACTTCCTTATTCTTTCCTATGTGTGTGTTTAATAGGTTTTTAATTCTATGAAGATGTCTTGGTTAAGCTTAATAATCAATCTTCTCTTCAAGGGCTCCTCAATGACTAGTGTTATCTCATCAAGCAAAGGAATCTTAATTTGTGCTCTAGTTAGACCTTTAGATTTGGCAAGAACCTTTCTAGCCTTTTCCACATCTTCACAATTAATGTGAGGATCTATCCCAATGGTATTATGGGATGTATAATGAGTACTATCAAATTCCTTGGTTGTGATAGACAATGATTCATCCATGTACTCTAGTGGATCATGGGCCTACATGGTCAGAATGAGATGCATTACCTAAGGCCTAGTGTGTTGTGATGGGTCTTGAGTCATCCATCATCCATCCTTTCTCACTATGAGGAACTTTGCAAATCTCTATAGATAAGATGCAAAGAGTGCAAAATTCACATGACACTTTATCTTGAGATTGTTCCTAAGCTTTAGGATTTTCCATTGTAGCCTAGAAACCAAATAAGTAGCCTAGTTGAATTGGATGTCCTCAGTAAGGACCTTCTTCATGGTCCATGCTTATTCAATGCCCATTATCTTTTCCTATGATAACAACTTAGGAAATGCACAGGATTGAAATAGGTAATACATCCCTCTAGCCTTGAAAACCTAGAACTAGCTTAGAGAGAATCCCTTATTGCCATGACAAGTATTTAGCCACTCCACCACTTCCTCTTAGTGGTCCACCTCCTTTCTTACTTCGGTGAAAATTGGCATGCCATCATTAGGGACACCAACGAGGTCGCTAAAGATGGATTCATTAACATCCAAAGTAGCGATCAGACTATGAATGTAGGTGATGAAGCTTTTAACTTCTTTGTGAAAGGAGTTGATGATGTTCACCATATCTATAGTGGGAATTATTGTGCTTGGGGCCATGATGATATGATGTAAGCATTCATGAACAATCCTTACCTGAATAGCCTTAGATGCCTATTCAGCCTGGCCTCATTGCATAGGTTCCACATCATGGGACTTGAGGATTAATGTTTGTTTAGTGCATCATGAATTGATTACATTAACTTTCAATGATGGCACAGCCCCTACAACATAAAAAATGTCCCATTAGTCTTGACATAGGTGCATCATGTAAAAACAAATATAATAAATATAACCAAATATAAGAAAAACTAGTACAATCATTTAACCAACCAAAGCCTAAATAACCTAATGACCTCATAACTAGAATAACATTTGCATCAGAATAACCAAAATAAATATGAAAAAATACTAAGTATGTCTATATGATAAAGGTAATGTAAGAGCTCTAAGAGATGGGTTCACTTCTACATCATGATGTGGGTTTTCCCATTGACTATGTATCATCCCATTTTCTAGACATCTTTGGTAGGCCTTAGGATGATGTTTGATGTAATTATCAAATTCATCCTTCAATTGGTCCATCACCTCAAGCATCACTATTAGGCTTTTGTTAAAAACCCCCATTGGTATTTTGGCTAAGGATAAAAATTAATCATTGTTGATCAATCCTTGATCATTTACCATATACCTATAGGCAAGTGAAACAACAAAAATTATCACAACTTGATTATATAAAAAAATATAAATAATGATAAATCAAAAATAAATTATAAAAATTACACATACCCTTCTATGCAGTAGACAATGCTAGGAAGGTTCTAAAACAATGTTTGAATGCGGTGGCCCTCCATCAAAGTATTGTTAGTGTTATATTGGCTGAATTTAGGCATCTTTAAAATTTTTGACAATTTTTGAGTACCCATGATGGTCACATGATCATGTGTATCACCCTCTGGATGTGTCTCAGCATCATCAACTATGAACTTGATGATCATCCTAGAAGAGCCAAGTAAAAGGGTTTCCACATTAATAGTTGCTATGTGGGAAGCTAGGTGGGACCAAATCATCATGCTCAAATTCTATAACAAGTAGGCTAGGCACTCCTTAGTCCTTGTCCTAAACCATAGTGAGTGGTGCTCTATTTCCATGTCAAGAGGTAAGCTATTGGACCCTAGAATGTGCATGCAACATAAGAGCCCCACCAACTATATCAGTATCAAGATGGGCTTTAAGAAGATCCTATACCATCTAACACATAACCATTACAATCTTGTGTAAACCAAAAGTAAAACTTAACAATTTCAAAATACCAGAACCATTAAAAGTATCATATCAATGTTTTCACATAAAGAAGATAACCAATTTTTTGCCTTTACAATCAAATAACACTTCAATGAAGCAAAATAACACTTAGACAAAAATACCATGTGGAATAGTTCACACTTAAATGAAATGATAGTTTACAACTAAAAAGATGAAAATGATAGTTTAAATTTGAAAACATGAAAATGATAGTTTGGAACTAAGACTTTAATTTCCATGTTAAACTCCATGCTTAGGAAAAACTCAAAATCCAACCCAAGGCCATAACCCAAAATTCAACAACATTGAACAAGAACACCAAAACTATAGAAAGTGGATATAGTAAATAACCAATAAAAAATATCAAAAAATTAATTTAACATTAACCACTTCTAAAACCTCTTCAGCACCTTAGATAATCCCTAGGATACTAGGATGTTTATGGCAAAAATTTTTCAAAGTCTCAATGTTGTCCACGTTCATAAGGGTAAATCGCAATAGCCCTAAAAACAAATTTTGCACCACTTTGCCAAAAACCTCATAAAACATTAACCACTAATCCAAATTTGATGATTCCATAGTCATTAGAAATAAATAATTGTAAAATAAAAGAAATGATAAAACACAAAAATTATTAATTTTTTTATAAAAAAGATTGCAAAATTAACATATTCATCACCCTTATAGCCTAGAACCCCATTTCACATGAGTTTACAGAAAACTTCTCCATTAATTAACCATAGATCCAAATTCAATGATTCCATAGCCATTGGAATTATTGAAAAATATAATAAAAACTAAAAGCCATAAAACTAAAAAATTCATAAGTAGTTATTTTAGAAAAATACCAAACTTATACTGAAAAATAGCTAAAGAACTAAAAACCGACTTAACATGGTCTCACAGAAACACCCATAAAAAATTAACTGTAATGCAAAATTGACTGGTTCAGAAACAAAATTAATCCAAAGACACTAAGAAATATGCCAATGTCCTAGAAAAATTAAAATACCTAGTTGTTGTCTTACAAAAAATTTCAAAAGTGATGTTTCCTTTTCTTGGGTGGAAAAAAGCAGAAAACCCATGAAATTCATAGAAACAAGATTTATATCATAGCATTTACAAAATCCAAAATTCAGATAGTCCTAAAAACACATAAACATAACCCACATATATAGTAGGATTTTCATGAAATTCCAATTTGACCAATACATGAGCCTAGATTTGAGAAAACATAGAGGGTCTAAGCTAGGAACGGAATAAACTCTCATGGAGAAATGGTTGCAATTGTGTGCCTGGGATAAGCATAGGATGTGCCTTCTTTGATCATTGAATGTGAAAGTTGGAAGAGGTCATGAGCTGCTACATCTACCTCTTCCAAAGTAGGATTCTTAATGGGATCCTTTCTTCTTGACATAGTGGAAATTTGACATAGGAAAACAACAAAAATCCTTGAATCCTAATAGACTATGGTGGCACTTGATGTAGAAAAAACCTTGACTATGCTAAGACTAATGAAAATGGAATTTGAAACAAGCGCAAAGCTCCAATACTTAGCATAGTGGCTTGAAGTGGAGAAATAACAATGATTTTTGGAAGGATTGAAGCCAAGAAAACCAATTTAAGCCTAGGTGTTTACCATGAAACCTTGGTTTTCATTATACACTTTCACTACTACCACTTCACTCAGTGATGAAATTAGTATGTAAAACTATGCTAGGTGATGAGAAAAGCCATTCCATCTAAACTTTCCAATCCCATTTGGGTCCCACTAGGTGCTCAAAAGGTAAACCAGGAAAAGCATGATTACAATGGGATTTTGGCATCCCACATTTAGTAGTTAGTGTATAGACCCTTAGGAGCCTTATCATAGGTGCTAAATCTCATTAAAAACCAATGACTAGTCTCAAGTCCTATATCCATGATATAGAAAATTAGGCTCAATTTAGAAAATCAAGTGTCAATATGGGTGCAAACTGAGTTGTAGAAAACCACAAAATTCATGATAGAATTGGCTTTTCCAAGTGACTACGTTGGCCTAGAGCTAGACTACAGTAGCCCAACATAGTCAAATGAGATATGATGCCTTTCAACACTTCCAAGAATCCCACCTACATTGTGCTTCAATCCATGAGACATTGATGCCAAAAATTAGTAGTTAGGAGTTAGAATTAGCAGTCACCAAGCATCAAAATAGGTTTAGATCTTATCACAAACTAGTTCTTGGGCATGACTATGCTAGATTAATGTAGTCAAGAATGGAATAAGCCTTCTTGCACTCACAAAGCTTTCTATTAACACCAAACATCCATTCCTTGTTCCTACAACCTAGCCAAAGCTCCTAATGGCTCCAAAACTTCATGAAATCCATCAAATGATGCCAAATCATCCAAAACCTATGTCTATGCTAGAGGCGCCTATGAACACACTAGCCTAGTATATTTAGAGGGTTTCCAAGTAGGATTGAGCATGAAAAAAAAATAATAAACCTTCAAAACTTCATTCCATAATGTGCATACCTTGCAAGAACTCTTGGTGATCCTATATTAACAACCAATGAAGATAAAATACATATCCCAAGCTTGACTACACTAGGAATTATATGCCTATGTTGGGATACTGTAATCACTAATGGAGCCTAGTGTACTCCACATGAAAAACCTTAAAATAAGTTATTTCCATTCCAAATTTACTTTCCAAAGTTTCTAAAACCCTAGTGGGACCTACTGAGACCACATAACCTTCAGAATGAAAACAAAAATAATGATTTTCATCATTAGTCTCTCAACTAAACTAAGGATTACATGCCTACACTAGGCTAGAGTAGTTAAGAGGTATATGACCTTCCCAAGTCCCAAGAAATACTAGAATTGTCAATTTTGATGACAAAACCCTAGCTAGTAGCACTAGTGAGCTTAGATGTCCAGTAGCCTAGTCAATTGATCATGAAAAATCATATGAAATAAAAATTTATGCACAACTATGCTAGGGAAGCCTAGGACTATGTTAGCACAATGTATTCTCAGTGTAGACATATTTTGTGGCAAGATCAACTAGCATCATACCACTCCAAATGATCCAAAACAAGACTTGAGAAGATCAAAATCCTATTCCACTTCATGTTGTTGCAATCCAACTCTATTTTGACATTGGAAACACCAAAGTCTTCATGACTATGCTAACACCATGTATGACTAAGCTAGTCAAGCATGGTCTAATGGGAAATACCATAAAAACCACTTTTGTTGCCCAAATTCAACTTTCAAACAATCAATTCAATCCTTCCAAGAGCCTACGTTACCCTAGGAAGCTTGTAGAGCACTCATGCCAACTTTGAGACCCTAGTGATTTACTTATTCCATGTGACTACACTAGGGCCTACCTTGACTATGCTGGCCTAATGTAGTCTCCAATAGAAGCATCATTTTCAACTTTTGGAAGGAAAAAATAAAGATAAAATGTACCAATCTACATTTCCAATCCCCTGCACTAGCTGTGTGGACCATCAATAGTTTGAAAGTGACCATATTCAACGTAGAAAACTATCCATCAATGTTCACCATGTTGAGGATTCCATGACTATGGTTGACCAGAGTACTCACTAGTAGAGCCCAGGGTTATCACAAGAAAAAATATCAATTTTGCCATGAAATAAGCTTGAAATGACCATCTCATCTATTCAAGCTTCCCTAGAAACCCTGTAGCCTTATACCACAACTTGCTAAGGCATAAAACTAGTAAAATCTAACCCCTTTCTAACAAGATTAACTATGTTTTATCACATGTATTCCACTTTGACTCATTTGACCTTATTTCATGGTGTTTTGACTTATTTTAACCTTATTATTGATTGTTGACCTTTATTACCATCAGTTGACTTCATTCAATTTTTACATAACTTCATTCTCATCATATCTACCTTATTTTCTCTATTGTGACCTCTATTATCCTTCTTTTAGTCTTTTATTGGTGTAAGGTGATGGGGTTTGACCTTTCTTGATCATCATTTGACACCTTGTAAGTAGGGTCTACCAAGGCCTTAAACTAATAACATGGCCTACTAAGGCCTAAAATTCACAAAAGTGTAATCTTAGTTCATCATATTTGACCTTATCTTCCATACATTCATTGTACTTCAACTTTTTTTTTATCTTACTTTCCCTTTATTTTACCTTTGTTCCATCTTATTTGTCTTTACCTACCTCTTATAGTCTTGGTTGATCATGTTTGTAATCAGTTTGACATAGAAAGAATATGTGTTTGCATATTTACTAAGATATTTTATAGCAGTTTGTTATTATTTACTTACTTTTATCCAACTGCCACTTAATGTGCTTATGCTTGATATGCAAGATTGAAGTATGAATACCTAGAAGCAAATCACCTTGCCATTGAACCTACATGGACCTCATCATGATGTTGAATAATATATTCATCCTAATTACCTAGATCTGGAGCCTAAGAGTCTTGTTGATGACATAGCCTTAATAGATAAACTTCTAGAGTGGCCTAAAATCCTAGTCGAAATCCTTAACCTTGAAGCTAGTGACATTATCAAAGAATCTCTAATTGAGGTTCCTATCACAACATACAATGGTGAGGAGAAAACCTTTAGACTAAGTTCCTCATTGGAACCTCAATAAGCTCAAGACATCACCAAGGTCCTATAGGACAACATTAAGGCCTTCGCTTGGTATATGAAGATATGCCAAGTCTTGACGAATGCTTAGTCTAACATAACATTACACTTGATCCTAGCATTAGATCAATTATCTAAAATTTTGTAAGATTATATTTTATTTGTCCCTAGTAGTTCATGGTGAAATCACAAAACTATATCAAGATGATGCCATTAGATTTGTTGATTATCCAAAATGGGTATCCAACATAGTGGTAGTCCCTAAGAAAAATTGGAGTGTATGCATTTGCATTGATTTTTGAGACCTAAATATGACAACTATCAAAGACAATTTTTCTTTTTCTAGTATTGATCAACTTATCGATAATATGGCTAAACATGCCTTGATATCCTTCATGGATGGGTTTTTAGGATACAACTAGATTGAGATTAATCTAGAGCATCAACTTAGTACAACCTTCATGATCCCTTGGGGTACTTTTTGTTACAACATGATGCCCTTTGTCCTAACAAATGCAAGAGCAACATACCAAAGAGCTATGAAATATATCTTTCATTACTATATGATAGGTTTTCTCAATGAGTATGTAGATGACATAACTATTAAGTCCAAAGTGGCCAATGCACATGCAAATAACCTTGACCTTGTACTTTAATGATGTATCAAGTATGAGCTTAGGCTTAATCCCAAGAAGTGTGTCTTTGATGTTGAAATCGGTAAGATTATTGACTTTGTAGTATCTAAAGTAGGGACACATGTCAATCGTAATAAGATTAATGTCATTTCCAACATGGCAACACCTACTAACTTTAAGGAGTGTCAAGGACTACAAGAAAAATTACAATTTATCCATAGGTTCATTACTAGGATTATGGAAAAGTTACAACCCATACAACACTTGATCAAGAGAGGAGTTCACTATGAGTGGATGGCTCAATTCCATGAAGACCTTGAAAACCTTAAGCAAGAGTTGGTACAAGTATTGACAATATATCCACTATAAAAAGATAAGCCCTTTTATGTCTACCTTACTATCACAGACATGTCCATTACCTCTCTACTCTATTAACAATGAGATGATGGATCAAAGTTATCAGTATACTACCTAAGAAATGTATTACTTATCCATGAGACATGGTATTCTAAAGTAAATAAGTATTTCCTAGGCCCAATCTTCTTATTGAAGAAGTGGAGACATTATGTCTTTAGAAGCTAGGTTAACATCATTTGCAAAGACAATGTTCTTAGAGTCATAACAATTGATATCTATGAAAGTAGTGATATAACCCATTGGAAAGCCATAATAGTGGAGTTTGACCTTCATTATGTCTCCAAATTCTTAATGGAAGGTCAAGTTATAGTAATACAAGCTACTATTTTATTGATAGATAACCATGCAATCATTGACACTGAATTTCCTGACAAACATGTTAACATTGTTAGCCAAGTGCCCAAGGGTTATGAGGTAAGCATGCAATTTTATGGAGCCTCAACTACCCATGGGACTAGTATTTCTATCATCATAACATTCCTGTCTAGTGAAATCTAATCCTTTTCCTACCATTTTTAATTTCCATGTACCAATAATATAGCTATGTATGAGGGTTTGATTAGGGGAATGATCTTCACTCATGACCTAGGTATTAGAATTTTAATGATCAAAGGAAATTCAAAACTTGTGGTCAATCAAGTGACCAATGTTTATGCATGTAAATCCAAACATTTACAACCTTATTATGACCTAGTAAGGAAATTGATACAAAAATTTATAGACATTAATATCCAACATGTACCCTAAACCAAGAACACCATAGCTGATGCCATTACAATGCTAGCCCTTAGTGCACACCAGATGTATTTAGTAGATTACCCACCTTACCATGGTCTATGCTATTTCTATCATGTAGAGAACTAAGGATACTTTTGTAGTCATAGTACATATTTCTCATGCAAAGGGGTGGTATGACGATATCAAGTTTTAACTTATGCATGATGAACCTTCATAAGGCTTGACTTCCACTCAAAAGGACCTTGTATGTAAATGATCAAAATAGTATGTCATATTTGGTGATAATAGATTAATTCAATAGTCCTATGATGACATATTTTTAGTGTTCTTGGGTAAAACTAAAGCCCTTAAAGTCTTGGAGTAGATTCATGTGGGTGTATGTCGTTGGCATATAGGACCTAGAGCTATGGCTAGTAAGATTATATGGTTAGGTTATTATTGGTTCTATATAGAAAGAGAATGCCTACTAAAGGTTAAAACTTGAAACACATGCTAATGACATAGAAACCTTATACATGTATCACCAACTAAGTTATATACCACTCAGATAACTTTTTCATTTCAATGATGGGAGTTGGATATCATTGAACCTTTAGTACCTAAGTATTTCATAGGGCATAGATTTATCATCACTACAACTGAATACTTTCACAATGTGGGTTGAAGCTATTTATCTCAAGAAGAAAACATGTCAAGAAATCTATAAATTCATACTTGATAACATAATAGCCCATTTTAGTATACCTATGATCATAGTCATAGATAATGGACCATCATTTAGTAGCCAAGAAATGAATAATGTTTTCTTTGACCTAGGCATAAAGGATTCCATCTTGTTACCATATTACCCTTATGCCAATGGGCAATCCAAAGTAAGAAATAAGGTCACCATAAACTTATTCAAGAATATTCTTAACAATAGCAAATTCAAGTGGCATGGATGGCTTGTCCATGTGCTTTGGGCTTATCGAACAACATACCAAACCATGACTGGTGTCACATCATATAGCCTAGTTTATGGTTTTGAAGCTCTTTTACCTCTTAAATTGCAAGTGTCATCACTTCATGTAGCCTTTTCAAACTTCATCAATGATGAAAAAAAGTAGGAGCTATGCATTGTGGACCTAGACTTAGTGGAGGACCAACAAGTAAAAATGTTTCCTCATGTTGAGTGGTACTAGGAGAGGTAGAGATAACAACACCACCATAACCTAAACAAGTTCCAAATAACAGAAGGAGACATGGTCCTCAAACATATTAGTAAGCATGCAAATAAATTCTAAGCCAACTAGGAAGGGCCTTTCTTGGTCATTTAGGCCTTTGACAATGAAGCTTTCAAGATACCAAACATGGAGGGAAATTAGTTTGACAATACTTTCAATCATTCCTACCTAAAGCCTTACTACATGTAGCCTATGAGAACCATCATTTAACAATGATGATATTTACAACCAATGATAACTAAGCCTGCATGAACTCTTTTTTCACAATACATGAACTTTAAAAATTTGTAACATTTGTGACCTTTGGTAGCCTAGCTTGTTGAATATTTTATATGGCCTTATGCATTTTATTATAACAAGATGACTTCTTTGCTTGGTTTTTGTGTTCTCTTGTAGTTGTGATTGCAAGATGAAACCTAAAATTCATCACAAGAGTTCAACTCATTACAATAACAAGTTACCATGTGATCTCGATGCACAAGATTTAGTGAGTTTGTCCTACTGTACCAAGAGTGCTTGTTCCACTTCACTTCTATTACCATTACCTTAAGCCTAGCCCCATAGCCTAATTGTAACCTTCCTCATTGTAAATGACTATGATGACTAATTTTTGACACACATGCATTATGGCTAGATGGCATCCCTTCATCGCACTCTACCATCAAGTCAATTTTAGTGTAACACACCTTATTCAATGGGAAAACTATCAAGTCCATTGAGTGTAATGCATCTCATTCAATCGAAAAATCAAATTGAACTATACTAGGCATTGAAACCTAATAGAGGTTTCACCACACAAAAAGAGAAGAAGAAAAATTTCAAGAAGCTAAATGGTCAATGAAAACTAGAAGAAAAATCAATGCCTCTAAACATGGAAATGAAGAAGTCTAATGACCAAAGAAACCTTGGATTGAGGTGTTGGTTCATAAACATAGTTCCAAGTAACTAAGACTTTACAGGATAGAGCATGAATTCCTAATTGATCGATTAGCATGTAAGTGCCATATCATAGCCATGAAGTTAACATTTAAAAATTCATTGTTATTTCCCATGACAAAATGCAACCTATAAATTTTACCACCTCATCATCACCTTATCCCATCATCATAAGCACTCTTTGGCATGGGTTGACACTACTAAATCAAGCATTGAGAGGGAACATTGGTGATGGACCTACAGTGGTGTTTTTTATTCTTTGTTGATGCCTCTCAGGTCAATCACCAAGATACCAATAAAGAGGGGATTATGAAACACCACTAGGAAAATTCATTTGGTAAATTGTAACTTTAATCTTCCAACTTGAGGTAAGATTTTATTGTAAATGTAAGATTTGTAGTCAATGAGCTACGATCTTGCATAATTTAACTTTTGAGGCCAAACAATTCCTTAGAAGTGGTACTACCTCACTTACCAATAGGAAAAAGTTACCTCATGTCTATATTTGGGCTTTGGAAGGTTGAAAATGCCTTGAGAATTACCAAATTTGGCATTTTTATTGGGTTTTATAGGGGTATAGCCTCAAGTACACTAGACCCATCTACCCTTGACGTAGATGATGTTGGGTCTTCATTTCCAATTACAACCCAACATTTTCATCACAAAACTCATTGTAGATGTACATATCTAGCATTTGAATTTATTGATACTTTTCATTTTCCATTTTTCTAGCAATGGTCAACATTGTCATCCCAAGTCTTTAGCATTTATAGCATGTCCAACATAGACATCAGGTTTGCCAGTAGTTCCTAGCAACTTTAGGGTAGTCAATCAACGTAAGCATAGTTGGGATGGTATCAATGTATTTGCAAAAGTCCATTTATTATTTATAGTATCCAAATGAATTTTGGTGGCTATGGTGTTTCTAAACTTCCTATAAATGGTCATGTATGCTAAGAATTGATGATCATTGTACCTGAAAATAGACATTAATCTATTAGAAATCATGATAATGATGTATTTAATCCAAAAATAGCAATTCCATAGCCTATAAAAATGAAACAAGAACACCTTATTACATTTCTGAAAACCTTGAAGTAGTTCAACTTGAAGGTAGTTTTTAGGCTTTTTACAACCAAGAGAAAATTTTTAACCTTACAATACATTTGAGAGTAAATTTTTGTCTATGTTGGACATTAGAGACTCATATCACTTCCCCAAAGATGTAATACAATCAATGACCATAGTTGCAGATTTTAGTGGAAACTAGCAAAAAGTTGTTGGAAATCGGGATTGGGAAGTATCTAGATCATGGGGTTTCAAGTGTAGATTTCAAGCTCTAATGGACTTCAAGCCCCCTTCCAAGTATTCTTGTGCCCTCAAAACATAAATATATACCTCTTAAACCCTGTAGTTTATGCATTTTCCATTTCAATAAAGTTAGAGTTCATTGTAGTGCAGATTTGAATTCAAGTTTTAATTTCTTTGTCTATTTTCACTTCAAATCTGCAATTCCATTTTCATTTTTACCATTATTTAAATTTCCATTTACGTTTTCATAAGTCCTTGGGTAATTAGAAAAATTGTCCAAGGTGCCTCAAATCCCATTTTTTCTAGGCCCTTTGGATTCAAGGCTAAAACTATTTTAGCACCTAAGATTTTTCTGTTTCCGCTCTAGCAACCAAATTTTCTAGGTTCAAGAATCTCTCTCATCATTTATTATAAGTAATATTTTATGTTAGTGCATAGTGTACCATTATGCATACCTAATTAGGAAGTCTATGTTAGTTTTTTTGTTAATTGAGTATTTCATATTTTGACCTCCTTTATATATTGGTTATGAAAACACTTTCCCTAGTATTACTATGGAAAAATACTATAGGGTTTGTTGAAATTTTATATTAGATTGAAAATTGATTAAAGTAATGATAGGAATGATGTTGTCACTTGTTACAATTCTTTTCAATAGAGATTCCCTATGTGCTATGTGTTTACAAAAAATAGTTAGACTAGCCTAAAAGGCATCATATTTAGGTATGTTTATAAGCCATGGCACTTTGCATATGATCATTGATATTCAATCCATCACATTTTTAGGTGTTCTAGAATCTAGTATGAGTGTGTTAAAGCTCTAATACTCATTACTCATGGGAAATGTTTTGAACACTTTATATTGCCATGATGGCAACATATAGTGATTCTAAGAATTGCATTATTTCTCATGGTGGATGAAATTTTTTAATTTTGAAGTTGTTTCTTCCAACTTATTCAGGGTAATTTCTTTCAACATTCATCATTGCATAAATGTTTAAGTAGTTACTCTTATTGGTGTGAGTAACTTGATTTTTTATGTGCTTCAAAGCATTTCAAAATCAAATTATGTTTTCACGTATGTGCATTCACCTAATAGTGGAGTACTCGAAAGATGTCTATAACTTAGAATGTAAACTGGATTTTGATGTTAATAGGAATTTTTTACTTATCCTACTTGTGTTAGACCACTTTTGCAAGATTCATCACTCTATGAATTCATCCATATTAAAGAGCATGTGCAATGCTTGTACGTTGATGTCAGTTGAGGTAAGATGTGTGATACCATTTGACATTAGTTTTGGTGGGATCTTTAGTACATCTAGAAGGATTTGAGTTATATTATAACCATGCTTGTGGATACTAAAGATAAATTCATGGTGCTTTTATGTGCTATGAGGATACCTTCATGTTGTTTATAGGTTTGAATGAGCTTATGCTAAGCATTTACAAATGCTATTTAGAACTACATATTGAAAAAAAAAAATTAAACCAAAATAAATTAGTATGGTAGAGAGAAATAATCACACCATCATAGAAATTATCCATAGGACAACAAAAGAAAATTAAATTTATAATAATTATTGGGCTAATGCATGTGCTACTATATTTTATCTAATTAATAGAAGTCCTACAAAGCAAGTTTAGAATAGGACACCAATGAATGATTACTATGGGCATACACCTAGAGTTGGACATTTGAGAGTTTTTCGCTATCCTACATATGTACATGTACTTAATGGAAAGAAGAAAAAAATTAGAAGTCAAATATGAAGAATGTGTTTTTAGTAGGTATGTTAAATTTACTAATTAGGATATGGTGTGAATAGGAATTTGTTACTTTTCTCATCTTTTTAGAGTACTTTTGGTAAATTTATAGCTATGTGGATACATCCATATTGACAGATTGGAGTTGAGCAAGTTAGCATTCATGTGAAACACTTATATGTCAATATAAGTTGGTGTAAGAAGTGTGATACCATTTGATATTAGTTTTGATATGATCTTTAGAGCATCTAAAAATCTTTGAGTTTGTTACTAAGAATGACTCTGGATGGTGGAAAGAAAATCATGGTGCTTTTACATGTTATGATGATACCATCTTTTGCTCTATAGGTTTGAATAGGCTTATGTCAAGCATTTAGAACTCCATTTTTATACCAAATTATATAAAAACTCTAATAACCACAATAAACTAATGTGGTAGAGAGAAAAAATCATACTATCATAGAAATGAATTATAGTACACTAAAAGATAAATAACTTTCTAATAAGTTTTGAGATGATGCATGTGCTACTACATTTTATCTAATTAATAGGATTCCTATAATGTAAATTTGGAATAAGATACAAATGGATGTTTGGTGTGAGTATAAACATGGATTTGGACATTTGAAAGGTTTGGCTATCCTACATATGTACATGTATCTAATGGAAGAATACAAAATTTAGATGCTAAATCTAAAGAATATATTTTGATTGGGTATATTGAATTTACCAATAGGATACAATTTTTATAATCATTATACTAATAAAATTATCATAAGTAGGGATCCCATATTTAATGAAGGAGCTTTATTAAAATGGAAGGATTTAAATTGGAAAATTACATTTGTGTTTCTAGTAATGAATTTGCTGCAATTAGTGGTTTTAATAATTCTTCTAGTAAAAATCATTTAAGATCACTAATAGGCAACAATAACAGTTCACTAGAAAAGTTCCTGATAAAGATGAAGTTCTAGGGAAGTTTATAAAAGTAGAAATGTTGATTTTTTTGAACATATTTCTTTATTTATAGTTATGTAGACAAAACCTAAAGCATATGAAGAAGTAGGTATACATCTTAAATGATTTGAAGTCATGGATAAGAAGATAGAATTCATTAATAAAAATGATATTTGGGAGCTAGTTAAAGTTCCTTAATATAGGAATTTAATTAGTGTCAAGTGTATTTAAATGATTAAGTAGAATTCTAATTAAACAATTATTACATTTAAGTAAAGACTTGTAATTAGGAGATATGCCTAAGTTTTTGTTGATGATTTTCTAAAACATTTTTTTCACTTGGTTTATTTGCTATAATTAATCATTCATTTCTATTGCTACATAAAATAAATGGAGTATTCATAAAATGGATGTGAAGTCTCCCTATTTAAATGGTAAAATTAATGAAGAAATTTATATTTCACAACCAATTAATTTTGAAATTCTAGGAATAGAACATTTTCTGTCTAAGTTAAAGAAGGCATTCTATGGTTTGAAATAGTCACCAAGTAGTTGATATGGAAAAATAAACATTTATTTTTATTTGTAGGTTTCAAAAGAATTGAATATAAGCCTAAATTATATGATAAATCAAACGGGATAGATTCTATTGTTTGTTTGTACATTGATAACATGGTTATTACTGGCTCTAGTGAAAAGTTAATTGCTAAATTGAAAATAAATAGGAAAAAGAAGTTTGACATGAATGATTTGGATAAAATCCATTAATTTTTAGGTGTTGACATAAAAGAAAATTTAGACAGCACCATATTACATTAGTGTAAATATTTTAGAAATCTTCTTAGAAGTTCTAGTATGGTGTTAAGAAAATATATTTCAACTTCTCTTAGTCCAAGAATCAAAGTTTCTATGTAGAGAAACAATAAAATGATAAATTAAAATTTATTTAGAAGCTTGATTAAAAGATTGATTTTTATTAAACTATAGACATGATATTTTATTTATCTAAATTAAGTATATGCATTTTCACATCATCATCATGAAGATGTTTAATTAGTAGCAAAAAAAATACTCAGCTATTTAAAATGAACTTTTAATTATGATTTCATTATTATAGTACTACTAATGCTCAACTTATTTGTTATTCAAATGTTGATTTGGTAGGCTATGTTAATGTTGTAAAATTAACTTTTGGTAATGTATGTTTGTTTGGATCAAATCTAATTTCCTAGAGTTGTAAAAAATAGGCCATTGTTGCATTTTTCTTAGTTGAAAAAAATATGTATTTGTTGGAGTAGCAGGTTTTTAATCAATTTAGCTTCAATAGATTTTCTTGGATGTGCAACTAAAAGATAAAAATCATTAATTTATTAGAAAGTCAATTGGAATTAAAAATGTTGAGTTGGCTTCATAAAATGGAAAATAACAACATGCAGATATATTTATAAAGCTATTACTAAAGGGAAAATTTGAAGAATTAGAAAATATTTTAATTCTTTATACACTTTAACTTGAGGGAAGAGACTAAAAGTTCAAGTATTTTTTCTAGTTAATTATTTTGTGTTAGAGTTTAAAAGTTATTGTAGATAAGTTAATATGTGTTTAGCTTATATTTTAAGTTAATGTTAATGATTAATTGTCTAGGTTATTTATCAATGTGAGAATCTATAAAAAATAAAGAGATGTAATTCATCGAAAAAGCAAGGTGATAAATCACTAAAATTTATATTTAATTCTACCAATTGTTTGAATTGTTACATTCATATTTTTTGTCTATTTATCTATTTTTATGACTTTTTTCACTAAGTGTAGGTAATTTCAAATGAATGTGAATAGGTGGATCCCTCTTTTGTAAATGTTTAGTGTTGAAAAACTTTAAATGTCTACGTGATGAATGAATTGTATTACTAATGTATGTAATAGCACAAAGATTTCCTTATGAAAGAAATTCTTAATATAATTGGATTAAAAGTAATAGAGTAAAAGGGAAAAGTTAAGAAAACATTCAATATGTAAATGTAATTATTAGGGT
The DNA here is from genome assembly GCA_015680685.1 of Gnetum montanum. NCBI lineage: Eukaryota > Viridiplantae > Streptophyta > Gnetopsida > Gnetales > Gnetaceae > Gnetum > Gnetum montanum. The sequence continues at coordinate 275,969 of MNCI01015185.1, forward strand.
TTACAAAACTTAATAACATGTAATTTCAAAGATTTATTTCCACTAAAGAAATCTTAATTAATTGTAAATAATGCATACAAAATTGAAATCATAGTGCAAGTGTTAAAACATCTTTAAAATGAAATTACAAAACCAAGGAAATGGAAAATTAGTAATACCTATAATTTCCTAAAAGAATAATTTGGATTAAAACCATTTTGGATATGCATAGAAAATAATATTAGAAAAATAAAATAAAATAAAAAATCATGGTGATCAATGATGGGATGCATTTCCATAAAATGTACATTGATCAAGATAAATCAGCTAACACCTTCTTACTTCCACCTAATATAGAGCAATTTTTCAATGATTTTGTGGAGAAAATTGAGGATTGTTAAAATTAAAAAAGGGAGGATGAACAAGTTCCCAAAATTAAAAATTCATTCAAGAAAAACACACACCAGAATTAATGTGGTTCCCAAACTTTGGTAGTCCACACTTAAAGGGTAGTTTACTAGCACACCTCTAGACTTTCTTGCCCTTAATATGTGGTTTGAAATATACCGCACCCTATACAAGCTCTAAGATCCACTTTGGAGTGATTAGATGCCATGAATCCACTCAGGCCTGCAAGGTCTTGATAAGCATTGAATGTGGTTTCCATGTTCCCACAACCTTTACAACTTGATCTTTTCTCTAGAGTGTTGTGGCACTACACTAACACTCAATCCTGCAGGATCTTGACAAGATCAAGAAAGATGCCTTCTTTTAATAATCACATCAACTCTACAAGAAAAAAAAGAGAAAAACAATTATAGGGAAACAATGCAACTAAGTTTGTTGATCCTTGTGCTTTGATGTACAACTCACTTTGACCACTTACAATAGACAAAAGATAGTACAATGAAGAATAGTAACAAGAGAATGATGTATACAATGATTTCTTGATAATGACACTTGATAGTACACAATTCTTGCACATTTCCTAATTAAATGAAGTCTTCTTATAGCCAATATGTTTCCAAAATCACCTTAGAATTCATGCAATGACTAATGGTCACTCAAGACATCTTCTTTGAGACTAAGACATATTTCTACATCAAAACTTTATTTTGCAAAGACATCTTCTCCATAGGAAAGACATCTTTATCACCAAAAAGATGTTTGTTATTTTTTAGAGACGTCTTCTTCTAAGCAAGTTTCAACTCAGCCAAAACTCTACTATTTCTTGAAGACGTCTTTGCTTGATGGTAGATGTCTACTATTTCCATAAGACGTCTTCACTAATTCTCCTTCGTTTCAGCTAAGATGTATGCTATTTCTTAGAGACATATTTCTTTAGTTCCCTTTGTACTTTGAAAGTATCATAAAAAAATTAAAAATTCTTATTTCATCCTCCCTTTTTTGTAAAAAAGTATATCTTTTGTTAATATGTGGTGTTAGCTACATTAATAAGTACTTATAAGAGGATCTATTTTGTACTACCAAATAAGCACCAAATACTTATTTGGTAATTATAAGAGGACATGAACAAAAAGGTAATGAAGGAATCAAAAATTTTTTTTAAGAAGATAGATCATTAAAGAATAAGTATTTATGAAGATTCATTACAGAGCCATTCTCATCATTCCTCATGAATAGACCTTGAGTAAAGGAATCTTGTTCAAGTGTTTGCAATAATGATTCAACAATTAGACATTCCATAGAACTAATACAGTAAAATTTTTTATATCAAGAATAGTCCTTTATATTTTCACCCCAAGATGCATAGCAGGCCTAGGATTTTCAATGAATATCCTAATGCATAGTAGGTCTAGGATTTTGAATGAATATCCTATCTTAAAACCAAGGAGCAGTTTGAGCAATCAATTAAATAGTAGCTCTATATTGAAACTATGCAGATTACAATATATAAGAAGGATTAACTTAAGGCTTTTTAGAAAATATAATTTTTCCACAAGAATATACAACCATAAATATTCATATAATTAGAGAGGTAACCACATTGTGCACATACATTCACAAAAATGAATAATTTTATAGTACAAAATATATCCTCTTATAAGTACTTATTAATGTAGCTAACACCACATATTAACACAAGAGATACTTTCTTAATACTCCAAGGTAAATAAGATTTAACAACTTTATGACAAGAAGCTAAAAACATGATACTAGATAAAGTATAACATTCTAACACCCTAAATGTATAAAAGAGAAACTGCAACCAAACATTTATTTGTCCAAAAGAAAGATGAAAAATGTCTTATCTACATAGGTATACTTTGATTTTTATCAAAATAATTTGGAAACATCATATTAAGTACCAATGAGAGTACTTGAGATTCTTAAAGATGAGTACATATTTTCAATAAGGATCATAGGTACTAAAAGTGAATATAACCAAAAGAGGTCTCAAGTTAGGTCATAAAAGTTTTAGGAGCATTTAACAATAAGGGTCTTTTGTGGAGACATCTTTATCACTAGAAAGGCATTTACTATATGTGAGAGACATCTTCTTCTTTGCAACCTTTAACTCAACCAAGATGTCTGCTATTTCTTGGAGATGTATTTGCTTGATGGTAGATGTTTGTTATTTTTGCATTCTACAAGACATCTTCGGTGATTCTCTTTCACTTTGGCCAATTCATCTACTATTTCTTAGAGATGTCTTTTGTTAATTTCCTTTACATTTTGAAATATTTATTCCTTGTCCATGCTCTTGAACTCCTGCATGCTTTCCTGAAATCTTGTAGATGTCTCAATACAAGTTCTTCCCCTACAAATAGAATAACCACACAAGCATCCTTGTAATCCATTTCTCTTAACGTTTTAACATACCAAAAGGTTAACAAAATGACTTTTCAAATTTTTTCAAAGAAATTTTTTTTGATATTAAAGGAGCTACTTCAATGATGTGAAAACTTACATGGAAAGATCATCACATTGTTGTATTTTTTTCTTCTAATAATTACTATGTTCTAGCTATATTGGAGATCATATTTTTAAAGGAACTAGGATTAGTTTATATAATGTCGTTCTCAAATATATCAAAGGTTTATGAAAATAGAAAAGGATTAAAACTATGAAAGTTATTTGGTATCCATGCATAGGAAAAGTTCGAGGTGTTGTATATCTTCATCCAAAATTCTAGGGAGGTTGTTTGTTTGACAAAAGTATAAAGTGATATATATAAGAACCCATCCAATGTTATTTTTTGGTTTTCCAAATTGTAAATGGAGTTGAATTGTATGCTGCATGTATTGTGGCATCTAATGGAAATGTAAAATACATGTAAAATGTGAGATGATACAAGAAAGATGAAGACTATCACTTGTATTATAATATTTCATGTGTCTTATATTTTCTTATTTTGTTAATCCTTGCAAGCCAATTATTGCAGTCGTGTAGAACAAAGTAATACTAAATCTTAGTATAAGTACTCTCTCCATAACATCTAGGTTTATATTTTTGATGTATTAGGTCATTTCTCTTTTTGATGGTGCAGGTCTAGCCATGGTGCCAAAGTTTAGAAAGATATATTTTGTTATGTTAGACCAAAAAACTTAGATTTATCTCTTGTAGAAGCCTCCTATTAGTGTTGATGTTCACTCAAATGTCAAATATGTTGGTGACAACATAAACAATGTTCCCCTAAATGGTGGTATTGTAGTTATAGTCATTGGAATGTGAAGGTTCCTTGCACTAATGGTAACAATTGTGAATGTTTTTATTGTGATTGATGTAGTTGTTCAAGATTCTAAATAGCTGAATCATAAGGTGGAAGAAATGGATGTCATCAAGGGATATAAGGCTATTAGGTACATCATAGAGAAGGGATTAAGCCAATCAATTTTAGTATGTGTTAATCGTTGGTTATTATGGCTATGTTGTCTTGTGTCCTTAGAGGATGATTGCCTTTGTGATTAATTTCTTCTCCTTGATTAAGCTAATCATTTATGTAGTAGATATAACTTTAAGCATTGGGATTGATTCCACAACATTGCATATATGTAGCTTTATTTTGGTTGGAGTTACATCCATGTAGTTAAAAAATATAGAGGACATTACTATGGTATCCTTGGATCCTAAAACTAGTTGTCTCACCTCAATAGCAATACATTACAATTATGGTAATGGAAGTGCATATGTCTTGGAGTTATTAGTTGATTGTCTCTATCTTCTTGTAATTGTATTAATTTGTATTTTATTTTTGTGATTGTTGAGTTTTATAAGTGGATTCTATAATTACCTTACTAAATTATAGGCTTAGGTTGTGAAATCATTGCCTTATCTTCTAATGATTTCTTGGTCTCAAAATCTTCCATCATCACAAATCCTAGACATAAATTTCTAGAGCTTAGAATGTATGGTCTATGTTCTTCAAATTATTTTATGGTTAATGTCTTTCATAAATGGCTATTGCTAACCATTATAATATTTAATCCTCTATTTCTTATAGGTGTTGTTGGAGTTTGTGGAAAGCATTCTACCAATGTGGAGTATACTATTATCATAGGTGTTAAGTTTCCTCTCAATGTGAAATATTTTCTAGATATTAGAAATTAGATGGAAGGTGTGGCTTTCTTCTATTAAACTACATCATTTCTCTTTCATTTGAAAATCAAAGAGTGAAAAATAATATTTATTTTTTCATGTATTACCCTATTTTTTTAATTTATTCCTAGTTTCTAAACATGTTATTTATTATAGAGAATGATTATAGGAGGCAGGTTGAAGGCATGAAAGATGCAAATATGGAGGATGAATTAATTGTTGATGCTATTGTGATTGAAAATTTTGGAGGGGATGATAGAAAGAGCTTGCTAAGATTCGTGTATATTATGAACATGATGGTTGCATTCATGATAGATGCTATTGTGGCTAGAATCAAGTCAAGGGTTATAAAGAAGATCCTGGATGGTAATTTTTAGCTTGTTATTATATGAGATGTGGTAGTTCTAGGCTATCTTGTTGATGCAAAATAATTTCTTTTACATTTTCCTCCATTGCAAGTAGTGGGAATTTATTTAAAATGTTGATTATAAAAGACAATCCTACCAAAGAATTAATAGAAATAGAGATAGATGAGGATTATCTTGTGAAGGAGCTCCTTGGTATCAACAAGACTATTGTAATGGAAGAGTAGCATTTGATGCATAATAAGCTAATCTCATGCATGCATGGGATAGTTTGTGAGTTATTTTCCAAAAATGATCTTGATGAATCTCAATAGGTCCTATTGTTCATGGAGCATGATGTAGGAGTGGATGATTTCAAGCTCATCTTAGAGGATCTAGGGGCATTACTAGATATTGTGGTCAATGTTAATTATGTTAATGTAAATTCCAAAATATGTTGTAACACTATAGCTAGCTTGAAATAAAAAATTAAATGGAGAACTGAGCCTTATCTAAAGGAACCATTTTGAAATGTTACAAATAAATATGGGTAGCTAATTGGTGTGAAATTAACTAAGTTGCTTATTCTTCTTGATTTGTTAGAATGGATGAAGATACCTTTCTTACTATTTATGGAAAGTCATTTCATTATCTTTAAAGACATAGTTGTGGAAAGAATTGGTTTATATAGCTCCCTTGAATGTAAGATTACTAATTAGAAAAAAGGATTTCCTACAAATGTTCTTACTAGTGTCTCTTACTATAAACAAATTTTAACATTGACAACTACATAGATGTAAAGAAATATGCATTGTAATCAATTTCAAAGCTATTTCATAGTTACAAATTAAAGATGATTGCTAAAAGCATCTCACAATTAGTGAATGATGACAGTAGCTTGGATAAACCTTCTCTTGGTATTGCAGAGCATGACCAGAAAAATATTTTGAAGCAAGGAAGGTTAGCATAGTGACAAGTAAAGATTTTGAGATCCTTTGGAGCATTTTCAACATGACAACTTCATTTTGTATATATAATCTCATAATATCTTGAAGGTTATGATGTTATAAGAATCATAGTTTGAAATATAAAGCATGACACTCAAAATAGAAAATTATGCATATAATGAGCCAGAAGTGGCATGTCAAGCTACTAGAAGGAATGATTTGTAATATTTTCATAAATAGTAATTTTGATCTTACGCTAGGTTTCTTCAATTGTGATCCATGTTTTTTTTCCATTATGTTACTTATAGAAAATGGATTCTAATCTTTTTGAAATTTCAAGGTATAAGTTATGGATGAAGGAATGCCTCAAGCAAGATCAAATGCCTATGTCTGATGATGTTTCTCATGTAATCGTAAGTGACAATTTATATACATTATCTTCTAATGTTTTATTCTAGATACATCATACATACCATGGTTAGTTCTTGATAGAATTTGATTCTTGCAATATCCTTTTATAAAAATCATCATGAAGGAGAAACTAAATATGATGGAGTTTTTAGAGAACTTATTGAATAATGATACAAATGATTTGAATTTAATCCTCACTTGTAAGGTCCTTGAATGAGTTCATGGTGTGGGATATGATGCAACAATAGTAAGATTTTGAAACCTTGAATCCATGTAATCAAGTATCATAGATTATAGAAAGAATCTTTGCAATTTGAGTACTAGAGTGGTACAAGTGGAACATGAGTTAGCTTATATCAAGTTATTAAGTGAATGTTTTATTAAAATTTCTTATGCCAAATTGGGAAAAATTATGATTTATTGTCATGTTAGTCATATGGAAATAGGAAATTAGATTTTTTTTTCATAAATAAACATTGTGGCTTCAATCTCAGTGCACTTCAATAAATGTTATGGAACTTTTATTTTAGATGTTATAAAAATGATTATAGTGAGGCCTTTATTGTTATGTCAGTCATAGGGAAAGATGAAATTATATTTTGTTTCTGAAACAAACATTGTTGCTTCAATCTCAATGTGTTTCAATAAATGTTGTGGAACTTTTGTTTTAGATGTTATAAAATTGGTTATAATGAGGCCTTGATGGTAAAACATGATCATTTGTTTCCTTATTCAAGATTGTTTATTAATTACTTAGCTCTTTCTGTGTGCCATAAAGGAGTAGCGGTGGCTAACAAAATATTTTGTGTGATTGTGGTATGTAATGCCATTTACTTTCCTTTTTTTACTAATGTAGTTGTTGAAAGTAAGGTAGTTTCCATTGATTTGGAATTATTTTATTTGTTCTTACCTCTTGGGAATTGATATTATTGGGTTCATATGATTCATGCTCTAGGGCATTAAACCCTTATAAAGAATAATTATAGGCATTGTCAACGTTGAAGAGGTTGTTAACTTGATATTGATGTGGACATGTCATTATGTAATATATATGATGTGGTACGATTTGCATGGTATATAGCAAGTATTGTTTTAAAGCTCATAGTATGTACATGAATTGGTGACATTATTGTCCTCCAACCATCCTGCAAGTCATCATATTAAAAAATACTATTCTTGAGACATCTTACTAGTTTGTTTTTCAAATATGTGGATTTTCTTCCTTATAAGATCCATTGTTGTGTAGTTTGTAATTTAATAGAAGGTTGTTAAGGTAACTAATAGAGTATTAAGTGGTCTAATTATTATACCATATCTAGTAGAAGTTAAGTTATTCCAAAATACATTAATTTACCATTAATTTTATGAATATTTAATACTTGCATGTATGATGAATAGAGAAATGTGGTTATGAATGAGTTCATTCCTATAACAAGTTCTATTTAATTTTTTAATGCTAATGTTGAGATCTTTGATTATGAACTAAATTTATGACATAATTTTTATTCTTGGTGAGATTACCACAACATGTAGTCTTATCTATGAAGTTGATTTTCTATGTTAGTTTATTCCCATAGGCATAAGATAATTTAGGTGATGTAAGTGATGCATGTTATCTTGATATCCAAAGCACTAGGATGCATTAGTATTTTTATTAGTCTTGTAGTAGGTAGATTTTGACTTTGTCTCTCATCATTCATCATAAGTAATAATTTATGTTGATGCATAGCCTACTAGTATGCATACCTAGTTAAGAAGTCTATGTTAGCCTTATTGTAAATGAAGCATTTGACATTTTGGCCTTCTTAATGCTAATTTATGGATGTTCTTTTCATCGTGTTATTGGAAAAAATATTGTGGGGTTTATTTAAATTAGATCATAAATATATTGAAGTCATGATAGGAACAACATTTTTTTTATCACACTTATTTTCTATTGAGATTCCCTATGTGCTATGTGTTTATAATATATAGTTAACTTAGCCAAAAAGATACCATATTTTGGTGTGCCTAGAAGTCATGGTACTTTCTATATGATTGTTAATATTCAATCCATTACATTTTTTGGCATTGTGGAATCTATTACATGTGTGTTAAAGCTCTAGGGCTCATTACTCTTAGGAAATTTGTGGAGCACTTCATATTGCCATGATGACTACATACAATGATTTCAAGTATTGCATTAATTCTTGTGGAAAGTGATGTTTTTAATTTTGAACTCATTTCTTTCAATTCTTATTCTTAGTTTCTAGGTAATTTTAATGTCTTTTTCAAAGTAATTTCTCTTGACATTCATCATTGCATAAATGTTTAATTGTAAAGCCCACTCTTACTAATGCAAGTAGCTTAATTTCTAGTGTTCTTTCAAGAATTTTCAAATAAAACTAGCTTTTCATGTATGTGCATTCACTGAATAGTAGAGTAGTTGAATGGTACCTATGACTTGGAATACCAAATAAGTTTTGACATTAATAGAAATTTGTTTCTTTTCTTGCTTATATTATAATGCTTTTACTAGATTCATGGCTTCATCCATGTGCAATGCTTTTATGTCAATGTGAGTTGGGGTAAGATGCATAATGGTTCTATTGTTATCTTTAGCACATCTAGAAGGCTTTAAATTTATTAATAATAATACTTGTGGGCACTAGAAAGTATATCCTGGTGCTTTTGCACACTGTGATGATATCTTCATATTGTCTACAAGTTTGAATGGGCTTATGTTGAGCATTTAGAACTCCATTTGGGACTATGTTCTACAAAAATTATTGCAACCACAACAAATTGATGTGTTAGAGAGGCAAAATTACACCATTATAGAAATGGTCCATAGTGAGCTAAAAGATAATTAACTTCCTAATAATTTTTGTGCTAATAATTTTGCTACTATAGTTTATCTAATTAATTGAAGTCCTACAAAGAAAGTTTGAAATAAAACACCAATGAATGCTTGGCATGTGTATACACTTGGAGTAGTACATTTGAGAGTTTATGGTTATCCTATGTATGTGCATGTACTTGATGAATGTAGAAAAAAGGTGGATGCCAAAGACCATTTGACATTGGTTTTGATGTGATCCTTAGTGTATCTAGAAGGCTTTGATTTTCTTAACAACGACACTTGTGATTGTTGGAGAGAAAATAATGGTGATTTTACAAGTTGTGAGAATACTTTCATGTCATGTATGGGTTTGAAGGGACTTATGTCAAGCATTTAGAACTCTATTTTGGAACTATGTCTTGTAAAAAATCTTATAACCATAACAAATTTCTATGGTAGAGAGGAAAAATTATAGCATCATAAAAATGATCTAGAGTATGCTAAAATATAAATAACTTCCTAATATTTTTGGGCTAATGAATGTGCTACTATAATTTATCTAATTAATAGAATTTCTACAAAGCAAGATTATAATAAGATACTAATGAATGTTTGGTATGGGTATATACATGGAGTTGGAAATTTGAGAGTTTTTAACTATCCTACATTTATACATGTGCTTAATGGAAGCATACAAAAATTGGATGTTAAATCTAAAGAATTTATTTTTATTGGGTGTAATAAATTTACCAATAGAATACACATTTTATAATCCTTGTACTACTAAAATTATGATAAATAAGGATGTAATATTTAATGAAGGAGCATTTTTAGAATGGAAGAATTTAAATTAAGAAGGTAGATTTATTTTTATAGTAATGTCACTTCTCCAATTAGCAATTCTAATAATTCTTCAAGATAAGTCACTTGAGATCACCAACTACTAGTAATAGAAGTTCAACTAAAAACTTCCTAATAAAGATAAGAATTCCTAATGAACTTTATGAAAGTAGTAATGTTGATTTTTTAAAACATTTTTTTTATTTATAGTTATCTAGATAAATCTTAATTCATATGTAGAAGTAGGTATACAAATTAAATGTGTTGAATCCATGAAGAAAAAGATAGAATCCATTAATAAAAATGATACTTGGGAGTTCTTTAAAGTTCCTCAAGGTAAGAATGTTCTTGATGTGAAGTTGGTTTAAAGGATTAAGCATAATTAGTTAGTCCAACAAATACATCAAATGATCATTAACTAATACATCGACTGATAATCAACTGATACTACAGAACAACTAATTCTTCAACTAATATATCTAATTTTATAATTACATTATCTAACTTTATTAATATTTAACGACATCATATAATTTTAGTAATATGTAACTATATTATCTAATTCTTAATGGCCTTTCTACCCCCTTAAGAACACTAACTCCAGTAGTGTGACTAATGACATGCCATAGTAATCTTATAACTATTTGTAAGGGTTATGCATCAAATCTTAAGCCCAAAAGGTTGAATTTATGATATCATCAAATTATTGGATGTCTAGATGATAAATCTAACCTCACCATTGAGTTTAGAATGGTAGAAAATGTTGCAAATTACTATTCATATGTTGGAAATGAACATTATATGCTTGAGTAATGCCAAACTTAAACTTTTGAGGATCTCGAGGTACAATATTAGGCAAGGAGTAAAAACTAAATTTTGTGGTTCCCTAGGATGGATCTAACTTTACCATTATGTCTGGAAGGTTGAAAAGTATAGGAAAAAATTTTTTTTTTATTAAAAAAAGATTTCCAAAATCAAAAGTTATGGCTTCTAGAGTCTAAGTACTTTGGCACAAAAAACAAGACTTCCCAAGAGGTCACCCATCCCAATTCTACTTTAAAGTGAGCATCCTTAATTGTGGAATTTTTATCTCTATTACTACTAGTGCATCAAATACTAATTTTGGAAACTATTTTTGCACATATGAATTTTAAGTTAGCCGTTTGATGACAAAATTTTGAATTTTCCATTAATTAATGGATGTTGGCACATTTGGCCATTTCATGGAATAGTAAAAGTAGATACTAGAAAAAGGAAATGGTCAGAGAGAAGCTTATACAAATCATATACTTACCGATATATTATCAGCATTTTTTACTGAAGAAAGTATTTAGGTATGCGGCTAAAATGATGTTTCAAAATTTGCCTACAAATTTTAAAGGCCTATTCTAGAGAAGGCAGGAATTACACTATCCATAATCCATGTTTCAAAATTTAAAAAAAAAAGAATGGGAGAAGACTCTAGCGGACAAACAGGTGAGCGCAGCCATGATATTTTTTTTTGAAAAAAAAACACCAGAACTATGGCAGCGGCAACCTCCCAAGTTGTGTAGTTTGAGATTGACAAAAGCTCCTGCACCACGAAAAAGTCTTTGCCATAGTGAACATTAAGGTGTTGAGGACTGTTCATGGATGTAGACACTGGACTGTTCATGGATACAGATGTAGATGTGGATAGACTATTTGGAAAAATCAAGAAGGCATTCCTTACAGCGGAAAAGCCTGAAAATCTCTCTGAAATGATGGCCCTGCGGTGTTGTGCCTCTTCAACTTGCTGGAGAAGTAGAGTGGATTTTGACATAGCGCGTAGGCCTATGATTTCGTTTTTAACATCCTTGGCCGCATAGGTGACTACTGCGTGCGTTGGCATTTGGAGGCCCGCATGGCCACTCCTGATAACCCAAACCCTCATCGTAAGACCTTCTTCATCATCATCGAGTGCTATGTTTCCACCAAAAATCTTGAGCGCACTCTTAGGATTTTCACCACCGATATGAAGCGCTTCAGATTTCCCCTAGATCTGCCCCCCTTCAACACCTTCCCGGACATTCTTTGCAAGGCCCACAAGGTGCGCACTGTGCAGAGGATTTTATGGTAATTGTAGGGCTATTTCTTGACCAATTCTGTGACTTACCATACCCTTGCCTATGGCTGGTGCCTCAAAAAGGAGCCTTCCATGGCTCAGAACATTTTTTGGGAAATGATCCGCCGTGGAATCCAATCCATAGCCATTTACTTATAATAATATGTTACAGGGATTCTTCAGCTTTGGCCTTCTCAAGCAGGCCTGGGCTTTCTTTGGCTAGGAACTCATTTCAAAAAATTTTCAGGCAGTTAAAAACATAAATCACAATTGTCATTTGCTCCTGAACCTGCAATCTGAAATTACCAAAAAAAATAGCAGTGCCTGATGATGACGCATTCTTCTTCACCGTTGCCAATCCATCGAGCGGTAACAAAGTAACAGAGACATGAAGACACAACACAGAAAGACAGGTGCACAACTAAATCAGCAGAACCAGGAGATGTTATAGCTGATGCCAATAAATCAGAGTTGAAGTTTATTCAGAAGAAATAGTCATCACCAAAGACAAATACATAACCCGAACGTACAAAATCAAAGTCACAAAATAGCATTTCAATTTCATATGGTCCGGTGGCAAAATAATAATTTCAGCAATTTCTCACATACAATAATGGTAT